>OX439231.1:5036186-5640374 GCA_949319165.1 Sialis lutaria | reverse complement strand
CTATACCATCAATTCTAAAAATCTGAAAAAATTCCAGAATGTACATAGCTTTTAATTAGTACTTTCACTGAAAATTATAGCGAAAAATTAAAACTCCAAAACTTTAATTAATTTACGCTTTACACAAGATATTCGATATAAGTAGTTTCTTGAAGTTTGTTGTATCAATTATTAAAACGAACTTACGAATCATACGACGTACGGAGATGACAAGTGTAATTTGTGACAATAATAAAAAAAGTCACGAATTCTAATAAAATTGAAATATGATGATAAACTTGATATAAAAATTGATTTTTCATTTAATTTTTAAAAATTTTAGTCATTTTTAAAAATTTTGTCTTTAAAATATAGTAGATTTTCAAAAAAGTGATTATTGCAAAATTTGAAAAATCATCTGTTTAATCCATGGTAGCGAAATTAAAAATAGAGAGACCAAATAAAAGTACACGATCTTTCAGGCGGTAAATACAAATTTATAATATGCTCGTATGTTTTGTTTGTGTCTCGAGACTCGGGGAAATAAGTAGGAAACTATCCGAAATAATATCCGAAATAATTATTTCGGATACGGTTTCGGTTTCGGATTTCAGAATTTTATTATTTCGGTTACGGTTTCGGTTTCGGAGTTCAAAATTTTATTATTTCGGTTACGGTTTCGGTTTCGGAGTTCAGAATTTAATTATTCCGGATACGGTTTCGGTTTCGGAGGTCAAATCTTTTCGGATATCCGATAGTTTCGGTTTCGGATACGGAGCTCCGTAACATCCCTACTACAAATTCAATCCATTCGAGATTTTTTTTTTTTAATTTCATACTCCCTGAATAAGTGAATATGGGCATTTATATCTTTGTTCTGTAGATTTGAAATAGCTTCAATATAGCGTCAATATAACATTAAATATGTCAAAGTAAATAGCAATTGCAAAAAAACAAATGACATTTTTATGCAAATGGCGACAACTCTTAGTAAGAAAAATTTACTAGAAAAATAGTGGTGACCTATTTTATAGAAAAATGAATACTCAATAAAAAAGTTATTATAGAATTTTCTTGTAACATGTGTCGTTCTTGAGATATCTTCAAAAATAACTATTTTGAGATGTCACTTCGTATACACGATTTTATATTTTTAAACTATACCATCCGCTTACAGACCCAATCAACCAATAAAGTTTCATAAATATCGGTTCAGTGGTTCGTGAGTTATGCGGTGACAATGATTCAGGGAACAGACACACAGATAAACAGATAGAACGACAGATAGAACGACAGATACACACAAGCCAGGCAGACAAGAAAATTTTTGAAATCAGCAAACACATTTTTTTTCATATTTTGAAACAAGCATAAAACTTCTCGTAACAAATGTTTGTCTTGACCAAAAAAGGAAAGATCAGGCGAAAATTTTGAAACTAGAGAACTTTTTCTAAGCGATCACAGAGCTTCTTGTCATATCAAAAAGCTTCTTTGATATGACAAGAAGCGATAAAAGGAAGAACCAGTTAATTATTCAGCACTATTTCACCAGACCTGGATAAAAAACTTTAAAGAGAGTGGTCAATTTTGTGAAGCTATTGCTCAGTTCATTCTATAAGTATGTGGATAACATATGGATAAGAGATCAGAGTAGGTCTAGTGACGTTTACGAGGAGTTACATGGGAATGAATAAAAATAATTGTTTATATTTTTATTTATTTATTTATCTTTGGTAAAATATTTAATCTAATGCAGAATTAAAAGGATAAATTCCATTAAAAATTTATTTAAATATTTTATTGACAATGTACATCAGAAAATCATAACTTTATATTACTAAAGAATTCATGTTACAAGACTGAAAATGTTTACGTCATGTTTTCATCACGAATTCAATAACAGATTTCATGCGATAATCTTGCCTCAAATATGTGATAAAAAAGAACGCCTCTCATCTTCTTCAAATTTTCTTTCATTGAAAAATTTCTTTGTTTTATCTTTAAGATTCGTATGAATGGATCAAAAGCAATCTTGTAAATCTCTAAAATTATGTTGAAAATACGGTAGATTTATTATGCATTTTATATGAAAAAGAGTATGATAAAGTGTAAAAAAATATGTTATAGGTAATTTTCTAGTATATTACTTATTTGAGCGGGATTATTAGGTATAGTTTATAAATATTTTCAATTTCTTTAATTTAATTTATTTTCAAGTTTAGAACCATAAGTAATGTTTAAGACTTCCTATTATTTTAAAACAATTTTAAAGATAGTTTTGAAAAAAAAAACAACGAAAGTTTGAATCAATTTCTTGTGATCTCGGCATCATCTATATAAAATATATAAGATAAGATATAAGTTTATTCATTAGAACTTACAGAGATGTGTTGAATAAGTCAGTAATAATACAAAAACAGCACATGTGCAACAGAGTGCGTAATACAATTTTGTAACATTCATAATTACATACAGAGGAAAGACAAAGAAAAAAAAAATTTATAAATTCATTAACGCTAGAAAAAATTTGTCAAGACATACACCAGTGTATGCCATAAGGGTTCCGAAGTATATACTACGTGGACTGTTTAGAGCCATTTACAGGTGCATATTTGAGTTAAAAATAAATATAAAAATATGATCATATTCTATTATTTCAGATCTATATTTTGACACCACACAAGCCTAGATATGAAAATAAATAAAATTCCATGACGCCTCTTCCTATTTGTTCACAATTTGAAATGATATTGTTGATTTTAGTATTTGTCGTTACTAGTTTTATGAAAACCCCATTACCATTTTTTTCAGATTTTTTGAGTCAGTAGTTACCGAGCTAGAGAGGGGGTGGACAAATTTTTGTTTCTTTAAGCCCCCTGCAGGCGCCATTTTTAATTTAGAAAAAAAATAAAAAAAAGTGTCATATTCTACTTACTGAGATCTACATTTCAACACCCCACATGCCCAGATAAAAAAATAAAAATAAAAAAATGTATGACACCCCTCCTCTTTTCTCCAAAATTTGAAATGATATTGGTAACTTTAGTATTTGTCGTTGGTAGTCTCACTAAAGCCTCATTACCTAGTTTTTTTTCAGATTTTTCGAGCTAGTAGTTACCGAGTTAGAGGGGGGAGGGACAATTTTTTTTTTGCTTGGAGCCCCCTGTAGGCGCCAACTTTGATTTATAAAAAAATAAAAAATAGTGTCATATTCTACTTACTGAGATCTACATTTCAACATCCCACACGACTTGGAATACATTTTTTTTTGTTTTTTTTTGAATTTGCTTTAAAGCCCCCTGTAGGCGCAATTTTTGATTTATAAAAAAATAAGAATAAGGATCAAATTACACTAGCTTGGTTACACATTTTGATGTGCCACTTGCCTTGGTATAAAAAAAAAAAATTTTTGCCTGTCTTTAGCTTCTTAGCACCCTTTTTAGTGATGTGATATTTAGAATTTATTAAATAGTGATCTGTTACTTGCTACGAAGCAACCAACCTCATAAATATATAAGGATAGTAATATTAGCAATTGCAATGTTGCGTAGTAGGATCGACATGATTCTCATGGTTTAATGATATCACTCGTACACAAGTTTTTAGCATACGGAACAATTGAACTGCATCAGGTACACCTCCCCAAAAAATGAAACCATATCTTAAATTAAATATTATAGGTATATGCATGGTACGCAGCAATTACTGAATCATTCAGGACAATAGCAATGTAGGTAGATATAGATTGATTTTTTTAGATTAGCAATATATAAAACTCAACGCCTATCTGTCTATCTGTCCGTTAGTGCCTTATCACTTGAGAATCACTTATCCGATTTATGTGATTTTAATTGATAGAAATGTTCTCTGATCTAGTTTTAGAATATATTTAGTAACGTTTAATTAACACTCGAACTATGAAATAAGAGCTGGCTCCGGTGAGGGACATGAGGGGGCAACTCCCGAGCGCACGATCGACATTTGAACTTATTTTGTTATATTTTGTTTAATAGACCGGGAGCCAGGCTACATTCCGTTTGAAAAACCGTTAGGATTCATAAGAGTTGGTGATTTACATTCAGAAAGATGTAAAGAATGAAATTCTGAAGGTTGCCGGAAAAAAAACTCGGAACTTTTTTTGATACGAGCGTTATAACGGAGTCCTTCCAGTTATAAAAAAAATAGATGTTGCACCATTTTTAATTTTGATGAAAGTTTAGTCAGTTGTTATTATACGTATTAGTTAGCAAAAACTGTAATTAGAAAATTTTAAATGTTCACAGGTTGGAGGTGGTGATCGTTTTACCCTCGTAATATATGAATATTTCATCGATTTTTAACGTTTTTTCGACTCGCTATAGCATGCGTTCTAATTAAACAATTATAATGAACTTGGGGTCATTTGAAAGCCTAAAGAGTCTAGCTTCAAAATGATTTAACTCAACGGTTTTTCAAACGGAATGTAGCCTGGCTCCCGGTCTATAACTTGTTTTCAATAATTAAATTAAATTTTAATAAAAAATTTAAACAATAATTATTTTTATAATAATAACAAAATGTTTACATATTTAAGTTCCTTAAATTTATTGTTTATGGGAGGTTCGGGTAACCCCGGACATTTAAATAAATTGCAAATAAAAAATACAATAAACAAATTGTCTGTTTTTATTTTAATCTTAAAATCAAATTATGACCTTTATCAAACATATTGATTAAAAATTAGTAATCACAACAAATTTTTTTACCGAAATATATTACAAATACTTTGACCTTAATTTTTTGGTAACACAAAAGTTGGCGGGTAGCCCCGAACATAGTAATAAATGGTGTCCCAATCGTTTCTTGTCCTTACAAACATCACAATAATAATAAATATCTGAAGAATATATATAAACACAATCTTCATGGGTCCATTCTTTGCATTTATAGCACTGAATCCAGTCTTCTTCAAAAGTTTTTCCACATATGATTAATTCGATCTTTTTTCCTCGATCTTCTTCAGAAAGACTTTAAATATCTTTCTTTGCCGACAACGTCTTTTTAGTGTCTTTACCTTTTTGTTTTTTTGCTTCGTCCTTTTATTGTCTTTCCTTTTCTGTTTGTCCTCTACATATTTTTTATATTGTGAAGATGTTGAAATTTCATTCTTTTGGGTTTTTCGAGCCAACGTTAAATAATAAATTTGTTGTGCTGGTTGAAGGCACCGGTTTTCTTGGCGATGACGTCACAGTCTAAAACAAATTAACTGTCCAGCAGACCTTGTAATATTGGATCATAGATCGTTAAAACAATACTGCGAAATTCAAAACTAAAAACACTAACCGGGGGTACCCGATCGCTATCATGCAACATTTTTAAACACAACTCTTGAATTGTACAAGAAATTTTACAAATACCCTAACACACTTTAAATATATCAAATGTCCTACAACTTTAAACATTAGACAAGTGCGCACACCTACTTATTCTATATAACATATAATGAAATTTGACAAGAGCGACAAAAAATGTTTGCCGGAAACACAACATCCTCTAGTGTGCAAACCAATCGACGTCCACGTGACAACTGAGTTGTATTTGTTTTTACTCTTGAGGGCACATATTAAAAATAAAATTTTACTTACGCAACGTGGCTGGTTTCTTAGAACTTTAAATGTCCGGGGCTACCCGACTCTCCCCTATATTTGATCTTGATGATTGATATTATTATATAATCTAAGATTTCTAGGCCAAACGTTTCAGTAGCAAGAAAATTGTATCAGACAGACAGACAGCCAAAGTGCTGATTACATTGTTGTTCCATTTACTATCATCGGTAGGGAACATTAAAAATCGTGAAAAGTTTAAAATATTTATTTTATTACATTATCTTCACTTTCGAGATATTTTTTTATTATTAATTACCCATAAAATAAATGTATCATCATAACATTTAACCTTCTTTTATAGTAAATTTGGATCATTATACTACCCCCATTAACTTTATATACTCCATATAAATAGATATAAAATTTCTTCGTACTGTTTTGAAGGAGCTCTTTCCTTAATTATTAATTATACTTTTAAAGAAATGCTATAAAGTCACTTTAATCAGCAATTAAAAATAATATTAACAATTAAACCTTTGATCTTAAATGAATACAGTTAGTACATCAAACAAAATCTAACTTTCACTTAAACCTTTTGAGTTATTTTAGTACCTATGTATTCTATCGTAATATAACTTCCATAAACAAATATACAGTAAAGAACCCAGAGAAAAAAATAAACAAAATAAATGTACATTTTTAGAATGTAGTACACCCTCAAAGCACAATTCGGATTTTATTTTTATCAAATAATGTGAAACAGAAATTGCTGAAAATCATTAATATATATTGCACATTTTATAAACCACATAGGTTGTACAGTACATAACAGTATAAATATTAATATACAGAATGATTCACAACGAGTATAAATAAAAATTACAGTAAAATAAAAACTAGAAGCACTTAAATTCAAGTTTGCGGTTACTAAAATATCAATACATATGTACATAAACTTAAAAGTTCTATAATAAAAGTTAAAAATTGTTCTAAATACATTACTCAAATACGAAAACAAGTAATCAACGACACAAAAATAATGTACTTGTAGTCTCCGCAGACAACTCGCTTCAACTAATAACCCGGGAAAAAATTATAGATCTGCAGAGATCTATTTGCAGTGGCTGCCATGTGATTTGACCGTACAAGTCGTGATCCGTACGGTCAAATCACCCAGCAACCTCTGCAAACTTAAATGAAATAGAGTATACTCAGATTTCGACAAATCTGCATTTTGAGACATCATATTTTTCACTGGTTTTTGATCTATATAGACTTGCAAAGATCTACAATGACCTACAAAGATCTAAAAAATCTACAAAGATCTCTAAAGATCGTTGTAGATCATTAAGACATTGAAAATTCATGAATTTTCAACGTTAAAAAATCATTATATTTCAACGTTACAATGATCTTCAGAGATCTTTGTAGATTTTTTAGATTTTTGTAGGTCATTGTAGATCTTTGCAAGTCTCTATAGATCAAAAACCAGTGAAAAATATGATGTCTCAAAATGCAGATCGTTTTAGATTTTTGCAAGTCTCGACAGATCAAAAATATGATGTCTCAAAATGGAAATCTGAGTAGATCTTTACAATTTTTTCCCGGGAAGTCTAAAGGAGATTGGAAAAGGGTTGCCGACCCTTATAAAGTACTGTTATATTGTGCATAAATTAGTAGTCTATTGAAACCTTATAGACAGAATGTGTATGTGCTAGTTCATTTTTTAAAATGAATATCAACTTTTGAGGGTATCTGTCCCACTGTAAAGCGATAGAAAATTCAAATAATATGATTTGAACTTTCTATCGCCTCACAAATAAAATAAATCATTTAATGCCCGGTATTATAAGGAAACCAACAAATTTACAAACTTGCAAGTACTGAGTAAAAACGGTAAAAACCAACTTACTGCGCGTACAACTATCTGTAAAATAAAACTCAAAGATAACTCCCATATAAATTTAACACCCCATTTGAAAGTGTCTGCAAGCTTGCAAATTTTAGTAGCTAACTTTTCGGGCTGTTGTCCACGTTGTCTTGTTTTTCGGAGTCTTCTTCAGAAGTGATTCTGAAGAAGACTCCGACATGAGAGTCGAAACGTCAAGTTTAAAAACAAGACAACGTGGACAACAGCCCGAAAAGTTAGCTACAATGGACAACGGCCACGAAAGCCTACAGAAAAAAACTTGCAAATTTTGTTAGCTCATTTATAATACCGGACATTAGTCGAATAATTTTTACTCAACAGTTTTGATATTTTAGTAGAATAGACATTATAGTTTTTTGTGGTCATACAGCTTTCTGTAGTCATTTTCTATAACGTTCACGTAGTCATTTTTATAAAGTATGAAATTTATTAGAACATCACGATGCAAATTAGGGATGTCAACCGTATAGCAATAGACTTAAGTGCCCTTGAAATAAACAAAATTTAGCTGGAATAAATACTACGATACATGCACTTATTTATTTACATACAATGTCCAACATATGAACATATTTCATTTGTTTACTCCCACACGTATTTTTCATGAATGGGTTATACGTATGCTACATTTATGTAGGTACACGAAATATTAAATATGAACACAAAACATGTATTTATTCTGTAATTTAACAGATTCTCTACCCATTTTAGTGATTCTGTATATTTACTGAAGATTCCCAAACATTTTAAATTTTTAGAAAGATGAAATTATAAATCTTATATATATATATATATTTTAAGATTTTTTTTAACTAACAAAACAACTTGTTGTTTGATTAAAATTTCTCGATTTACCCTCTGAAATTAACCCAGGAATTAAAAAATCAATTTTTTAATACCTCACGTCGATAATTGAGCCACCACACTTAATCTCAAATTTCAAATTTTTACATTGAATAGTTTCAGAGAAAATCATAGACCGACGGACGGACGAACACCGAAGTGATTTCATAAGTGTTCCGTTTTGCCAATTTTGGCATGGAACACTAAAAATGAAGTTGACGTCAAAATGGCCTTGAAACCTCCATTCAAGGTTAAAAAAATTACCTCCAATGGTTTTCCTCCTCATAACCCGAAAACTTTTGTAGCGTACATTTTCCCTGCAAAATTTTAGTTCTCGATATATTTACTTGTCTCAATTTTAGTAGACCACCCGGTATATTTTATTATAAAAAATACTCCTAAATAAAAATACTCATTTATTTTCACACGACGCGACGTGTAGTTTAGAGAACTCTGGAAATAATAAACATTGGCGGGTAAATTCATACTGCCAACAATTTTTTGTACGCGTATTATATAAATATTTATTTTTTGGTAAGGGTGTAAAGAATTTATTTATGTTGTCAACAGTTGGTTGTATTTTATGTTTCATATGCACATGTCCAGGGGTTATTTTAGTTTGTAGTTGTAGCTTGTTTCTGTGCGGTGTTTACGCCGAAAAAAAAAAACAAAACAAAAAAAACCTTGTGTCTTTAAAATACTTCGTATTTAAAAATGTATATAGGGTTTATTGCTTTTTGGTCATAAAAACACCGTGTTTCTGTTTTGTTTTCTCGGTGCATAAAAATTAAATGTGCAGTTATTAAAGTGTAACTTAAAATTATAAATGTACAGCAAAAAAGGACATTACAATTGGAATATATGTTTATACTGTACAGCAAAGAAGATAGGTAAATAAAATTGAACAACATAAATATAGTACAAAAAAAGGTACGCATATGCAGAGCTGTGCAGTACTCGATTACAAGTGCTCGAGTACAAGTACTTAAGTACTTTTTTTGAGTAATTGTACTTGTACTTAAGTACTTTTTCTAACGAAGGTAATTGTACTTGTACTTAAGTACTTTTTTTAACGAAAGTAATTGTACTTGTACTTAAATACTTTTTTGGAAAAAGTACTTTGTACTTGTACTTAAATTTGTTTATTTAAAAGTAATTGTACTTGTGTACTTGAAAATGTACTTAAGTACATACAAATGTACTTAAGTACTTTTACATTATACAAGTACTTTTTCAGTAGTTACAAATATAGAAAAAGAAGCATTGTTTTTAGTTAAAAAAGTGCAAAAGATGTTCTCCTTGTCTAAATATGTTCTCAATATATAAATATTTGTTCTCTATGAGTGCAATTTGAATGATGTTAAAAAAATTCAAACAATCGTTTCATTTAAAATTTAATTGTTTACAAATAATACTAACCGTTGTATTTTGTTACTTTAGATATATATTATTTTTGCCTCAGATTGTACGTCTATAACATCGTTAAATTTAGTTGTTTGGAATTCCTGATATACATACATAAGTATGTAGCGATATTTATCGATTTATCTCCTACCCAAAAGATCTTAAAAATATCCAGGGCGCGGAAATAGACATTACTGCTCTGAAGTACAATTACAAAAAAAATTATAAAAAAAACTTTTTTAAAAAACAATTTGCCTTTGAAAAACCAACTAAAAAGATGAAAATAAAATCAGGTTAAAAAAAGTTGATTTTGTTCATACTAGAAGAGTTAAAAAAAGTATCTTCTAGTTTTTAGTTAAACACATACACAGAACTAAATTAAAAAAAATCATGTTAACATACCTCCTGAATCTTTACCAACAAATAATCACTTTAATTTCATTTTTATATCAAGTTAGTACTGATCATTATACAGTTATATTTTTTCTATATATTAATTATCACTAAAACACATCACGTATATTATGGTACATATATTAATATTTATTGATTTGAATAGATTTCCTTCTATTTCTATCGTTGTCTAATGTCAATAATAAAAAATATTTTCAACAGACAGTAGTGACAGATGGTATTTTTAAAACATGTAGCTATGGAAATGGGATATTTCGGTTGTAACTTAACTCTCGTTATCACTGTGTTTTCTAATTGTATCGGTATATATAGATGATTCGTTGCCACAAACATATAAAGAAATAAATAAATTTATTATAAATAAATTTATTATAAATAAATAAATAAATAAATAAATAAATAAATATCGCGGTGAGTTAAATAAGGCAAATTTAATAAATAAATAAATAAATAAATATCGCGGTGAGTTAAATAAGGCAAATTTAAAAAGTAATTGTGTTTGTACTTAAGTACATTTTTGTGATAATGTACTTGTACTTGTACTTAAGACTTTTTTTTTTGCAATGTACTTGTACTTGTAATTAAGTACTTTTTTTTGCAATGCACTTGTACTTGTACTTAAGTACATTATTTTGTAAAGTAATTGTACTTGTACTTAAGTACTTTTTTTTGTACTTGTGCACAGCTCTGCGCATATGCAGTTAAAAAATTACTAGTCGAAAGAAAAAAAAACAGCAAAATGTGCAGTTGTCAAATTTTCTTAAAATGAACTTATCACATACTTAATTATTGTAGAAAACTCGCGATTCCGATACAATTATATTTATTATTTATTTTTGATCATATTATAATATCCTGTTATGTCAACGTTCTTTTTACTTCAATGTTCTGAAAGAAACGGATGTATCCGAGATAAGAGCAGATTCTGATTGTACTACCTTCAAAACGTAAAGAACAGTTGATTTCTGCATGGAGGCTGTGCGTTTGTCTGTATGTGTGTCTGAATGTACAATTTTATTTCGTTCATGATACTTACTGTAAAAGCTCACTGATTTTAATTATGAATACTCTAGACTCTAGACCTATTTCAGTGTTAATCGGGTAAAGGGTTTATGAAATATTCGCCCTCCCCACCCCACACAAAAAAAGATTTTTAGATAAAATCTAAGCAAATTAAATAATACGAAAGATGGTTGTATGGATCATGCCACCCCCCATCCCAAAAAAATTATTAAATTAATACAAGTTAAACTTAACACACAAAAAATATAATTTAACATTTTTCGTATTTATTAAAAATATTTTAAATATAAAAAATATTTGATATTATTAACAGGGAAGTCATATATGGTCCACCATATTGTTAATTTATATATTTTATGTAATGTTTACGTTAGCTGCTGGAATATGTTTGTAATCTTTAAAAAATGTATTGCAAAATAATAATTTAGAGAAAAAATCAATAACTAAAGACATATTAAAGAATTTACTAAATGACTGGTTATATGTAGATAGTTTACACTAACAATAAGAGGTCATCCAAGTATTACATAGCAAAGTTTCATTGATTTTTAGATCGCTCACATAGCCCCTAATGTATGGAATAATTTGCGGAAAATAATATATATTCTGAATTCTTCTTAACATTGGTTTTTTATTTCTCAATTCAGTAAGTGGTTTTTCTACAAACACTTTCCAGTAGAATCGCTGAAGGATGACGTTCTATTTAATTTTGGTTATGTATTGTATTTGATATAAAATGACTGTCATCAATCTGAAAACTACTTTTACTTGTATGTCCCGAAGGAAATAAAAGTATTGTAATACCGTCAAAAAATCGTGTCCGAGATAAGGGTAGGTTCTCATTGTACTAATTTCAAAACGTAAAAAAAGTTGTTTTCCGCATGGCGGTTGTGCGTGCCTGTTTGTAGAATTTCTTTCATTCACGATACCTTCTATAAAAATGAACCGATTTGAATTACATTTTTACAATGTTTGTCTCGGTAAGGACTCTAGGGCCCCTATTCTCGAGTTCGTTCGACTTTTTCTCATTCGAGATTACTAATATATCAAGAGCCCATGGTAGTCTTTTACCCGTCATCGAACATCCTCAAAATAATTAGTGGATTTGCAAGTAAACATACTAGAGAACAATAAATAAATAAATCCTGTGCATAATTAAGATAATTAACGCTAATTAGCGCAATTTTCGAAACGAATTCCCGTCATAGAACATCCGAATGAAATTTATATGAAAATATAGATAAATATGTATTGTTTTAGAATATACCGGACGCCCTCGCCATATCCTGTGCAAACTACCCCAAAAACCGATTTTAGGGGGTAAAAAATATGACGGTAGTTTATCACCCGTCATAGAACATCCTCAAAATAAGTAGCTAATATGAAAGTAAACATACTAGAGTACGACAATACATCGGTCGCCCTAATCAAATCCTGTGCATAATTAAGATAATTAACGCTAATTAGCGCAATTTTCGAAACGAATTCCCGTCATAGAACATCCGAATGAAATTTATATGGAATTATAGATACATATGTATAGTTTTAGAATATACCGGTCGCCCTCACCATATCCTGTGCAAACCACTCCATATATTTCCATATAAATTTCATTCGGATGTTCTTTGACGGGAATTCGTTTCGAAAATTGCGCTAATTAGCGTTAATTATCTTAATTATGCACACGATTTGATTAGGGCGACCGGCGGATTGTTGTTCTCTAGTATGTTTACTTGCAAATCCGCTAATTATTTTGAGGATGTTCGATTACGGGTAAAAAACTTCCATGGGCTCTTGGTCCATAAACTAAAACTAAAAGTCACTAAGTTAAGAATCTCGATGCGATTTTTTTTTCTAAAAATGTCTTGGGCATGCGAGTTTAACATCTCGAATGAAAAACTCGAGAATAGGGGTCCATATCTATTGATTTTAATGCTAATCGGATCAGGGGTTTTGTAAATATTCGTAATTTTACACATATTTTGTAAGTACCTAATATTGTCTAACAAGATAACGTTGTGTCTTACCGATTTTGATAAGAATTGGCACACTTGTAATTAATTCGAATCTATGGGATACGTATTTTTTTAATGAGCCCACACGAAAATTGGAAATTGAATTGAAAGAATTTTCAGTTCTTACTATACATATGGTCTATACCAGCGGTTCTTAAACTGGGGTCCGCGGACCCCCGGGGGGCCGCCAAACTTTTACGGGGGGCCGTGAAACATTTTTGGCAAAATTTAATTTACATAAAGTACTTTTATATTTCTATTTATCAGTGAATAATTAGTTTATAACGACCTTTTTTGTTTTTCTATCAGGGATGGGGGTCCCCGAAAAATAATTGTTCAAAAAAGGGGTCCCTAGCCCACATAAGTTTAAGAACCGCTGGTCTATACGAATTACTTTTCTTGTTTTTCTTAGTGTATTAAGTATTAAGTTAGATAGATAAGACTGCTTTGTGTTATAATAGTCAGTAAAACAGGTTTTTAGTTTTACATTTGCAGGCTAGATGTCACTACACCAAAGTATAACTTCAAACGCGCGTACAGAAGTATATACACCCACCTTTTTAAATTACATATTTCGTAAAGTTTTAAGTAATTTTTTAAGCAAACTCTTTTGAAGTTTCTCATATTCAAAATTATTTAAAAAATACTATTACGGAAAATGGAAGTCATGCATGGTTCTCTGTACCGTATTTTTTATTCATATATGTATAATAATATACATATTATATTTTACATTATGTTTATGACTATAGTAACAGTATACATAATTTCTATTATTTAACTAGCAATAAGACAAACATCAGTTAAAACATTATAACAATAAGAAAATTGTTTTATTTTAAGTAAATATTCATATAACGCTTCAGTTATTAGATTACTGTAATTGAGATGTTGAAAGATTAGTTTCTTTAATAAATCTACAAACAAAACCAAGAACTAAGAATTGTATTAAATTGTGGAGGTGCTCTTTCAATATTTACTTTTCAGATATTTTCTTTATTGAAACAATCATAAATTGTTCGCATATAGAACTAAAGGAATAAAATATGATACATGAGAACTTGATTAAAAAGAATATGAATTGTAAATGAATTTTTAAAGAAACATTATAAGACACAGTCTTATTTGTTTTTTATCTTACAACGGAGCTGTAAAATCTGTTTTGATCAGTTAATATACACAATACACATATAGATATTGTTATAATAACTAAACTTCTATATTCTTGAAGTAATTTTTATAATTTACACAGATATAGAGGTACACCTATTTTTACATGGTATTTTTTACACGGTTTTCGTTGGAACGTATCTAACTTGGGTGTAATTGAATAAAATAATTTAATAAAATTGTGATAAAACCTTACTTTCATAATATAAGCTATTAAACCAATTTTTATTTTAATACATTATCATTATTATCAGTTAAGATATGATATAAGCTATATTATTAAATGCAGCGAAATTATAAAAGTTCTAAGAGGATTAAATATGACTGTACAGTAAGTATTATCTGAAGACTTCTCAAAGATCAATATCTACTGTATTTTTTTAAATACAAAGTAACATATAACAATTTATTTTTTTTGCTTTAAAATTGTTTGAAAATTCTTTATTTCTCGGGGGAGGACCCGGAACACCCAGTTTTGTTTTTGGTACACCTTACCTTTCTTATTAATTAATCCCCAAAGTTACTATTTTGCTACCAGTCCTATTAAATGAAACAGTCAATAAATTTATTTGTTTATAACTACATAATTTTATTATTTATTATTATTTTCCAAACAAATAATTATTTACCGGATAACTATAAGACCCACGTCCAAACTTTGTGTAGTGAATTTATAGCTAACATTATGATGTACCAAAATAATGATGAGCTATAACTCGGAAATAAAAACAAGGATAGCAATAACCGTAGTACTGAAAAATATGTTAGTTAATTACCTATGAAACTGACTCATTTTGGTTGCTGTAGATACGTTACTTTAGAAGTTATGAGATAATCTTTGTTGTAAGAACTACTCTGAAGGAAATTTTTTAAACATCCTGTAACTCAGAGGGTGTTAAAGATAGACCCCCACTTCCCGCACAATTTCTTACTCACAATGAGTCAGGGAATCAGCTCCTAAAATATCTGTATCCCAAACCGGACCAACCTGTATAAATACTTGAAAAAATCGGAAAACTACTCTTATGTAATAATATACGATCTGATTAATTTTAATCCACAACAAAATTATATTAATGTACGAAATATTTCCTTATTCCAAATGTAAACTTTGATTTAATAAAATATTAATTAAATATTTTTTTATTAAAGTATTTAAGATTCTTCGGTGATCGTGGTATGGTTATTGGCTTCTAGATATAAGATAAACTGCGTAGTTCTATTGGCCAACGTTTCGTCGTACATTGACAGTTGACAGCTTTAGAGCTCTAGTAAGAGTGCACTTTCAATAAAGTATTAAAGATACAGTACGACCAAATTCTATCTAATATCCAATATTTTATTGTTATCTTTATAACAGTGTCGCCTTATTATTATATTATGATTTTGGAGTACGAAAAAAATGTTATAATTGAATGTTACACGACTCCGAAAAAGTTAATTAACGCCTATAATTCATATGCAATATAACAAAACAATTAATAAGGTTAAAATAATATATAACATACTGTTATATCTTAAAATAGATCACTAAATTTTAATTTAAAAACCTATGCTTTTATGTTAAAAATCAATAATTTTTAATTTGTCACTGTACCTAATTTTTAGCACTACTAATTATGATGTTTTGTAAATACTTCGTTTTTGTCAATGACATTTATCAAATCACATAGATCAAAATACAAAAATAAAATTGTATGTTCCGCTTATATTTTCATCAATCAAAACATTGGCGGTAATAATTATTTATATTGTTAAAAGAAAATTTAGAATGAATTAATGTTTGCTATGTTTTGCCTTTAGTAGGCATGATGCCAGTAACAAAGTATCATTTAAATTATGATTTTAAATAATGAAATAGGTTAAAAAGTTTCTAAAAAATGTATTTATTTTTATATTAAAAGCTAGATTAATATAATTTTTGTTAAAATAAAATTGCAAAGTATAGCAATCCACCATGTTAAATGAAACACCAATCACAGAGAATGACGTCACGCATCAGTAAACGTCAAAGTAGAGCTGGGCGCGTGAGTACTTTTTTGCTCACGATCACTAACGCTCACGAGCAAAAAATTTTGCATTAATTTTTTAATTAATTTTTTTTCGTGCAATATAATATGTGTATACTTTATATTAGTATTATTTCTTTTAAACTACATTTTTAGTGCAAATAATAACAAAAAAATGGATAAAATATAATACTATACAGGGTCCTCCAATAGTGTGTCCGGCATTGTTTTACGCCCAAACTATTGAAGATAGAGTTTTAGGATAAAAAATTTATTATATATATTGACCCTAAAGAATTTCAGGAAAATATTTTCAACCCCCTAAAACCGCTCCTTGGGGGGTAGTTTGAGGGGTACATGCCCGTTTCTCAGTAAAATCCAATGGAATGGTATATCAAAAAGTACATATTTGTAAAGATCATAAAAAAATAAGAAACTTTCGTAAAACAAAAATTTTCATACTTTCAATTGTTTAAAAAATATGGCGACTTGTTCTCAAATTTTAGGGTTTCACTAAAAGTGGTCTAATTTCGTTAAAAATTAATGGAATTTTATTATTTTTTCAAATTTAGAAAGTAGAAATAATGAACTTTGTAAAGATGTATGACTATTTGTGATTTTGATAGTTTAAAGTGTGATACGCGATATATCAAAAATTCAAAAGTTCAACTAGGGATAATTCGAAATTTTCAAATACAACGGTATATCAATTAGTACTTTTTCTTCAAAAGGATATGTAAATAAACAACTTTTGTTAAGAAAATTAAAAATTTAAAATTATAATTTTAAAATTGAAAACTGAAAATTAAAATTTTTAATTTTATTTATTTTTTATCAAAAACTGTTTATTTGCATATCTTCTTTAAGAAATAGTACTAATTGATATACCATTGTATTTAAAAATTTTGAATTATCCCTAATTGAACTTTTCAATTTTTGGTATGTCGAGTATGACACTTTAAACTATTAAAATCTCAAATAATCATACATCTTTACAAAGTTCATTATTTCTACTTTCTAAATTTAAAATAATAATAAAATTCCATAAATATTTAACGAAATTAGAGCACTTTGAGTAAAACTCTAAAATTTGATAACAAGTCGCCATATTTTTTAAACAATTGAAAGTATGAAAATTTTTGTTTTACGAAAGTTTCTTATTTTTTCATTATCTTTACAAATATGTACTTTTTGATATACCATTCCATTTGATTTTACTGAGAAACGGGCATGTACCCCTCAAACTACCCCCCAAGGAGCGGTTTTAGGGGGTTGAAAATATTTTCCTGAAATTTTTTAGGGTCGATATATACAGTAAATTTTTTTTCCTAACTCTCTATCTTCAATAGTTTAGGCGTAAAACAATGCCGGACGCACTATTGGAGGACCCTGTATAATAGTAACAATTAATACATTTGAAAATC
Organism: Sialis lutaria; assembly: GCA_949319165.1. Classification (NCBI taxonomy): domain Eukaryota; kingdom Metazoa; phylum Arthropoda; class Insecta; order Megaloptera; family Sialidae; genus Sialis; species Sialis lutaria. Next base: position 5,622,575 of record OX439231.1, on the reverse strand, counting down.
TGGGGGATTATTAACATGTCGACAGAGTGATTTTAAATTTCTTTTAAGTTGGTGACGCTGACTATGTATTTTATAGTGCTTATTCTTTGAAATTCTAATTGTAGTCAATTGTAGCATTTCGTATTAACAATTAAATATGTGAAACGGAAACGAATCCAAAAACGTATCATTCTCAAAATATGCATAGTCACGGACTCACGCACGACAAAAATGTACTCAGTCACGTCGGGTCACGGGCGTGACCCGACGTGACACGAAGAATTCACGACCCGCGCCCAGCTGTACGTCAAAATGATTCACTGTTATTTTAGACAAATATCAATTCCTCTTATAAGATTATTGGGTAGGTAAATACCTTATTTAAGAACTTATATACTTTGGAATTCATTTTTAACACACAAAATAATTAAATTATTGTCTAACTCTGAATGTTTGATTATTTTTGACAAGGAGTGTGACGTCACAACTCTGAAATGTAACCTCTGCGAGCGTTTTGGTGTCATATTCAAAATTAGTTTTAAAAGTCAGTTTTTCTGCAGAAATAAGTATTTTGGAAATAGGAGACACGTAGGATCATCATAGAATAGTTTTTTTTTTTATTTAGTCATCATGCCTATTACAACAACTATGCAAATTTACCTGCATTGAATTATATGTTTAATATTATTAATGAAAAATGCATTCATCTTAACGTAATCAATAAAGTTAAGGTAATATACAGGATGTTCGCGGGAACCGAGTGATCATTGCTAACTTTGTTATTATTGGAGCTAGAAGATCGGTTAAATGGACAAAGTATCAGTATTTTGTCCGGGATGAATAATGGCGGTGTCAAAAAAACCATTGAATGTGAAATTTCAGAGATATATTGAAATTTAACATTTTTTTAATGGAACACCCTGTATATTTCTCTTTATAAAAGTGCAATACATGTATGATGATAAAATTGATAGAAAACAAGTTATAACAAGTATAAAATTAATAGAAAATATCGAAAAATAGTGTGCTATGAAGTTTTAATAAATTGAGAACAAATGATTATAACATTTAAAACAATAGTTTAAGGTTTTTATGTCATTTGTTCGCAAATTTTAAATGTTTTTGATTTTAACGAAAAAAATTATTTATTATAATTAATTATATTTTTTATGAATAATGCTCAAAAATGTTAAAAATCTGCGAAATAAGGCACAAATATCTGAAATTATTGTTTTAAATTTTTTTATCATTTGTTTGTATTTTATTCAATCTTCATAGCACACTATTTTTCGATATTTTCTATTAATTTTATACTTGTTATAACTTGCTTTCTATCAATTTTACCATCATACATGTATTGCACTTTTATAAAGAGAACATCCTCAGCTACAAAATTCAATAATAATATACAGGGTGTTCCATTTAAAAAAATGTTAAATTTCAATATATCTTTGAAATTTGACATTCAATTGTTTTTTTGACACCGCCATTATTCATCCCGGACAAAATACTGATACTTTGTCCATTTAACCGATCTTCTAGCTCCAATAATAACAAAGTTAGCAATGATCACTCGGTTCATACACCCTGTATATGCATAAGTTTCATTAACTTTGGTAGTTGCAAGCTTAACAAATTTTATTAAATAGTATTAGTTAGTTTATTTAGTTTTATGTTGATATTTATACTTTAGGACAGTATCAACTTCGTAGGTAAGAGGATTAACTTAACGAAACAGGTTTATCATCGTTGATTGTTGATGTTTCGAACTATGTATGTATAATGAAATAATGGTGCATGCAGTAAAATATCGATCGATAGAAATTTCAAATTCGTTCATTTATTAGCAAATTTTAAATTAATTTAATTTGAAATTAAAACTTCTTACAATGAGATGTAAGATCAATATTTTACCAGTTGTGTTTTTTTTTTAATTTTTTTCATTATAAAAGAAATATTGATTTAAAATTTAACAAAATATTGATACAAATAGAATAGTAAATATTCACAGAAAGTTTTAAAACTAAGAAGTTTTGGTAAGCTTTACCATTTACACACAAAAAATCTAAACGGAAAAATTACATTACTAACATTAAAATACATCAGCAAGAATAATTTGGTTGTAAATCTATAGTTTAGTGATTTTATATGTAATCAGAGGTAATAAAATCCAAAATAACTTACAGGCCAATTCCATAAAAGTCTATTTATGTTTTCCCTATTCGTAATGTTCTGTTTTATTGATTACAAGTTACATTTTTATAGTTAACTACTGTTGTACGTAGTGCGATGAAAATTTATCTTATGTAATATTAATAACGTCACTAATGTCATTAACGAAAATTTAAATAATATACGGCGTTTTTTCGCGTACAACGTATTAATGTCAGTGTTTTGAACAAAACAAAAAATGATGTTCTTGAAGCACAATTACACTAGTAGGTCAGTCCGCGGTAATCGATACCAGATAGTTAAAAAAATATTTTACGAAAATTAATACTAAAATATAAAATTAACAGACTATTTAACATCAATTTTCATAAACCAAAAGAAAATTAGAAAAATGTTAGTTAATTTTCAAAATATTTCAAAAAATATTCAATAAATTTCAAAAAAGACAACAAATAAGGTGAAATCACAATAACTTACTTAAGAATGAGTGACGATCGTGGCACACTATTAAAAGTCTTTGACAATTACATATCAAACGTGACGTTTGACCAAATTAAAAAAAAATTACCTTCACCAACAATAATGACTAAGGGTGACAGCATTTATTATAAATTTAATGAGTCTATTGATGTATTTGATAAATACTTGTTATAAGTATTAGTAAATAATATCAATAAGCAATTAAACACATTAATAGTACTCTTATTGTACCCTTTTATTCAACGTGTCACACCCGTCACAATGTTTGTTGAGAAATAACCAGTAAAATAGATTACGTACTTATCTTATGTACTTGTGTTACTAAAAAATAATTTATTCGTAACATATTAAAGTATGATTATTATAAAGTAACTTCAATATTTTCGCTAAACTTTTGAGATTTTGAATAGAGGTTGCAAGACTTACAATAGTTGGCGTCACACCCGTCACAGGGCTTTGAACGCTGGCATTTTTTTGTAAAATAACCGTAGATCTTTTATTCTTTCAATATACATGTATTACATTAAGATCTACAGAAAAATGGTAAAACCATGTTATTAACTAGAATTATTTAGAAATTATGAACTCCAATCAGTTGAAATGTCACACCCGTCACCGCGGACTGACCCTAGTGTTTTTTTAATAAACTGTTTAAAAATATTTGCGTTAGAAATTATTCGACGATTCTAATTATGAATTAAAATAAACATAATAAATGTTTAAAAGGGCAAAAAAACAGTTTATTCACTAATATATAATTGTTTGTCATAATCACAATTAAATTACAATTCATTTACTTAAAAATCGAAAAATTGAAAAATTCAATACATAAACATGAAAATATTTTTTAAGACGCTTCAATACCTACTACATACGCTCTAACGAAATAAAACGCTATTAAATAAAAGATCTATTTTTTAGTTACACCAATACCTCGCTTTGCGTCGTTTCGTTTTGCGTTTTTTCGAAGTTGCGTCGCTGCTGAATTAGTAGGTACTCATTTTCACTGTGCGTCGTTAGATTTTCGAAGTTGCGTTGTTTTGGGTTCGAGTCTTTAATTTTAACTTAGTATTTTAACAGTTTTTAATTTAACCTCCAAACAAATTTCCAAAGCGATGTGTTTGATTGACGAAGCTATGGAGATTTTTTTTAAAAACGATCCTGACAGCGGAAGGAGTTTTAAAGTGTCCCAGGCAGTAGCTACGAATATCAATTGCTACAAGGAAATTTATTTTACATTGAAAAAAAAAAGCTGTTCAGCAAACATTGGACCAATTTTTTGTGAAAGAAAGCCGACTTACGACAACAGCCACTATGGACCCATCAGACAGTGATTAATTTTTATTGTGTTTTTATAAATTAATTGAATATTTTATTTTGTTTTAATTGAATTTTTTTTTGTATGTATGTAATAAAATTTTATATTATTTTTGTTTTTTAAATGTTTACTTTGTTCAATTTTCTTTTTAAAAAGTAGTAACCTTGGAACCTATCTTCGATCTTTACATGGTTTGCTATAGAAAATCATAATTCACTTTGCGTCGTTTCAATTTGCGTCGTGTTTTTTTGGAACGTAACCACGACGCAAAGTGAGGTATTGGTGTATATTCTTCCCGTCATGGCATGATATGGTAGGTAGGTATTATATATTATGATACAATATTCGCTTTAGACTTAAGACATTCCCATAGCCTCAATGTTTGTATAATGGAAAGAAATCTAAATGAGTGTATGGATAATAAATTGTAGATACGATAATAGGCTTTTTGTTTGCGTTAAAATTTGAATATCAATCTACAGAAAAAATATGTGCATAGATTCTTTTTATTTCTTTATTTTCCATATAACCATACATAAATAATTATTTACAAAATTGATATGAACATTTCTAACTAATTTTCTACGATAAATTATTTTACTTTTCATAATTTCAGTCCCCACCAGTTATCAAAGGAATAAGGAAATCCTTTGTTGTTTTCTATACGAGATGTTTTTTCATGCCAAGAAGGATGTCTTGAGTAATCATGGTACAAGCCATAATTAATACCACTAGTTGCAACTTTCTTCAGACCCTGTATAGAAACTAGAAGCAAAGCCATTTTAGAGAGTAACAAAGCTTTGCCTCCCAGCACAGCTAAAAATTTAAATCCCATAGGAACCAGTATCAGTATCACAGCTAATGTTCCAAATAACATAACTGGGATAAGGTGATGATTCTTCCTTACCCTGCGACCTAAAAATAATAATATGTTATATTTTCTTTAATGTATTTTTATTACCTATTTATTTGCATTTTTCAATAATTTTATTTCTCATTAGTTTTTTGTGTTACATTTTCATACAATATATCATATATAAAAACAAATTTTATTATTTAAATTCCACAGATTATCATTAACTATAGAAAATATCTTTATTACATCAAAGCAAGATTTACTGTCTACGTTATCGACTGTGAAAAAAACTTCATACTTCAAGGAAAATATGTAGTCTTGTAACCAGCTTGCTTTAATGAAGAAATATAGAATTGGTTTCAAAGAGGTAACATATTTTCTCGGTTTTATGTACAATGTATTATATTCGATTATAGTAAGAAAATATATATAGGGTGTCCCACGGGATAGGGCTGAAACTAATTACACAGGCCGATATTTTTTTTTTTGCTGCAGGGCATACAACAACTTTTTAAGGGCAATTTGGACACGCTGAATCTAAAAATGACCACTATTTTGCTCAATCAGCTCTTGTTTTTGTGACATTGCAAAAAAATGTTTTTTTTTTCGATATGCAAACATTTAAATTCGTATATATACATTTTAAATCAATGACTTCAACCAAAGATCATTCAGAATGAAGCTATGGGTCTTAATTGAACTAAAAAGCCTTAAATTATATGCATTCAGAAAGTTATTCTCTTTGAAAATCATGTTTTAAATGAAAATAAAAGCTTGTAAAAATTCGGCAATTTTAAAACATCAAAGCGCTGTTACACAAACAATTTTTGTCCAATTTTAATGTTATTCACTTAATTTGTAGCTTTATCTATCTTCTTTATTGTGTTAAAATTTCAACGTAATCGAATAAAAATTGGCGAAATGGTACTAAAATCAACTGCGCGTGTCAAAATTGGTAGTTCGGTCATTTTCACTCCTGGCGTATGCATGGCTTGTAAAAAAATCCTGTGAATAAAGTAATGAATAAATTTTTACTTTATCATATATTTTTTTTTCGAAAAAAATAATTATTATGTCAAGATAATCGTTTCAAAGAAGTTTTTCTTACACAGATAATTATGTCTTTTCAAACGGAAGATGTTATTAAAAAAATAACATTGAAAAGCAGAAAGTATATAGTTTTTATGAGTATAAATAAAATTTTACAAAATATTTGTGCATCGATTTTTTCTTCATGACAAATACATATGCTAAAATCATCGATTATTCTGTTGAAAATAACACAAAACAATATTTTAATGCGAACTTATTGCCCAAAAATGGAGTGATGTAATCACACTATAATATAAACCTTGCGTATATTGCACACCCAAGCAGGCCCTGCTTGGAAGTGTGTTCTATTATCGTGCTAAAATTTTTTTTCGTATATAAATTGATAAAATGAGCATTATATCTTAAATTTCTTCTGTATCCCACTTACATTTTTACATTTTCTGATAGAAAACATTACAGTCCCCATTTATACTTAGTTTAATATCGATTGGTTTTAATTTTCTGTTATAAAAATATAAATAAAGTTCAATTTGTTGATTTAACCCCCTTTTTGATAAAAACGCTGAACTGCAGGTTACAATTCGAAATAAATTTGCACAAATCCTTTTGAATTCACTTCATCTATTATCAGAATAGAACCCTATTAAAACTCAACAAAATTGAATAACTAAAAGTAACGAAATTTACAGTTTATTTAAACAAAAATTCATATTTTGACAAGAATTATTTTTACAAATAGAGTATAGCTAGGAGAAGTTCAAGAAACATACGTTAGGCGCTAGTGTCGCTATTTCTTCATGTGTCATTGCAAATTACATGTATTATAATTATTATATTGTGTTAATTAATATATAAATACATGTACATCGATACGTGCTGTATTTTAATTATTTTATTCAAAGCCAATCAATCTTTTTAATCAAGATAAAATCTGGTAAGTTTGCATTTTTAAAACAAAAATATATAATATATAACCTTACTTGACTTTTTTTAGATAATGTATGTTTCATTTTAAATGCTAGATATCAGGTGAACACAGCTGTTATCGCTGCAATATGTGGATGTATTTATCTTTTTAATTATTATTATTAATTAATTTATTTACTTTATACATTTTACAAAAAAAATATTTTATATAAAAATTGTAAATTAAAATGATTGTTGTTTTATCACAATACATCCTAAATTTAAATAAAAAAGGTAATAATCGATTGATATCAAGATTCATTGTTGATTTTCTAAAAAATCTTAATGAGTGATAAACTTCATATTATATATTTATATAATATTCATTACCTCCAATATTTTTTTTAAATATCCTTTTAAGTTTCACCAAATTTATTGTACCGTATTTATTGCACACCCAAGCAGGCCCTGCTTGGAAGTGTGTTCTATTATCGTGCTAAAATTTTTTTTCGTATATAAATTGATAAAATGAGCATTATATCTTAAATTTCTTCTGTATCCCACTTACATTTTTACATTTTCTGATAGAAAACATTACAGTCCCCATTTATACTTAGTTTAATATCGATTGGTTTTAATTTTCTGTTATAAAAATATAAATAAAGTTCAATTTGTTGATTTAACCCCCTTTTTCGATAGAAACGCCGAACTGCAGGTTACAATTCGAAATAAATTTGCACAAATCCTTTTGAATTCACTTCATCTATTATCAGAATAGAACCCTATTAAAACTCAACAAAATTGAATAACTAAAAGTAACGAAATTTACAGTTTATTTAAACAAAAATTCATATTTTGACAAGAATTATTTTTACAAATAGAGTATAGCTAGGAGAAGTTCAAGAAACATACGTTAGGCGCTAGTGTCGCTATTTCTTCATGTGTCATTGCAAATTACATGTATTATAATTATTATATTGTGTTAATTAATATATAAATACATGTACATCAATACGTGCTGTATTTTAATTATTTTATTCAAAGCCAATCAATCTTTTTAATCAAGATAAAATCTGGTAAGTTTGCATTTTTAAAACAAAAATATATAATATATAACCTAACTTGACTTTTTTTAGATAATGTATGTTTCATTTTAAATGCTAGATATCAGGTGAACACAGCTGTTATCGCTGCAATATGTGGATGTATTTATCTTTTTAATTATTATTATTAATTAATTAATTTACTTTATACATTTTACAAAAAAAATATTTTATATAAAAATTGTAAATTAAAATGATTGTTGTTTTATCACAATACATCCTAAATTTAAATAAAAAAGGTAATAATCGATTGATATCAAGATTCATTGTTGATTTTCTAAAAAATCTTAATGAGTGATAAACTTCATATTATATATTTATATAATATTCATTACCTCCAATATTTTTTTAAATATCCTTTTAAGTTTCACCAAATTTATTGTACCGTATTTATTTGATATTATAAGTTAATACATTTTTTTAAGTTTAAGGGGTGTGCATTTTATGGCCTAGCCATAGTATTTGATATTATAAGTTAATACATTTTTTTAAGTTTAAGGGGTGTGCATTTTATGGCCTAGCCATAGTATTTATTTATTTGTTTATATATTTATATGTCTGTCCGGTCACTATAAATTTATGGATTCATAAACGTTTCACTGGATTTTTTTCATTTCTTCACAATATCTAGATTCGTCCTTGATACAGTTTATAGGCTATATTTTTTTTACAAAATGATGATAGTTTCTGTGATATGATTTTTTCCCCGAGACACTACGTGAAAAATTTACTAAAATTTATCTGTCAGACTGAATTTAGGATTTTCGACACTAGGCTTTTGTTTCAGAATTTCTTGCATTTCGGCGTGCTCTGGTTGATTAAAATGACGTCAGAGCTGTCATTTTTCGTAAAACCACGTGCTTTTTGACGTCTCAGTTGTCATATTTTTTGTGACGTTTATAAAAATATAAAATTTTTAATGTAATTGTTCACAAAGTTTCAAATTTGTTCAAAAAAAGTTGTAGAATTGATGTAGTCCATCTAAAAATTTATAATTAATAATAATTAAGCCAGGGACGGCGTTTTAAAAGTATTTAAATTTGCATTTTCTAATAAAATTGTATTTAATATAAATTTTTAATTGTTTTACTGTAGGGGGATTAAGTCAGGGGCTGGTGTCGTTTGAAATATATGAAATTTTTGGAAACTGTCACATTTCGTAACGTTTGTAAAAATATTAGATTTTTTTTTAATTATTCAAAAATTATAAATTTCAGAAAAACATGAAAATTATAATATATATCAGTAGCGTCTGAAAAAAAATTATTGAATGATTTTTTTTTTTAGTTTTGAGATTGATATAAATTTATTTAAAAAAATTTATAATAATGAAGTCAGGAGCGTCGCATAAAAAAAATTAAAATTGATATTTTTTAAAAGTGACGTAAATTAATTTTGATTGAAATTTATTAAAGTTCAGGAATATATAAAAATTTAAATTCGAAAAGTTTACATTAACCATTTTCTTATACAATAGGTAGTTTTTAATCATTCGGCTGTTGTGAAATATTAAATTTTTAATGTAATTGTTTCAAATTTGTTCAAAAAAGTTGTAGAATTGATGCAGTTTTTCTAAAAATTTATAATAAATACTAATTAAGCCAGGGACGGCGTTTTAAAAGTATTTAAATTTGCATTTTTTAATAAAATGAATTAAATATAATTTTTAATCGTTTTGTTGAAGGAAGATTAAGTCAGGGGCTGGTGATGTTTTAAATATATGAAATTTTTGGGAACTGTCACATTTCTTAACGTTTATAAAAATATTAATTTTTTTTAAAATTGTTCAAAAATTAGAAATTTCAGAAAAAGATGAAAATTTTAATATAGATCAGTAGCGCATCAAAAAAAATATTTATGAATTATTATTTTTTTGAAAGTTCAGATTGATATAATAATAATTTTTTTTAAATTATAATTAAGTCAGGGGCGTCGCATGAAAATAATTAAAATATCTATTTTTTAAAAGTGACGTAGACAAATTATTTTTGATTAAAATTGAACAAAAATTAAAAACTTCAGGAATATGTATGTAAAAATAAAAAGTTAACCATTTAATAAATAACAGTACATTTTATGTTGGGTAATTTAAACATGTAATATTACTGAAAATCGTAATAATGATAAGCGATTATCACCGCCAATTTAAAAAAAAATGAGTATCAGCAGAAAGAATGGAAAATTATTATAATATACAAATACGAGGGTCGCAGCCGAAGGCTGAGACCCGAGTAAATTTGTGATTAAGTATTTTGTACATGTAAGATTACTGAAAATTTTAAAATTGATTATCTCCGCCAAATTAAAAAATTAACTATCAAAAAATAGTGGAACGAGTATGATATATACATATACGAGGGTCGCAGACCCGAGTAAATTTGTGTAAAAAATATGGCGTGAAAGGGGGTTGGGGCGCGAAGCGCCCAGGGGCACAGCCCCTAGTCACACTATAATATAAACGTGTATGAATATATATATATATTTATTTATATGTATGTCCGGACGAAACTATAGCTTTATAGACTCTGGAATTACCCGGCCGATTTTAATAATTTTTTTTTCGTCGTTTAGCTTGACTCTTTTTCCAGTCAATAGGCTAAATTTCATTTCTTAGCTATGAAAGGTCTCTGAGCTGTGATTTTTTTCCGAAAAAGTACATCGAATTTTACTAAAAAAACGTTGAATTAGCTGGTTCGAGTGTCGGCTTTTGTTTTTCAGACAGTGTGATTGTCGTTTGAAAAATACTATTTTTACGATAATTTGCTAAATTACAAGATATCACTGTTGTATTTTGTTTATATCTGTCAAAATATGACATTTATAAAGAAGAAATACTCTGCCTTGTAAATGCACGGTGCTTCCTCGTGCTAAATTCATCAAAGGTAGTTAATTATTGAACAATTTAAATAAAAACCAATAAAGTATTTAGATGAACTGCCTATCATTGGTTAACCATTTAATTTTCATACAATTTTAATAAAAAATATTAATTTGACATTTTTCTTAATACGCGCCTGGTTATTATGTCGTATATTTTGAATTTTTTGACAATTTCAATCAAAATCATTATTTTTCTGCTATACGAATGTCAAAATTACATTTAAAATATGTAAATAGCAATTTAAAAATAAAAAAACAAATGACGATTTTTATAAAGCAAATTGAGATAAATCTTTGTAAGGGAATATTTTACAACAAACGTAGGTGACCTATATTATAGAAAATTGAATGCTCTACAAAAAAGGTTCTATAAAATTTTCACGCAACATGTATCTTTCTTGAGATATCTTCAAAATATAAATCTTTTGGGATGTCACCCCTCCCCCTTACACACAAATTTAATTATTTTGAAATGGGACTGTCCTCAAGCCAGACTAAACCAACCAACCAAGTTTCATCAATATCGGTTCAGTGGTTCATGAGTTAAGCGTGTGACAAGGATTGGGACACACACACGCACACACACACACACACACACACACACACACACACGGAACAAATTTTCTGCTAAACATATGTCAAAATGACATTTAAAACGTCAAAATGACATTTAATATGTCAAAGTAAATAGCAGTTTTAAAAAACAAATGACGATTTTCTTAAATCAAATTCAGATAGATCTTTGTAAGGGAATATTTTACAGCAAAAGTAGGTGACCTATATTATAGAGAATTGAATGCTCTACAAAAAAGGTTCTATAAAATTTTCACGTAACATGTGTCTTTCTTGAGATATCTTCAAAAAATAAATCTTTTTGGATGTCACCCCTCCCCCTTACACACAATTTTAATTAATTTGAAATGGGACCGTCCTCAAGCCAGACCAAACCAACCAACCAAGTTTCATCAATATCTGTTCAGTGGTTCATGAGTTAAGCGTGTGACAAGGATTGGGGGACAGACACACAGACAGACACACACACACACACACACACACAGACAGACAGACACGGAACAAAAAGTGTTTGTCTTGACCTGAAACGGATAAATAAAGTAAAATTTTTGAAATCGGAGAACAAATTTTTTTTCTCGTTTAAAAACGATAACGAAGCTTCTCGTATCTTCGATATTGCGAGGAAGCAAAACACATGGATTTTTATTGACATTTCCATAAAAAACACACTGATAAATTACTTGATTAATTTTAAAATGTTAGATTTGTGAATCAATTATAATTTCTACGTAAAATAGATTTTGATTGAAATTGTTAAACGATGAAATTATAAACGGCTGTTTTTTATCTTATATACGTCAGGAGCGTGTAAAGAAATGTTATTTTGTAGATTTTGATTAAATTGTTATAAAATTAAATTTTAACCAAAATTGATTGGTAATTTGATGCAATTATTATAATAATCTATAGATAATATTAAAAAGTATAATGTCAGGAGCGGCGAATTAAAAAATATTTAAAATCTTTTTTTCTAATTAGTTTAAATTTGACAGATGGCAAATAACAGGGAATGTTCTAGAAGGTTTTCTATCCTTTTCTATTAGGAGTGAGAAAATTTTTGATGACGTTAAATTTGATAGTTCCAAAATTACGTGGTTTTTTACATGTGACATACTTTTTATGTTTGTAAAAAAATTATTTTGAGTGAAATTGTTGAATTTTTTTTAATTGTTGAAATTATTCATTTAAATCAGGGACGGTGTTTCAAATATTTTTAAATTTGTGTTTTTTTAATGAAATTGTATAAAAATATAATTTTTAATAGTTTTGTTGATGTAATTTATTCAAAATTTCACATTTAAAAATAATAATTAAGTCAGGGGCTGGTGTCGTTTTAAATATATGAAATTTTTGGGAACTGTCACATTTCGTAACGTTTGTAAAAACTTAAAAAAACATTTTTTATAGTTCAAAAATATAAATTTAATAAAAATATGAAAATTATAATATAGATCAGTAGCGCCTACAAAAAATTGTTTATGAATTATTATTTTTTTGAAAGTTTTGAGATTGATATATTAATTTTTTTTTTAATTATAATTTAGTCAGGGGCGTTGCATGAAAATAGTTCAATTTGTTATTTTTTAAAAGTGCAATGTTTTTAAAATTATTTAATAAATAACAGTACATTTTAGGTTGTGTAATTTATACATGTTTCATTTAAATCAGGGACGGCGTTTCAAATAATTTTAAATGTGTTTTTTTAATGAAATTGTATATAAATATAATTTTAAATAGTTTTGTTGTAGGTGATTGATGCAATTTATCCAAAAGTTCACATTTAAAAATAAATAAGTCAGTAGCGTCTCAAAAATTTTTTTTAATTGTTCAAAAATTAGAAATTTCAAAAAAATATGAAAATTATAATATAGATCAGTAGCGCCCCAAAAAAATTATTTATGAATTATTATTTTTTTTAAAGTTGAGATTGACATATTAATCTTTTTTTTTTAATTATAATTAAGTCAGGGGCGCGCATGAAAATAATTAAAATTGCTATTTTTTTAAAGTGATGTAGACAAATTAATTTTGATTAAAATTGAACAAAAATTAAAAACTTCAGGAATATATAAAAATAAAAAGTTAACCATTTAATAAATAACAGTACATTTTAGGTTGGGTAATTTATACATGTAATATTATTGAAAATTGTAATATTGATATGTGATTATCACCGCCAATTTAAGAAATAAAATGAGTATCAGCAAAAAGATTGGAAAATTATTATATTATACACATACGAGGGTCGCAGACCCGAGTAAATTTGTGATTAGGTAATTTGTACATGTAAAATTACTGAAAATTGTAATATTGATTATCTCCGCCAAATGAAAAAATTAACTATCAAAAAATTGTGGAACGAGTATGATATATACACATACGAGGGTCGCAGACCCGAGTAAATTTGTGTAAAAAATATGGCGTCAAAGGGGGTTGGGGCGCGAAGCGCCCAGGGGCACAGCCCCTAGTGCATACGTATAAATAAATACTGACTTTTAACCTTTTTGGAATGGTATTCATTACGAAACCCCCTACAAAAACTGTCATATATACACTTTTCCTCTCGAAAAGAGGCACTTTTCGAGATTATTCATTTTGACGCACACGTACTTGCTTCTACATTAGCACTAAAAAAATTTTACTTTCGTCTTTTCATTGCAATTTTTGTTTTTTCAAATAACTGCATCCATTTGAAAATGACAGGTGATTAGTTTCAACACATTCCCGTGGGACACCCTGTATATAACAGTACCTAATACAACGGGCTATAAAATCTTCCAGATTCTATGTATATATGTATGTAATATACTGGGTGATTCATTTAACCTGGAATTCTGTATATCTCGAGAACTAAGCAAAATAATGAAAAATGGTTCAGACAAAAGTTATCAGGTATCGAGAGGGTCAAATATTGGTGACCTTGAAATTCACCTTGATATTTATTTTCATGGTCAACTTTGATTTTTTAAATGAGAATCTATATTTTTTATTGTATATTCGTATTATACTGAATAAAATATATAACCTTTGTACGAATAGTTTTTTTAATGTAATTTTTTTTGTTTCTAACGAAATTTTCATGCACTTGCAATTTACTAAATAATTTTTCTTTTTATACAGTCGATTAATTAACTACTTTTGGCGTAATACTGGAATTAATCGACCTTATAAAAAGCAAAATAATTTAGTAGTTTCAAATTTACGAAACAAATAGCAAGTGCATAGAAATTTCGTTAGAAACAAAAAATTACATTTAAAAAAAAACTTTTTGTACAAAAGTTACATGTTTTTTCCCGTATAATACGAATATGCAATAAAAAATATAGGTTCTTATTTAAAAAATTAAAGTTGACCTTCATTTGACCATGAAAATAAATATCAAGGTGAAATTCAAGGTCACCAATATTTGACCCTTTCGATACCTTATAACTTTTGTCTGAACCAATTTTCATTATTTTACTTAATTCTCGACATATACAAAATTCCAGGATAAATTAATCAACCTGTATATGTAAGGTTTTCGATTGATATACATATTTTTTTCATTGCCTTCAAGTAATATTAACAGTTTAATATTTTTGGATCAATAAGTCAATATTATTCATGGAGGAAAAATGTAATTTCGATACATGAACTTATGTATAAATTGTATTTCTAAAATATAATATCGAGACTGTAAAAATGGATTTTTAATGAATAGCAAATCAAAATAATGTTAATATAAATATTATAAATTAATGTATAGTTTTTATTTTTTCTAAATCATCAAAATCTATTTTAAGAAATACTGTTAGTGGCAAAACAATCCGAACAAAAGTATAAAGATACACTGATAACAACAAATATTACCTTCACTGTCAAAACCTTTTGGGAGCAATTTAATCCGGAGAACATGTGTATCCAGTAAACTTAGAAGACGTTCTTCAACTCTTGATCCCAAATCAATTAATCGAAAGTTTTTGTCTTGGCGGATGAAGTCTCCAGTGAGTGTGTCATTCCTCGTGAAAATATAAAAGTAAAGGTAAGTATTAAACATATAAATATTTACATAGAGTGTATTCGGGAACTGTCATTTTTACTATTTTTATGTTGGTAAAACGTAAATTGGACGGGCTCGTGTTCGGATGTGAAAACGGGCGTTTTGTAATTACATAAAAACAAAACAGCGCTGATCTGGTAAACGAAAATGCAAAACTGTCAAAAAAATTATTAAACTAATACGTGTGTACCTACACGTTTATAACAGTATTATCGTTCTGTATCTGTAGACAATAGCGCTGTACCTACTTCCCCCTAAAAAGAGTTAACATTATTTTCTTTTTAAAACGTACAAAATCTTCAGAAAAATTCATAGCATTGCAAGATCAAAAATTAAATGATACCAGAGATTACAGAGCGGAAAAATTAGATTTGCTCCGCGAGCTGATAAATAAGGTTGACAACAACCAGAAAAACTAGTTATAACCTTTTTGTTATGGGTTTTTATTTATTTATTGTTCTAGTTACAATATGTAATTAACCAAAGATTTAAATTCCAGTGATGATATTAATAAATGTTTAAATATACAAATAATAAGATACATATTTTCTTAATTATAAATTTATATCTTCATTGTCATCATGTTCATCTTCGGAGCTTGAGGATCAAGTAAAAAGCATACCCAAAGCTAATACTCCTAATACTGATGCTGCTGCCATATTGTCAAATTTCAGTCTTCTTTTTTTTGGCTGTGAAGTAATTTGAAGATTTCCAAAATTAAAATTTATTTTTATTTGCATTATTAATTTCCAGAAAAAAATATTTAAGTATGAAAAAATGTTTCAGGTTAAAATTATTATTTTTACTTACAAATTAATGAATATATGTATATAATTCTAAGTGATTTTCACTTACTGACAGTACTAAAATGTCCAAATGTTATAAACGTGTAGGTACACACGTATTAGTTTAATAATTTTTTTGACAGTTTTGCATATTCGTTTACCAGATCAGTGCTCTGTTGTTTTTAATTACAAAACGCGCGTTTTCACATCCGAACACGAGCCCGTCCAATTTACGTATTGCCAACTTAAATATAGTATAAATGATGGTTCCCGAATACACTCATATACATATACAGTAGAAACCGGTTATAAAGACATCGGTTATTACGACGTACCGGTTATAACAACTCACAATAAAAGTCCCGGCTGAATGTCATATGATTACCTTTTATAATATACCGTTTATAACGACATCACTTACAACGAAATACTGCTTTTAATGACTTTCTGTTTACAATATTTTCGGAGAATTTTATCGCTTTAACGACGGACTGACTTTTGTTTCCATTTTTTTTTTTTAAATATAGTATTTTTTATATAGGCAATACTCTTTGCAATGTGTTATTTAACATTAATTAAAACAATTTTGTGTTTTTATGTCATTAATCTTAACGTAAGAATATTATGTTATCCTTTAATAATCCGTGATGTTTTATTGTGTCTGACATAATTTGTGCATTTAATTTTTTGTACAGTAACAAATATTGTTTGACATAATACATCATGTTTTGTTGGTTAGGTTTATTTCTAATAAACAGAAAACTGTTTATTAGAAACATTGGATTTCAAATATTCGTATAAGGCAAGGTTAGTAAATACACAGGTTGTACCATAACTCTGGTGGGGTGAGGCATGAGAGGGGAGACCGCGTCATCATGAGGACCCCTTTAACGTTAAAAATAGTTGTCAAACTTTTTTTACTATATATGTAAAAGATTCTCATGATGACCCGTTTCGCGCGGCCGCTGATTGGTGAAAAGTTATGGTACAACCTATTCATTTACTAACCTTGGTATAAGGTATGTACATGATTGGACCAATCAGAATCGCACATAATGTCAAACTATGTTTCCAGCAAGGTATGTAAAGTATAAGGTAGCCTCATGGCTCAGCTCGAGAGAGGGAAATACATCATCTGGGGTACCAAAATGAGGAGAGAGTGAATGATGTGTCCAATCATAACACGTGTAGCCTCGGATGACGTCATTCGGGGTGCCCAAGCTGATTGGTCAAAAGCTTATGAGGCAACCTGTGTATTTATTAATCTTGGTTTCCAGTAAAATAACGTTGAGTGTCGCTTCTGTATTTATGCTGGTTACAAAATCTATCAAAAATTACCTGAGACTATAAAAAATGAAAGAAGATTAGCTAACTTTAAAACAAAAATTAAAAGTTATTTGCTGGATTTGGTTCTGTATGAAGTTGATGAGATAGTAGAATTGTAGTTTTGTGTATTTTATTTATTTTATTATTATACTACTGTTGTGTTGACGTTTGTATACCTGTACTGGTCTGTGTCAAATAAATTATTATTATTATTATTATATCGTATATGTATGTACCTAATCTTCATGGTACATACATATTTATTATTCTACATATTTATTATTAAAATTTCAGCATACTGATGAAATATTTAGTTTTTCCTAATGACCTAAAATTCCAGTCGCTTCGATGTCGTTATAACCGGTTTCTACTGTATATGTATGTATATTATAAGACAGAGTGGTGTGAGTGATGAAAATGTAACACAATATAATTATTCTTCATAGAATTTAGACAACCGCATCTTATGAATATGTACGTTTAGTTTATTTCTGACATCGTAGTGAACCGAAAACACAGTTTGCTTACAAAGAGTTGGAATAACAACAAGAAATATTTCTTACATATATGTTTGTATATGTGTGTTTTCACTGTTCACGTATATACGTTATATTATTCACTCAAAAGAGCACGCGCTCACATCAGCAACGGCAATTACGTGTCTATACACGTATTTTCAACATATCTACGTAACAAAATGAAACCGATTGTTCTTGTAGACATCATGTTGTTCATCTTCTTTAAACTGTCTATAATTTTCAAACAAGATTCTTCTAATAGAAATTTAAATAATAAGTTGTATATATAGTTATTTGGCATAAGTGCATCTTTTTATTATAGGTTCTTAAGATATTTTTATATGTGGGTGCATATTATGGTGGCTCTTAATTTACTTATTTTCGAATTTCTTAAAGGTCACCCCCCAAATTTCTTAAAGGTACGAAAAAAATAATATATACAAAATTTTAAAGTGATTGGATATTATTAACCCGTGTCAATGAGTGATCGAATATTAGGTAACACGTAAAATGCATTTGATTTTTTCAATTTTTCTTTAAGCATCTGTATCTTTGTGAAAATTGAATGGATTTTGATGTTCTAAAACGCATTTTAAAGCTGATACTTTTTAGTTTTTGTACCTTTTATTCGATTTTTTTATCGCTTCCCACTACCTTGAGAGATTTAAAAAAAGTGAAAGAAGTATAAAATTTAATAATTCAGGATAATTCCAAATTGGCGTGCCAAACTTCAACAGTAGATTGATGGAATTATTTTGAGCAAAAAACTTTATTTAAACATGTGTCCGAAAATTTTTCGTAAGAGAGTTATAGCTCGTCGAAGATTTTTTCCAAAATTGTTTTTTTTTAGGGGGCTGTAATTCTCTTACGAAAAATTTTCATGTTTAAATAAAGTTTTTTGCTCAAAATAATTGTTTCAACCTGCTGTATCAGTTTGGCATGCCAATTTTAAATTATTAAATTTTTGGCTTCTTTCACTTTTCTGAAATCTCTCAAGAAGTTGTGGGAAGCGATAAAAAATCGAATTAAAGTTTCAAAAACTAGAAATTGTCAGATTTAAAATGCGTTTTAGAACATCAAAATCCATTCAATTTTCACAAAGATACAGCTGTTTAAAGAAAAATTGAAAAAATCAAATGCATTTTACGTGTTAATAATATTCGATCGCTCGGTGGCACGTGTTAATTATATCCAATCACTTTAAAATTTTGAATACATTATTTTTTTCGTATCTTTAAGAAATTTGGGGGGTGACCTTAAAGATATTCGAAAATCAGTAAATTAAGGGTCACTCTAGTGCATACCTATGTATTTTAATATAAATATTTTAAATCTGGGTTTAATAACAATTTGTATGATATTTGAATGGTTCTATTTCTTCTAAAATTATTGGTCGGAAAGAATATTACAAAACATGTATTTAAAGTTTAGAAACCATCAAACTGATAAGTAGACCAATACTGTTAAGTACCTATATACTAACATAACTGTTTATTTTTATATATCAAACAAAAACTGTTTTTGTTTTTATATTTCTGTATTTTGTTCATTGAATGAATATACGTATAACATGTTTTTTATGTGTCTATTTATACTGCATTACTTTCATATATGTACATACATTTGTAAGTGTAATATAATATTCCCTCACATATATAACGTTAATTACACAAAAGACGAGGAACTAACTTCAATAGGCAACAAAACAAGTGGGAGATGATAACTTTGTAAATGATTTTCCAAGACGATTGTTATACTAACGAAGTTCTCACTCACCTAATTGTTTATAGACTTTTTAAGTTCTAATTAATCTCGTTTGTAATATCTGCGAGTTTTAGATTTAGATTAAAAAAGGTTTATAAAAAAATACATAACATACATACAGGTATTGTACGAGTATCTTGATAAATACCAAACCCTTGTTTTCTTTTTTTTTTATTGAATCGTGCATACCTTTATTGTATTTATTTTTAGATTATGCCAATATTCAATATATGCAATTTCAATGCCCGTATATGTTGTTAAACGAATTGTACCTACGCATCGTTATATAGACAATGTGAAGTTTTTGAATATTAAAAAAGTATAAATAAATTTTTTGATGTATTTCATACTTGTTTTGTTACATTGATATAATAACAATATAATGGGGTATTCAGGCGGTATCTGTCAAAGCAACAGAATTTAAAAAAAATAAAAATAAAAACAACAGCAAAAACAGTTGTCAATTTGGAAAACAAAACTTAAACTCAATTTTCACTCGACGAACACTAAACAGTTACTTTTCTTTTGTTATTGTTATTCTTATGAGTATAATAATACAATAATTAATGTTAATTGTATTATTTTTTATGACATTCTCTTGCATAAAAAATATATCTATTTTACAAATAAAATAAAGTATTCAATTAAAAAATATACTTTCATTTCAGTTTTTTTATCGACTTATAGAAAAAATTAAAACTAATTGGTAAGAATTTCTACTACACGGACTTGTTAAGCTTTTAGAAGCAAAAAATACTCACCACAAAACACTTGATCAAAAAAATGTACTAATAATGTTATTGTAAACAGTTATAGGAACTAAAATCTTTATTCATTGGCAAAAAAATAAAAATATAACAATTTATTTCGTTTTATGAAAATGACTTCTCTATCAAATAGGCCATAGGCATGTTGTTTTAAAAAATACTATTTAATTGAAATTATAAATAGGTACTCGTGTACATACAGGGTGACCCAAGTAAAACGACCGGGCGCGCTTTTGGTCATTTAAAATAAGATTTTGAAAAAAACACGTCGATTTTGTTTGCAAAGGGGACATCTTTTGCTATAAAATTTTTGGAAGAATTTTTTCAATCCTCAGCGCTATGATAGGGCAAGTGATACTTTATTTGAAAGGTTTTTTCATTCTAAATACGGTGCTATTTGATTTTTTCAAATCTGTTTAGTTTTAGTCAAGTTATTTACATTTTGAATTCCATAAATGCAATGATTTTCTGATCAAAAAAACAAATATTTACAACTAAAAGTCAAAACAGAGTAGGCTTATTTTCTTATCAAATAATTCAAAAACATCCAATTTGGACATTTATTGCATTAATTAATGTTTTGGATGCTGGTAAATTTTTTAAAATTTTTTAATTAATTCTATAAATGTCCAAACTGGATGTTTTAAAATTATTTGATAAGAAAATAAGCCTACTTTGTTTTGACTTTTAGTTGTAAATATTTGTTTTTTGATCAGAAAATCATTGTATTTATGGAATTCAAAATGTAAGTAACTTGACTAAAACTAAACAGATTTGAAAAAATCAAATAGCACCGTATTTAGAATGAAAAAACCTTTCAAATGAGGTATCACTTGCCCTATCATGCTATTTAAAATTTTAAGGGTTGTGCTCATAGCGCTGTGGGTTGAAAAGATTCTTCCAAAAATTTTATAGCAAAATATGTCCCCTTTGAAAGCAAAATCGACGTGTTCGAGCTTTTTTTCAAAATCTTATTTTAAATGACCAAAAGCGCGCCCGTTTCGTTTTACTTGGGCCACCCTGTATATTGGATTATGAATTATGACAAACTAAAATTTGTAAATTCATTCTTCTTTCATGATAAACATTTTTGTAGGTCCATATACATTATACATAATTCTATAATGGAACTTCTCAAACCGAGTACTTTTCCCACACGATTACGATAATTGATGGAACCATTCATGTTATATATATGTATTTTTTCCGCAACAAAAACCACTTACATAAAAGACCGTTTTTAGTAAAGATAGCAGATCGGTTTGGAGCTTTCACTTTATAAAGAAAAAGGTCCCTACTGTCAAGTGCCCATGCATTGATTAGAATATAAATATACACAATCTTATATAGTTATATATACCAGTAGCGTAACTTAAATTAAGGACCTGGGCAGGATATTAGATTATGGCCCGATTCCTCATAATACATTTTGTAATTCCTATTTTTTTAATTTATTTGATTTTTTTTATTTTTTTGTGGCATTAATTATAATATTTATAAGTTTTGTATATTTATGCTTAATAATAAATAAAAATATAATTCTAGATTTGATTGTATTTTATACACGAAGTAAACCATTTACACCCAATTCTGTTTTTACACGGTTTTGATTTAACACCGTCTAGAAAAAAATCTTTTTTCTAAACTCTAGACTCTAGACCATGTTAAAATTTGATTCCGTTTTTACACGATTTCATTCGATTTAGCACGATTCAAAAACCTATTAGATTTAAATTAAAAAAATATATATATTTTTACTAACCGTAATCTTCTAGGATTTTTTTATCTGTTATTTATAAAATATGTAATTAGGGAATTCCCCTTTCTAATTTATTTTCATAGCAGCTTAAGTATGAATATATTTTAGTCTTATACGAGTTTTCAGTTCCTAAACTTGCGATAATTTAATATTTATGTTACTTTTACCTTTATGAAATAAACTGTGGATGAATGCACATAAAAATTTAATTTATAGTTTTCTTTGTATGAATCATTTCATTTTACCTATTTTTGGTTGAAGGATATGGAACTAATCCCCATTTTTATGTACTTCATGTCTTTTTTACACGGTTTTTTCTGGAACGTATCTACCGTGTAAAAACAGAATTAGGTGTACATGAATACTGTAATATTTAATTAATTTTTTTAATCGTATTTGTTTTAGTCCTTGAAATAGTGCAAACAATACAAAAATTACTCGTGGTGTCCCAGAAGTCGGACTGCTATTCGACTAGTTCAAGAACGTAAAAAGGCATTATGTTTTTTACAAGAAACAGTAAAACTGTTTTTCGGCTCTTCATCAAAAAAGTGGGTTTTCTGAAGAACAAAAAAAAATTTCAACAAATGACGAGAAAACAAGAACGCTTAAGATTTAAAACTTTTTTTTGAAAACTATTTTATGAACATTTTTCCCGTAGAAACAGACATTCAAAAATACCTTCAAAAAGATGGAAACGAATTTTACATTATTAAAATAATTTTTTATCAAATCAACAAAGGGCATTCAAGAAAATATTTTCAGCTTTTCAAATCTGCCCTTAAAGTTTTTTACGATTATTCGTTCCCTAGTTATTAGCGCTTAAAGTTAAACATATGATTTTTGCTTTTAATCCACATAACTTGGTAAAAAAAATCGTAGGTACAGCAATAAAAAAAGTAAATTGAAGAAAAAAGTCTGATCTACAACAATCATTTATTTGATTTGACCAAAAAAAATTTGCATGTCTTGTAGAGCCTTTCAAAATTATTTGAAACAATTTTTTGGCGTCTTCAAAAAGGAGGTTATCCTGAAGGATAGTAAAATTTTCAATAAATGAAACTAGAATGTTCAAGCTTTAGAACAGTTTTTTTAAAACTCTTCTACGACCTAAAAATATTTGAAAATTTTAGTGATCCGTTAATTTAGCATTTTAGTGTATTATGTTTATTTAATCTTTTATTTAGAATTATTAAAAAAATTAAATTAAAATTTTATATACTTGTAATATAATTTAACAAAACATATTTTAAACTATAGTTTCCTATGAAATAAAATTACATAAGAACCGATAGTTGTAACTACGTCACTAAATCCCACTCAAACATATCTACATATATACATATACATACACTTCTCAACGCCTCCACCACAAACATAAAACTTTACTAACTTCATCATAGCAGTAGTACGAGTAACCACAGAGCTATTCCTCTTGACAAGTTCCACCCCATCGTACAGAGGCAAAACGTCTGCCTTCATGGCCTCGTCCATAGCATGCAATGTCTCCGTCAATGCTAACGCGATCGCCGACTCCTGTTGCTTTTGATCAGTGGACCGTGGTGACTTAGCGCAATCTCCCCACACTGTAGGTACTACGAGGTACATTGATAGTGCTGCTAATAGGACGATGGGTACAAATGATGATCCTAAACGCATTTTGTATGAGTGTGATGGTTGTTTAATGTAAATCTGTGGAATGTATTGGTTCTTGATTAAATTCATTTGTGTAAGTGGAATTCAATGTTTATGAATAAGCTGGTGTGGTTAGCATGAGACTTTCATTTGGGTTTTTGTGCATATACAGGGTGTCCAAGATAAGCGTGCAATGCATGGGGATATCCTAAACGGTAAGAGATACAGATGTGGTTAAATGAGAAGAATTATTTGTGAGGATGGGGTGAGTATTACTACATAAAAAATATTAATAATTTTATGTGGTTTAGGCGGTATACCCAAAAAACTGAAAATTCGGAATTTCTTTAAATGGCTATAACTTTTTTCTCAAAGTAGATAGGTGCTTTTTGTTTGCGGTTTCTCAAAGCACTTTTTTGTCTAGAATTGATTGGTGTATTTAGAATTTTTATATTACTTTTAGTTACCGAGTTACAAGCCCTAACTTTCGTTTTTCTTATGGGCCGCTAAGTTGGCTATAATATATTTGTACGTGTTTTTTACTCTACTTTACAACGATATGTCACTTGTCATACTTACTATTGAAAAAAAGTAAAAACAATTTTTTTATAATAGTTAATTGTTTTTAAATATTCATTTGTTATTTTGATTGTTGCTATTGTGATTTTATTTAACAATGTTTGTTTTTCATGGCTCACTTAAATGTTTGCAATAAAATACTTTATAAATATCACTGGCATTTAGTACATCGAATTATTTTCGAAAATAAATATGACAAATGACATATCGTTGTAAAGTAGAGTGAAAAACATGTTCAAATATGATATAGCCAACATAGCGGCCCATAAGAAAAACTAAGTTTTTTTTATAAAATAAGATATAGTACGTCTGGTACATGAAAAAAACTGCACATTTTGATTGGGGTATGCAACTTTCAAATCCGTGTAGAACACTGTTACATGGGCAATCAAAGATAACCCCCACCAGTGTTTTAAAATTAGCTTTATCTCAGCTCCTAGTTATCCGATTTCAATTTTCTTTAGTTTATTTTAAAGGTCTTATTGCGAAGATTATTTTTTGAAACTATTTATTTTACTCTAAATCTTAAGGGTCCCCCACAATTTTTGAAAATCTGAAAATTTCACTTTTATTACGAACTTAATTATTATATAACTTTTTTATCGTACCCAATATCATTTTTTTACTTCATATAAAAAATAAAGATAATTTTTCAGCTTTTCATTGATATCAAGATAATACTGTTTAAATGAACAAATTCTTTGGAAATCGCCAGTTAAACTAAAAAATAGACTAATTTTGGACCATTATATTTATTTGAAAAAGTTCATAATAATAGAATAAAATGTTTATAATAAAAATTGTAGAGTACGTTATTTTTTACAGTTTATGATTAATTCATTTTTGGATTGTACAATTCAAAAATGACATAATATACAGGCTGTTCCATTAAAAAAAATTGGGATAATGACATTTCAAATGTCATTATTCCAAAAAGCGCTTATTTTAGAGCTGTGATATTCTGTACAAAAAGTATTCAGAATATATCGTACAATTCAAAAATAGCATAATACATATATAGGGTGTTCTATTTAAAAAAAACAATGATGACTGCATATATTGTTCTTGAGACACCCTGTATACAATTTTCTTATGTCAAAAAATTCGCAACTAAAAATACTAATCGAAGTATCTGAGCGTTTTTTCACAAAATAGTTATCTGAATTTTAAACAAATTTATTCCTTTCATCATGAACGCACTGTTTATTTCACTTTTAATTTTGAACTACAAATATGTATTCTAAACTTAAGTAAACACATTCACAACCTTCATCGATCTCACAAGGGGAACCCTTCTGAGGGCCGCTTTCGATTTTCTTCATATTGAAATATGTTTTGAAGGAGGGTCTCCTGATAACACCTATACCCAGTTTGGGGCGCAGACGGGTAATAGTTTAAAAAATATGACCCAAAATATATTTTACTGTTGCATATATACCTATCTGTTAAGTCTATTTGTACAAGCGTATGTTGGCCTAGCGGTTATGATAATAGACCGGTAATCAATGCACCCATGGTTCGAGTCCTCTTAAGTTTTTATTTTTATCTTTAATTGCAAACTGACATTATTTAAATATATTATTCTCCTGTAAAATATCTTATGAATTTATTTGTTTTCAATGTTTATTTTTCAAAATGTGCAATTTAAATTAATTTTTTAAATTTTGTTGATAAATAATTGAAAACTGGGATTGTAAATAAAAAAATATATAATTTATGCTCAAGTAACTTGTTTATTTATGAACGGTTGACAACATTTTGGAAGGTATATATCGTAAATATACTACACACATAAAAACATATTATACCAAGAACATTTTATAAATGATTGAATATTTAAACAATTTATATATTTATTTATTAATAATTCTTATGGCATAGATGTCCATATAACCACTAGCAACAATAATGGTTACCGGTCTTTTAATATAACCGCTAGGCTAACAGACGCTTGTACAAGTAGACTTAACATATAGGTATATATTATATATATGCAACATTAAAATATATTTTGTGTCATAATTTTTAAACTATTACCCGTCTGCACCCCAAATCGGGTATAGGTGTTATCAGGGGATCCCCCTTCACAACATATTTCAATATGAAGAAAATCGAAAGCGGCCCTCAGAAGGGTTCTCCTTGTCAGAGTAGATTATTTTGTAGAAAATAAAAACATCTTACACACACACGCGATCCGTGTTAATGTCAAGAGCAAAACCAATCATGTCAATGTTTTACTTCTAAGAAGATTACACTAACTATATCATCTACATATACCACACCTGCACAGAAATCTGATTCCTACACTGTAACTTGTGCACA
Source organism: Sialis lutaria (assembly GCA_949319165.1). Taxonomy (NCBI): domain Eukaryota; kingdom Metazoa; phylum Arthropoda; class Insecta; order Megaloptera; family Sialidae; genus Sialis; species Sialis lutaria. The sequence goes on along the minus strand of OX439231.1, from coordinate 5,595,764 downwards.
ACTCTGAGCTTATGCGGTGTTGAGGTGACAACTCAACTTCAAAAACAGTCAATATTTGCTGATCGCAGTGAACTTGACGAAAGTTCTATATAAGCACATTTATTGTAATGTCAAAGTTTCATGATGGCACTAAAGAGAATATAGTCTATTTTTAGAGTACTTTCGATTTAAGTATGTTGTGAAATGTTTATCTTAGATATTGATAACGCTCTCATTAAATCTGCATTTTATTTATCAAGGAATCAAAAACAGTGTAAAATGTCTTGTTTAATTGAATAAAAATAAATTTCAAATTATCAGTTCCTTAATTATCAGTAAGCTCTATTTGTATTAATTTTTTAATAATATCAAAAATAGTGTGAAAATTCTAAATGTGTAATTAGGGCGTGCCAAAAAAAGGCGATATTTTTTTTATCGCTCTCAGCCCAAAATATCTCAGGAAATGCCCAAACAAAGCTCCTGTTAAAAGCGGAGCTCAAAATTCCAATTTTAAGAGGTCCTCCACGGAAGTTGAAGTTTTCCCATCTAAATAACATGGGAAACGGGGTTTTTTAACAGTTTTTTGTCCTGCAAACTGTGAAAAAATTATTTTTGAAAAAAATGAATGAATGGATCTTTTTGAGTATTAAATTTAGTACAAAAAGTCCCGTTGAGTCAAATTTCTATATTCAATATTTGATTTTTGACAGAGCTTTGAAGTTCAAATTTTCGCATTTTTTCGCGTTTTTTGCATTTTTCAGCTAAACTATCCGAGTTAAGGCAAAATGTTAACTAGCAAAATTGTAGTACGGTTGACATTCTATAAAAAAGTCTCCATCGACTTTTTTGTATTATGAATAACAACAAAGTTATATAAATTATTGGAACCAGCCTAAAAGGGATAAAGGCTACGACATTGTGCTTTTTATATTTTAATAATATGTCATGTTTATTGTTAATATATTTCATAATTTTGTGGAAAAATCATAAAAATATAATTAAATAAGTCTGTAACTTTTAACTTCTGATAATACAAAAAATCTTATCCAATTTTGTTCCAAATTTGATGTACTAACAAATTTGCATAAAATTCTTTGTTCAATTATCGATATTTTAGTTCATAAAAGCGAAAATTTAAAAAAATAAATGTTTCTGGGTCTATAACTTTGTTGTTATTCATAATACCAAAAAGTCGATGGAGACTTTTTTCTAAAATGTCAACCGTACTACAATTTTGCTAGTTAACATTTTGCCCTAACTCGGATAGTTTAGCTGAAAAATGCAAAAAACGCGAAAAAATGCAAAAATTTGAACTTCAAAGCTCTGTCAAAAATCAAATATTGAATATAGAAATTTGACTCAACGGGAATTTTTGTACTAAATTTAATACTCAAAAAGATCCATTCATTCATTTTTTTCAAAAATAATTTTTTCACAGTTTGCAGGACAAAAAACTGTTAAGAAACCCCGTTTCCCATGTTATTTAGATGGGAAAACTTCAACTTCCGTGGAGGACCTCTTAAAATTGGAATTTTGAGCTCCGCTTTTAACAGGAGCTTTGTTTGGACATTTCCTGAGATATTTTGGGCTGAGAGCGATAAAAAAAAATATCGCCTTTTTTTGGCACGCCCTAGGTAGATCTAGGCATAATAAAATTGATTGTTAATTCATATTTTACTAAAGAAGAAATATGTATATACGTCATGCGCATGAGAAACCTGATATGTGATATTTTTCGGTGGAATAGCTTTATTGTGCTATAAACTGCATTGCAACAGTTGTTAATAACTGCTATTTGCTAATGCTTGCCAAAGACTATATACTGTCAGTATAATTGCAAGTAAAATGTATGAAGTAATAATATTAAATTTTTATTGACTGCTGAAAAATTACACATTTGTGGCATAACAGATTTGCAAGTACAACGATGAATCAAAATTATAATTTAAAAAAAATCGTCAATTGCATTTCAGTTAATTATGTATCGGAATATTTTCGATACATAATTTAAATATTATTGGATACGTGTATTATAAAGTATGTAACTATACAATAACGTTATAGTAGTATATCTATAGTCTACATAGTACCATATATTAAGGGGGAAAGCCACTATGACGGAAAAAAATATTTTTTTCTTACATTTTTTTAAAGTATACTTATTCATAAATATGTATACAAAAAATTGAGTTTAAATTCCGAAAATTAACAGAATTACAGCCAATTTAGTGAGACGAGGTAACGCGGCCGGTTATAACATAACAAAAAAATTAAACACGTTTATCTCGAAATGACATTTTTCGACCTGGTTGACACGATTCCTCAAAGACTAATGAACCGATTTCATATTTAAAAAAAATAATTTTTGTAATTGTAGTAGCTATCATTGCACGTAGCCGATTTTTGAAATTTTGATACATATTATTTTTAAAACCGCTCTAATAAAAAAATAAGTCTTAAAAATGAAAAAAAAATTCAAACGATCGCCATTTTGTGCAATACTAAAAAAACGGCTACGTGCAACGATAGCTACATTCATATGGATATTGATAAAAAATTTTATTTATTTTTTTCATATAACCCTTCTCGAAATATCGAGTGAACCATAGAGAAAACTATTTTTTTTGGTTGTCACATCGAGGCTTATAACTTTGTAAATATTTAATATTTTTCAATAAAACTTGATATTAAATAAGTTGAATATAAATCTTATTTAATATATACAATATATATAATATATATTATTATATACAGGCTGTCCAAGATAAGCGTGCAATGCATGGGGATATCCTAAACTGTATCTCTAGTGTCCGACCGAACATTCGGCTTCGGCTTCGGCTTCGGCCACCTTCGGCCATAATTTCACCTTCGGCTAAATAATCGGCTTCGGCCAAATTTGGGCCGAAGGTTTGGCCGAAGCCGAAGGTTGAACTATATAGTATAATAGTGTACAGTAAAGTATTTTTATATGCGGTTGGTACGTTCCACAGAAAATCGTATATAAAAAATTACACAAAAAAGACATAACGCACATTATAAAGTTAGAAATAGATATATAAATACACTAAAATGCAAAATTAACGAATCAATAAATTTTTCAAATATTTTTAGGTGTTTTTAAATAGCTGGATCTCCGCGAAAAATTGTCGTAGAAGAGTTTTAAAAAAACTATTTTAAAGCTTGAACGGTCTAATTTTTGAATCATTTATTGAAAATTTTATTATTTTGCAGGATAATCCCCTTTTTTAAGATGAAACGCCAAAAAAATATTTTTTCCAAAAAATTACATTAATTTTAAGAGGCTCTACAGGACATGCAAATTTTTTTTAGTCAAATCAAATAAAGGACTGTTGTAAATCAGACTTTTTTCTTTAATTTAATTAATATCAAAGATATTGGCAGGGACAAAATATTTTTACGATTTTTTAAATTTTCAATGACGTTTACATATTTGAATTCCTTTAACTGACAGCTTTTATTTGATACCCCACTTGAATTTGGATAAAATATCGTACCGCATAAATAGAGATTTGACTGTATACTCGTATTCCTATATAGATATTTATATTTTTAAGAAGTGAAGAGTAAAAAAGATCATTCATAGTTCATTTAAAAACAATTTGTGAAAAAAAATTATAATTAAAGACGAAAAAAAAAACTTCGGCTTCGGCTTCGGCTTCGGCCGAAGGTTACAAGAAAAGCCGAAGTTCGGCTTCGGCTTCGGCTTCGGCCAAAAACTAACCTTCGGTCGGACACTATGTATCTCTTACCGTTTAGGATATCCCCATGCATTGCACGCTTATCTTGGACATTCTGTATATAGTTGAATATGACTTAATAAAACGTCCTTTACCTGACGATTCAAAAATAATTACTTATTTTATTATCTGTGAAAAAATTCCCAAACATCGACAATTTTTTAACCCGTCACAGTGGCTATCCCCCTTAAGTATACTAATGATAGTACGTATATTAAGAATCATAATATTTTACAACATAAATGATATAAAACATGAAAGGAGTTATATTACTTCCATGTCATATCAATTTATGATTTTTATATAAAAAAAAACACTATTTTCCCTCTAACAAAATTATGTAGTTGAAGAAAATATTAAATTATTGTTCATTCTGGCATAAATCTATACCTACCTACCCAATCATTTTTTGTTTATGTTTATCTGTTGGTTTGTTTTTGTTTTTTTGTGTTTTATACTTTTTCCACAGATTCTCTTAGAATATTTCTAAGAAATTAACTGATACAAATATTTATAATATAAATATCACAAACGTTTTCTATGCTTTATTTTTTTCTTAAATATTGTTAATAACTTGTAAATAACTTGTATAGCTAATAACTAATAAAGCATACACAATGCTATATGATTAAAATACATACGATAATGTCATAAATGCCCGTACATATAATTTGATATGAGCACAAACATTTCTTTTATTTTTTTATTGATTTTTTTTTTTTTTTGCTCATATCACTCCTGTAAGTTTGAGTAACCAAAATAATAATATTAGAGAATATGTAATTAATTGTATTCTTCCAACCTTCCTGTAATGTAATTGATATTACTAAACTAAATACAGTATTTTTCTATTCTATTCTATTCTATAATGCATACACAATGCTAGATTTACGTATAGATCAAACAGACCCGGGCCTAGGGCTCCTACAAACCCTAGACATCTCGTTACATTTATTAGTAGGATGGTCAACGGGCTAAAAAATATATTTGTCATAAATATTCTACTAGTGTAGATGTTAATTAGTGTACACTATACATATATATATACTAATGTACTTCTACACATTGATATATACATTAGGTGACCCTTAATTTACTTATTTTCGAATTTAGACAAAATTTAGAATTTTTACAAAACCTAGAAAGTATCACCTTTAAAATGCGTTTTAGAACATCAAAATCCATTCCATTTTTACAAAGATACACAGAAAAAAACTGTATTGGACCAAGAAAATCTTATTTTGTATTTAACGAAAACAATATTTTCTTAATATAAGAAACTTACTCTAATCCAATTACGTTATTCTTTCATTCAAGAATACTATATAAGAAAATATTGTTTTCGTTATATACAAACCAAGGTTTACTTGGTTTGAGAAATCCTTTCTACCAGTGTACAGCTGTTTAACGAAAAATTGAAAAAAATAAATGCATTTTACGTGTTAATATTCGATCGCTCGGTGGCACGGGTTAATAATATGAAATATCCAATCAGTTTAAAATTTTGCATGTTTTATTTTTTTCGTACCTTTAAGAAATTTGGGGGGGGGTCACCTTAAAGAAATTCGAAAATAAATTAAGGGCCACCCTTATATACATGCATATTCTACGGTAGACATCATCTAGTAGGATGTGACCACATACAAGTTTTGAAAAATTCCCTTGCTACCGCCAGCGTCATCGCGTTGAAAAATCATTTGTAAAATCTCCTTTTGTGGGAGAGAAGATTTAAATATGGTGCTAAAAACTGTTTCCCTGTTGTCCTTCTCTCTTAAATCCGGCACTGTGTATACAAATATGTTTATAAACAGTTTTGGTAATATCTATTTTTTGTTTATTTTCTCAAGCGATTTTTTTCAGGAATGTAACTGACAAAATATTTTTAAGCTTACCTTGATATAAAATAAAATATGCGACTCAAATATTATTCACAAAATATACCTATGTATATGTATGCACACGACTAACAATAAGATATTCTTTACTATTAGAGCAAGATGTGTATTTATAATGTTATTGTCTCAGCGTTACATTCAGTGCACCATTAAATAATCGTCAAACTGCATATTAAATGCATCAATATTTACTTTTATACAATTTTACGAAAGCTAGAGCACACTGCGTTATACATACAGTGTGTAGCAAAAAAATACCAGAGTTAAAAAAACAATTTTATTTGTTTTATAACAATATAAAGAATATTTATATTATAAGTACCTACAATAAAGAAATTAAAATAATCCTAGCATCATTCCTAAAAGACTTTCTTCCAATCTACCAGTAAAGATTATAAAATTAAGCAACACCTATACAATAACTTAGTTAATCCTTTAAGCGTTATACCTATATAAATTTATTTTGTTTATGATTAAATTTTGTATAGGTAACATGTAAGAAGATTAACATAATCCAAAACTTTCTTATATCCGTTTCAAAATGGTTCCTACATTTAAAGCTATTAGAAATACTTTTGTTTATATAAATATAATATTATTATGTATGTATACAAATGACAACACGAGTAAAAAATATTATTTAAATAATGTAAGCTCATTTCTGTTTTTCAACAATTTTGTACGCGGATTAAAAAAAAGTTATTCTAAATATAACACTGTATTTTATATACAGTACACCTAATTCCGTTTTTACACGGTCGATACGTTCCAGAAAAAAACGTGTAAAAAAGACATGAAGTACATAGTAAAATAGGTAAAATGAAATGATTCATACAAAAAAAAATATAAATAAAATTTTTATGTGCATTCATGCACAGTTTATTTCATAAAAATAAAAGGCAATTCAATTCTTAAAGTAAAAGTAACATAAATATAAAATTATCGTAAGTTTAGGAACTGAAAACTCGTACAAGACAAAAATATATACTTAAGCTGCTATGAAAATAAATTAGAAAAGGGAATTTCCTAACTACATATTTTATAAATAACAGATAGAAAAAAATCCCAGAAGATTACGGTTAATAAAAATATTTTTCTTTAAAATTTAAATCAAATAGCTTTTTTAATCGTGCTAAAATCGAATGAAATCGTTTAAAAACGGAATCAATTTTTTTCTAGACCGTGTTAAATCAAAACCGTGTAAAAAAAATACCGTGTAAAACAGAATTGGATGTATTAGGATATTCTCAGTCGTTGTTAATTAAATTCACTTCGCAAAGATGAGTTATTATTTCGATTTGTATGTAATACGTTTAATGTGAAAGGTGAACCCTACCAAAATGGGACAAGACCTACATATGAGTATATCTGATGGGCTTGGTTGTGCACTAATGTATTAACATCAACCCACACAAATATAATTTTTGAGTTATGATGCAGTTTTATTCAAAATAAAGTTTATAACCTTAACCCTCGGAGTACACACCTATTTTTTCAATCTACTAGTACACTCTGGGTCAATTTGACCCTGCTTATTTTTGATCGCCTATAATTCCGCAACTACGAAACCTTTTGACTTACCAAAATTCAAAGGTATTCTTTGATTCATGGTAAATGAATTTATAAGTATTATAAATACCTTTGAAATATTCAACATACTTTTAAAAAATCGCGAAAAATTTTGTTTAGAAAAAAATGCAATTTCATGAAAAAAATTGTAACTTTTTAATTTTTCAATATTTTTATCTAAAAATTTATTTACATACTCTCGAAATATGCCAGAATAATAAAAAATAGTTATACCTATATTGTACCTTGAAAAAAGGTCTCTATTTTGCATACTGACGGAGGTGGATTGTAAGGTGATATGAATGTGTGGAAAAAATATTTTTTAGTATACAAATTGAAGAAAAACAAAATAATTCTGTGTACGTGACCATACTTATTGGTTTAATGAATCATGTGCAGTTCACTCATATCCGGCATAGTCGTTGCACATGAAAACGCGACGACCATCGCATTTTGGTCGCAGGCAAGATGGACACTGCACTGCGCCTTTATCTTACGATCTGTTTTGTAAAAACAAAGTCCACATCTCACTTTTTAGTTGGCCCTTGTGGAGTATTTATTCAAAGTATGAGCTGAAAACTTTTCCTCATGTCTGTGCAAAGCGTTGAAAGTTGTAACTTTGGTCGCGTAAGAATGGCTCCACGAGATGCATGACCAGCTGCATTAATGCATTCTTGGCTGGCAATTTCTTATTCGATTGACTCGGTAATGCTTGCAAGTGTATAAAATTCTTACAAATTTTGTTGCATGAGTAGTCCGTGTTTGTAAGCATGGCACAGTTTATCAAACACACCGGTACCTCTTTTTGTTTGTTATAGTACTAGATTACTTCGGGTTTATCTTTCTCACCAATATTTGTCTCGTAATTAAGCGTCGCAGATACGCGAACGTAAATTATAAGCCATTATTTATTTTCTTTGATACGACAACTAGTACACATAAGGGTCATCCAGACCCTACTCCGTCTTTGATAGCTTCTCAACGACGACTAATGGTTCCACAGCCTACAGAAACTGTCGAAACATATAATCAAGAGTTCGAACTATACCTGTAAGGCTGTGGTACCCCCCTTTTTTAAAATACCTGAGCGCTATTCACGATCAAAGTCGGTGTATTGGTCAAATTGACCCATAAGAGGCTCCGAGGGTTAAAGTAAATGACTCGTGTCTTGAAGATTTTTATTAAAATTATAATTTAGCAAAAACACTTTTTGCAAAAGAAAACCCTCCACGGTTAAGTTGAAAAAAGAAGGATTATACCGGGTGGTCTATTTAAATTGAGACGAGCAAATATCTCGAAAATTAAGGTTTTTCAGGGATAATGTTTGGTACAAAAGTTTCAAGGTTCAAAGGGGGAAAACCAAAGGAGGAAAATTTTTTGACTTTTAGTGGAGGTTTTAAGGTCATTTTGGGGTCAACTTCATTTTTTTAAATGGAAACCTATTTCTTTTTTTACATATTCGTATTTTGCAGAAAAAAAGAAACAACTTTTGTCTAATAAGTTTTTTCAAAATCCTCAAATTCAGGGGCATTTTTTAAATCTATTTTATTATTTTTTTGTTTGTTTTTATTAAAAAAATTCGAAATTATTATTTATAATTATTAATTATGCATGTTTAAGTAACAATTAAATTTAAAAAATGTTTTTTTTTAATTTTAGGATTTAAAAAAAATTTTTTTTTATATTTTGAAAATTTTTACTAATAAAAAAAAAAAAATTGAAAATTTTGAAAAAACTTCTCAGACAAAAGTTGTTTCTTTTTGTCTGCAAAATACGAATATGTAAAAAAAGAAATAGGTTTCCATTTAAAAAAATGAAGTTGACCCCAAAATGACCTTAAAACCTCCACTCAAAGTAAAAAAATTTACCTCAATTGGTTTTCCCCCTTCGAACCCTGAAACTTTTGTACGAAACATTATCCCTGAAAAACCTTAATTTTCGAGATATTTGCTTGTCTCAATTTAAATAGACCACGCGGTATAAAAATGATTTAGTTGAAAGAAATATCTAATTAACTAACCAAATGCGAAATTTATTTTTTTTATAAAAAGAAATGTTATAAAATCATTAATCTATTTTTATTTGCACGCACGAAAACGTTTATATCTCGAAAAATACATAGATCTGTATGGATTGATACATTACTGCAAAACGGTGTTCATCTATGATGATTTATGGGAATGTTTCACTATCTTTATACGTATAATATAAACCAATAGCATACCTATAAATAAAACTTATTTCACCTGAGACATAAAGTGAAAATGAATTTCTTTTTACATCAAATATGAATATGTATATTTGTATTTATTGTATTTGTGTCGGGTTGTATCTTTTTATTTTTATATATTCTAACTAGATGTATTCTTAACGAGAAATTTTTATTTTGATACTTTCTAATCGAATATGTAAAAATTAATGTACCTATATTTGCAAGGAAAACTAACCATAATATTTTAAATATTTTTTATCATATACCTACATTCAAATATAGAAATATCACTAAAAAATCGTGCCATATTTTAAATTCGTGCTCAGCATACAAAAATATATTTATAAATTAATTTTCACATCATAAGATTTCTATATTTTACAAGTTTCAAATATCTTATATATTTGGTAGTTAAATACTTATAATATTTAGTTCATTTATATTTTGTGCAAACAGTAAGATCTTAACATCCGATGGTAAATTGTTTCACTAAACCAGCGATTCTCAACCTGTGGGGCGCGCACCCCTAGGGGGGCGTGATAAAACTGAAAGGAGAGCGAAAACATATCAAGAAAAAATGAGAAAAAATATTATTAAAAAATTTATTTAATTTACTGAGGGGGGGGGGGGGGGGCGATGAGAACTGTGATTGAAAATTGGGTCACAAATATTAAAAGGTTGAGAAACGCTGCACTAAACCAATAACAATTCATTCTAGTTCCTAATTATAAAAAAACATCGTCTGCAAACATTATTAATTTAAATAATAATCTCTAGGCAAATTGGCTCTTGAAAATATCGGATGCTGATAATAATAGAACTATAAGTCCAATTGCTTATGTAACAAAATAAAAATATAAACGTTTGTTCATTTTTCTGAATGATTTTTTTTTTACCACAGCCTGTACATGTCATAACCGTTGGTGTACATAATCACCATTTTGCACTGTTGTTACACTCGATGCACTGTATTTCATGCAAGACTGCGTCTGCGAATATTTAACCAGTTTGTAAATGTATGTATCAATAACATTCAATCATACATCATATCATGATAATCGATTTTCAATCATTCTTCTAATTACAGATAGCTTATTAGTCAAATATTAATGATTGTAAATAGTTAATAGATTCGCTGAGGCCACGTTTAATGTTGAGAATGTACTCTTCGAAGATGGAGCTTTATGTAAATCAACGCTATCTGAGATCAGATTAAAAAACTTCACATAAAAAAAACTTTAACGCTGTTTGGATTAAATTATGTCCAACTGAACCTATAGTTTGTAGCTGTTATTTTTATAATATTATATGGATGAGGCTATTTGCACATACAGTATGTGCATGCAATTGACTATTTGCACATACCGTATATGCATGCAATTGGCTATTTGCTATTTGCAAATGCCGTATGTGCATGCAATTGGCTATTTGGACATTTGCCTAACGTACACTAACCTACCCTAACTTAACAACCTAACCTAATTTAGTACATATACAGCTATGTGCAAATAACCAATTGCATATTTTATACAGATATATTTACTAATTTATTTGATCTTTTTATAATGCATTGAAATTTTAACGTACAATGTATAAAAATATAATACACAACATAAGAATATGTTGGTAACCCACATTCCTGAATACTTTACCAAATAGGTTGTCACCATGTCTATCAAGACAGTAAGACAGGATTAAACAAATAGTACGACATGGCAGTAGGGATAACTTTATCGAAGTCTGTTATTTCTAACAGCCATGTTAATCTCCAAATGGATCAATCAGAACTCAGCATTTCCTGTTTAACAGATGGGTACGCAGATTGATAAAATTGAGCAATAGATACGTTTTTGTTTTTTTTATTAAAAACTAGGTGGGCCCACGCGGCTTCGCTCGCGAAAATATTGTTTAGGATTTAAAAAATATATAGTTGAATTAAGTATTAACACGATTAGTTATTTTTCTAACAAAAACCAAACAACACTTAAATTACCTACCTAACAAAAGCGAATCGGAACAAAAAGTAAAAATAATTTACAATTATAAAACAAATTAAACAATTGACAATCAAAAGAATACCACCGGCCTGTCCTCTCCCTCTGCCCAGGGATTCTCACGAATATGTTATTATACTTATGTATATTTTACGTTATTTCCTAAACCAAAAGACCAAATTGGATTCTGTAAAAGGCAAATTATATTTACATTAAGTACTTATGACGATGAAATCATTTATTTCAATAAGGATTGAAGTTTTGCAGATCAAAACTCCATGTAAACCGAACCCAAATATTTTATGTTTTCTTTATAACATAAAATCAGTCATTGTGGCTTAAATATAAAAGTTAGACATATGGTGTCGCGGACTTTATTGTAGCACTTTTGATTCTACACAATTCTTTAATACAAAATTTTGTTCTATATTCAACGGTTTAGGCAGCGTATTGCAAAACAGCACGCCGTCGGCAAAAATTTTTCCGACTTGATTTGCTATTATCGTCACTGCTTAGTTGTTATGTTACCTAACGTAACAAAATATAGCCTATAACCTGGCCAGAGAATGTACCTATGAACTAAAAAAAATCACGTAAATCGGATAAATGGTTCTCGAGTGATAAGCGGACTAACGGACAGACAAACAGACAGACAGAGAGACGTTGAGCTTTATATATATTAAGGATAACCTGGCCAGAGAATGTACTTATGAACTAAAAAAAATCACGTAAATCGGATAAATGGTTCTCGAGTGATAAGCGGACTAACGGACAGACAAACAGACAGACAGAGAGACGTTGAGCTTTATGTATATTAAGGATAACCTGGCCAGAGAATGTACTTATGAACTAAAAAAAATCACGTAAATCGGATAAATGGTTCTCGAGTGATAAGCGGACTAACGGACAGACAAACAGATAGACAGAGAGACGTTGAGCTTTGCGTTTTTTATTCCATTTTAGCCTTATAGTTATACACTAGGGGCTGTGCCCCTGGGCGCTTCGCGCCCCAACCCCCTACTATGCCATATTTTTATACACAAATTTACTCGGGTCTGCGACCCTCGTATATGTATATATCATACACCTACCAATATTTTTTGATAATTAATTTTTGAATTTGGCGGTGATAGTAATTTACTGTACTTTTCAGTAATCTTACATGTACAAATTACCGTATCACAAACGTACTCGGGTCTCAGCCTTCGGCTGCGACCCTCGTATGTCTATATTATAATAATTTACCATTCTTTTTGCTGATACTCAATTTTTTTTAAATTAGTGGTGATAATAATCATCATTTTACAATTTTCAGTAATATTACATGCAGGTACAAATTACCCAACCTCAAACATTTTTTTGTTTTTCATATTCAATGTTAGATATTAGCTTAAATTATTTTTAACGATTTTCTTATATCATAAGAGAAAAAAACATATTTAAAGTTTTTCATGACCAAACCCCTGATATAATTATTATTTAATATGAATGTTTGGGTAATTTACATCAATTTCACAACAGCCGAATGATTAACAACTATTTTTTGTAAAATTGTATAAGAATGTGGTTGATGTACACTTTTTGACTTTTTATTTTTATATATTCCTGAAGTTTTTAATTTTTATTCAATTTCAATCAAAATAAATTTTTTACGTCACTTTAAAAAAAATAGCAATTTAAAAATTTTTTATGCGACGCCCCTGACTTAATTATTATTAATTTTTCTTAGATAAATTTATATCAATTTTAAAACTTTAAAAAAAAATAATAAATCGTAAAATATTTTTTTCTGAAACGCTACTGATCTATTTTATAATTTTCATGTTTTTCTGAAATTTATAATTTTTCAACAATTAAAAAAAAAACTAATATTACAAACGTTACGAAATGCGACAGTTCCCAAAAATTTCATATATTTAAAACGACACCAGTTCCTGACAACCCCCCCTACAACAAAACGATTAAAAATTATATTTAATTCAATTTTATTAGAAAATGCAAATTTGAATACTTTTAAAACGCCGTCCCTGGCTTTATTATTATTAATTATAAATTTTTAGATAAATTGCATCAATTCTACAACTTTTTTTGAACAAATTTGAAACTTTGTGAACAATTTCAATAAAAAATGTTATATTTTTATAAACGTCAAAAAATGTGACAGCTCAGTTGTCAAAAATGACAGGTCTGACGTCATTTTAATCAACCAGAGCACACCGAAATGCTAGATATTCTGAAACAAAAGCCTACGGTCGAAACCCCTAAATTCAGTCCAGTTAGCCAGACAAATAAATTTGAGCAACTTATAATGCATATTTTCCGTTTTTTTCACAAAAAAAATCACAGCTTGGAAACTATAAATAAATTAAAGATGAAATATACCCTAAGCACTGTATCAAGAACGAATCTAAAAACAGTGAAAAACAGAAAAAAATCTAGTGAAACGTTTATGAATCCATAAATTTATAGTGAAAAACACAAAATTACTGTAGTCATCTCTCTTGCTCTAATTTAATGACCGTTATCTCTTATTCACTGTGACCATCGGTTCACTGTCTTTTTTTGTAAAAATTTCATGTGTTATGTGAGGAAAAAAATCACAACTCGGAAACTACTCATGATGAAGAAATAAAAATATGCCTATACACTGCGGTCAGAATGTATCTATACGACAGTGAAAACCAAACAAAAATCAAACCAGCCGTTTCCGAGCCTATAAAGATATAGCAGGCGACAGACATACAAATAAATAAATAAATAAATAAATAAATAAATAAATAAATAAATAAATAAATAAATAAATAAATAAATAAATAAATAAATAAATAAATAAATAAATAAATAAATAAATAAATAAATAAATAAATAAATAAATAAATAAATAAATAAATAAATATACGCAATGTTTATATTATAGTGTGATTTGTATGAACAGTTGAACACATATTTATCGAATGTTTCAAATACACCCAAAGAGGAAAATATTGGTCGAGAAACTACCAAGAAAAAATTCAAAACTTTACCGATTTTTATGATACAAAACGTGCTATGCAAAACTAAAGAGGAATATGACACTCCCTCGAGGTCAATTTTGCACGGAACTCTAACAACCCTAGGACCGATCTTATTGACTAACGGTAATTGGACAGTGTTATGCAAAAATCATTCAACCCCCATTTTTATATATCGAGTAAGTTATATAGCCCAAAGAATGTATCTATATGAGAACCACATTTTGGTGGAGGCGGATATAGTTTGTATAGGTCACAAAGTTCGACACTATTGATGTTGCTAGTTAATATAATGGTTCATTTACTATTGAAAAAGATACTGAAGTTGGTAATGTAGAACAAGGTATAAGATAATATAATATTTATTCTAAGCAACAACAGGTAATTATAAGTTAATTTTTATAAGTTATTCAATGAAACAACAATGAAAGTATAGTCAATGCACATTTATTGTTATTATAAATAAATAAAAGTTTTCAAGAAAGATACCAGCAAATACACAAAAATATTTAATACTAGCTGCTACCCGCGACTTCGCTCGCGTGGAATTTGGGTTAGTGAAAATACATTAAGTTCAGTTAGGTCAATAATACAGATAGATAATACAGATTTTTGTATGATAATCAATGAAACAGGTCAAATGTTACACACCCATTTTTTTATCTAATACATTTTTCGAGATACAAAGTCATATGCCCTTCCTTAGGATGTAAACTATCTCCCTACCAAATTTCATTAAGATCGGTTCAGCTGTTTAGCCGTGAAAAAGTAAAAAACAGACAGAAAGACAGATCCACTTTCACATTTTTTATAATATTAAGTATGGATACAAAATCGTAAATATCTCGGCTTTTTAGTAAGATAGGGGGTTGTTTTTCCCCTTAAGCCCCCCACCCCTGTTGTATTTTTCCTGCCAGTATTGAATTAATATTATTACAACCCTTCATATGTGACAAGGGCTGAAATATTAATAACCAAATTTAATTTTTTTTCCCATACAAACATTTCACCCCCTTTCAATTCCTTAGGGGATGAATTATTGGAATTCAAAGTAGTCCTTTCTCAGGATGCAAGCTTTTTCCTACCAAATTTCATCAAGATCGGTTCAACGGTCTAACCGTGAAAATGTAACAAACATACAGACAGACACACTTTCGCATTTATAATATTAGTATGAACTAGTATGGATATGGATTTTCAGATAATCTGAAAAAATGAAAGAAAAAATAAATTGGTTTAAACTCACGTATAATGAGCTTGTATGATCAAAAATTTTCGTGGGCACTAGGTCCAAAAATGGATCGTTGTTTTAGTTATTCAAGGTTTCTGGTAAACGAATCATAAAACAGAACGGTCGTCTTATTTTGTATATATAATTATTCCTGGCGCCTGTACCAACAAGCGGTAGTACACTTCAAATTTGGGCTATAGCGAGAGTGTTAAATATGAGATTTACATTCAATGTGTTAACTTTTTTTAATGATTAGTAGTGCAATTAAATCAAATATTTATTCTTTTTATACCTCAAAATTGTAATCATATAATTGCAATGGCCTTTATTTGCTTTTACTTGTATTTTTCAACAAAATTGTAGTATATGTTTTGTAGAATCTAAAAATATAAGGGGGTGTGTACGAATATATAAAGAAAACATTGTTTTAAGATAGGTCTTTGTAGAAAAAATGTTGGAAACCCCTGGTCTATATGTATATATATCATAAGAAAAAAATGTATATCACGTTAATTTAAATGCTCTATTAAGTAAAATATAAAATAGAATAAATAATAAATTGCTACTATATAATTAAACTGGCATATATTTTTCTACACAATAGGTATTTTACTAGGTAATTTGATATTATTTAAACATGAACATATTATTAAGTTAGGTACTTACTATAGGTAAACAATCTACCTTATTAACTTATTTTAGTGATATCTAGTCAACACAATATATAAGTATTTTTATGCATGTAATCAGTACCAAATTGAAAAAGTGAAGAGGGAAGAGTTAGGTAGCAGACCATATGTGGGTTCTGTTCTGTCACGTAAAATATACGTATAAATACAAAAGTATATGTTAATTACGAATACGTGAACTTGTAAATAGCTTTGATACATAGTATTATAATTGTATCAAATACTTTACATATAACTTTATATAAAGTAGATACATATATGCATAGGTGGACACAGTTAATCGAAAAGTTAACTTCGTTAATCGTTAATCCGTTAATAAAAAAGTTAACTTCGTTAACCGTTAAAGCGTTAAAATTCCAAAAATGTAACGGAAGTTAAAGTTAACCGCAAATTCAAAAATTTAACGAAAGTTAAAGTTAATCGTTAAAAAGTTAACCATCCAAAATGTTTGAAGACCTTTTTTTTACTATTTCGATAACTTTCTTATGTACTTTTCATCAAACAACCAATGTAACGGATTAAAGTTAACGGAAGTTGAATTTAATTAATGGAAGTTAACAAAAGCGTTAACATTTTTTTGAGTTAACTTAAAAGTTAATCCGTTAACCATTTTGTTAACTTCGTTAATTAACGATTAACGGATTAACGAGTTAATGCCCACCTATGCATATATGTATATACATATAACATATATGCAGGGACATGAACCTGAACCCGAACCATAAACCCGAAAAACCCGTATTTTTCATGAACCTGAACCCGAACTGAACCGTTATATTTCAAAGTCAACGAACCTGAATCTGAACGCGAACCTTTTCATGGATATCCGGTAACCATATTTTTTCAAAAGGTTCAAGTAATTATTTATAATATTTTATCAATTTTCCTCTATTAATTTGAAAAGTGATTGTAAAATGTACAAATTGGAAATTTGTTCTAATTTCACTATATGATGTGACTTCGCAACTCCACTACGAAAATTTACATTTTTTGCTTGCTTTATAATTCTATAACTTTGTAAAAATGAATACGCTGATATTTTTTTCAAAATTTTCAAAGCGTGTTCTCGCCTTGGAAACCACGTTTAAATAATATAATTGTTTATAACAAATAAATTAAATTGTTTATAACAATAAAATAAATATGTTATTAAAGAGACATTCAAGAGCTTCAAAATGTTTTTTTGTTGAAGTCTGTAGGATGAATAGAACCGGAGATATAAGCAGTTAAAGGAGAGCATGTTTTCGATTTTTTACCATTTTTCCGAAATTCCAACCCCTTGGAACTTCTAAACTAGAGGTGATAAAAATAAAATAAAAATTGTTTGACAACAAATTGGGTCCAACGAAGCGGTAAAAAAATTATAGTCAAATCAGAAAACACGAGGTCAAAAACTGTCCCGCTTGACGTGGAATGACTCATATATGTATAACATGTACATAATAACTATACCGATAGGTAATACACTAATTAATATGTTAACAATTATATCAATTTCATGTAGAAAATTAAAGCCTTTTCGTCTTAGTCTCATCTCTAAAAAATAAGTCGGGTTCGTCTCGTGACAAAGGTTGAGAAATATATATGAATTATTTTCGTTTATTCTTATGCAATAGTTTAATACAGTGTCTAACAGTGTTCTAATACCTGTGATCCGCGGACTGGTGCCGGTCCACAGAAAACTGCTACCGGTCCGCGAAAAATTTATCTATATTTGTTTTTACTTGTTTCTTTGCTTTCAACCGATCCACGAAATAGAAGGGGGGTCTAAAATATTTTTGACAATGTTCATTAGAATTTTCAGTGAAAGTACTAATTAAAATCTACATTCTGGAATTTTTTCAAATTTTTTTAATTGATAATTTAGAAAATAGAGAGGAGGGGACGTTTTTTTAATGACTTTGGAGAGCAAATACATCGTGAAAGGTTTTGGTACATTTTTTGTTGCATTTTAGGAGACCTTTCTAACGACACCACACTCAATGAGGTAGATGAAATATATTTTTTTTGAAAACACTTCATTTTATGAAAAGGGGGGTTTAAAAAAAATTTTTTTCAAAAATCTTATCATTTCTGTTTTTGGGTCATCACTCTACGACCGTATACCAAATTTCATCTTATTATGTAAAAATTTTTACAAGACGGACGGACGGACAGACATGAAGAAACTATAAGGATTATTCTAGTTTTCTACGGAACCCTAAAAGCGAAACTTTCAACGAGACCAGTAAATGTTTTGTCTCAGCCTGCAGCCCTAATAAAAGAACAGAAAAATGATGAAACAAGTAAGTAAAGAATAAGATCATACGAACTGAAAATGTAATAATGGTTTTAGTAATTAAATTGTCTATAATATGCAGTCTATATAATTAAAAATACTTATACGACAGCTTACTCATTTTAACGAAACTGGATTTTTACGTTGACCATAATTTCCTGAAACTAATATACAATACCTAGGTAGGGGAGACCGGGGGAATGGCGCCATACGGGGTTATGCCGCCATCCTATGTAAACAGCAAACGATAGGTGGTCGGAAGGTCGCGATAAGTGCTGCACTCTAGCGAGCAACAGGAAAAACTGTCTCAGTATCGTCATAGTTCTTACTAAAAGTGTGTGTTTTTTATTGCCTAAAATATTGTTTTTTAGTGTTTCGATCTAATTTCTGACTTATATATAAATCGAGGTATCTTTCTTTGTTAATTTATAGCCGTAATTAGTAGTCCGTGAGCCGTCAATCCCTATAACATACGTCATTGAGTTTCGGGCTAATTTTATTATGTAGGTCTAGTTTATCAACAGTAGGTAAAATAAATGCTTGTCGTCCGTGGCATATCTTGTCCAGTTATGTGCTAGCGCGGGTGTAAGGTGCTCATTTTAGGAGTACTTTTACGTCATCGAGTTTCGGGCTAAATTATATACCAAATTAAAGCTATAAAAATGTATATTTTAAATCTTTCGGTCGTCCAACTCATAGCTTGTCCCTTTTGTCAGTCCGACCAAATTGTGTAATTCGACTTTGCGTTTGTTCCAACTAAATAATTTTTTTTATTGCTGAATAAATTATTTAACAATATCAAAAATGTTTTTTTTATAAATATTGTTATATTGTTTAATAGATAATTATGTATTTAATTAAATATTGATGATATTATGAGAACGATGGCATTATAAAAAAGGTATTTAACTAAAATTAGTCCATTCATTATAAGATTTGAGCTATAAAAATATGACGGAGTACATTTTTTCAAGAAATTGGTAGATTTTAATGTATAGAACATGCCGATAACTCATCCCCCCCTTCAAAGGAGAGTGCATAACTTTCTAGGGGCTTACAAAACTGTCTAAAATCAGTTATTTAAGAATAACACTGGGGCTGTCAGTTTTAGGAGAAAACAGGTTTAATAAATCTTAAAGCTAATAAAAATACGAACAAAACAGTATTTTTTTAAATTATGTAACGTAAATAGTTATTGAAATAGAGCCCGCGAAAAAATCACTTAGCGACGTCGAGTTTGGAGTTTACGCCTGAAATGTAGAGTAACATTCAACTGATTTTTTTAATATGTCTTTAATTGAATTTCAAAATGAAATTTTAAATTGCAATAGAGAAAAGAGTGCCCTTAATAATACTCGGCACCCAATGTCGGAATCTCGAAAAATGTTTGAGTTATAAGCACTCAAAATTCTAGGTATTACAACAATTTAAAGAAAATTTTTCATGTTTTTCAACGATCTCAGATAAGACCTTTTATCTCGAATAAAATAAATTCCAACTAGGAATCAATAGAAAATTTAATGCTTTATATAATGGTTTTTGTCCGACCGTGATTACTTTTAAATTATTCAAATTATGGATAAATATTAAATATATAAAGATAAATTTTTATAACAAAAACATTTAATATACACTGTTTTACTTCCATGTTCGAAGAAATGGAAGTATTGTAATACCGTCAAAAAATCATGTCCGAAAAAAAAGCAGATTCTGATTGTACTAACTTCAAAACGTAAAGAAAAGTTAATTTCCGCATGGCGGCTGTGCGTGTGTCTGTGTGTCTGTCTGGATGTAGAATTTTCTTCCGTGTACGATAACTATTGTAAATATGCACCGATTTGAATTATATTTTGGGAAAATGTTTGTCTCAGTGAGTACTCCAGACCTATTGATTTTGGTGCTAATCGGATTAGGGGTGTCCGAAATATTCGCAATTTTGTACCAATTATCGTCTGAAAAGTGATTAGTATCTCACCAATTTTGATAAGACTTGGTACACTTGTAGTTCAATACAATTTAAGGGGCACTTAATTCATAATCGTACCGAAATAGCTACTGAAGAGGTGAAAAACACCCTCAAAATTTTAATTTTAAATACTAATAAATTCATGTTGCCATGGAAACAAGCGCAGTGAAATTCAAATGTCAGATAATTATTATTTTACAAAAATGTCTATTCTACAAGTGACATTAGAATATTATAAAACTAATATTTATAATACAAAGGTGAGTTTTATATTAAAAATTATTGTAAAAGATATTATAGAACATGGAAGTCATGTATGGTTCTCCATATTTGAATACAATTGCGGTAATAATAATTTAAATTATGTGCTTTATATATGTATACATAATTTGAATAATTTAAAAGTAATCACGGTCGGACAAAAACCATTATATAAAGCATTAAATTTTCTATTGATTCCTAGTTGGAATTTATTTTATTCGAGATAAAAGGTCTTATCTGAGATCGTTGAAAAACATGAAAAATTTTCTTTAAATTGTTGTAATACCTAGAATTTTGAGTGCTTATAACTCAAACATTTTTCGAGATTCCGACATTGGGTGCCGAGTATTATTAAGGGCACTCTTTTCTCTATTGCAATTTAAAATTTCATTTTGAAATTCAATTAAAGACATATTAAAAAAATCAGTTGAATGTTACTCTACATTTCAGGCGTAAACTCCAAACTCGACGTCGCTAAGTGATTTTTTCGCGGGCTCTATTTCAATAACTATTTACGTTACATAATTTAAAAAAATACTGTTTTGTTCGTATTTTTATTAGCTTTAAGATTTATTAAACCTGTTTTCTCCTAAAACTGACAGCCCCAGTGTTATTCTTAAATAACTGATTTTAGACAGTTTTGTAAGCCCCTAGAAAGTTATGCACTCTCCTTTGAAGGGGGGGATGAGTTATCGGCATGCAGTGGCGGCGTAAGGGGGGGGGCGATGGGGGCGGCCCGCCCCGGGTGCCAAGCACCAAGGGGTGACACATTATTCTTTAAATACTCTGGAAAGTGTGTATAACATGTCATTAAGATCATAAATAAAAATAAAAATATTGAATTGACAACAAAAAAATAAAAATAAAATGAAGGACAACACTTTTTTTCTAGAAGGGGGTGCAAAAAACCAGAGAACTGAAATTAATATTGAGTTGAGAACGAAAAAAAAGACAGCACTTTTTTCTAGAAGGGGGTGCAAAAAACCAGAAAACTGAAATTAATATTGAGTTGACAACGAAAAAAAAGACAGCACTTTTTTCTAGAAGGGGGTGCAAAAAACCAGAAAACTGATATTAATATTGAGTTGAGAACGAAAAAAAAGGGGGGGGGGGGTGTAAAAAAAACCGCCCCGGGTGCCAATCTACCTTACGCCGCCACTGTCGGCATGTTCTATACATTAAAATCTACCAATTTCTTGAAAAAATGTACTCCGTCATATTTTTATAGCTCAAATCTTATAATGAATGGACTAATTTTAGTTAAATACCTTTTTTATAATGCCATCGTTCTCATAATATCATCAATATTTAATTAAATACATAATTATCTATTAAACAATATAACAATATTTATAAAAAAAAAAACATTTTTGATATTGTTAAATAATTTATTCAGCAATAAAAAAAATTATTTAGTTGGAATAAACGCAAAGTCGAATTACACTTTTTTAAAGATAAATTTGGTCGGACTGACAAAAGGGACAAGCTATGAGTTGGACGACCGAAAGATTTAAAATATACATTGTTATAGCTTTAATTTGGTATATAATTTAGCCCGAAACTCGATGACGTAAAAGTACTCCTAAAATGAGCACCTTACACCCGCGCTAGCACATAACTAGACAAGATATGCCACGGACGACAAGCATTTATTTTACCTACTGTTGATAAACTAGACCTACATAATAAAATTAGCCCGAAACTCGATGACGTATGTTATAGCGATTGACGGCTCACGGACTATAGTGTGTATACGCATTCAACTATTATTCAGCTACATTTCTGTGTCATATCTTTATGTGTAAGCGTTTTCACTAATCGTGAATAAGGATCATATCCGGCAAATTGTATCACTGGGGTAATAACGCCATAGTGGCGGCATAACGAAAATGAAATGTGGTACCAGTGCACTTTTTGTGGCAAGTGGGCGCGTGCAGATTGCAGTGGGTTTAACTCTGCAAAAAATTATATCTGTGATGACTATAAAAATGAAATCAATCCCTCAAACAATTTTGTAATGTTAAAGGAATCTAAAAAACACTTAGTGTCTTGTTATAATTTATAAAAAACTTTGTGTAATAAAATAATGTAAGTTTAACTGCTGTTCATTACTTCAAATTTTATCTCGTTCTAAGCAATGTTAACGTATTTATGCAATGCGTAAGAAACAGTAAAACTAAATATTCCCATTATTTCATGTATTAAGTTACTTAACATTATAGAAAAAATCAGTTTTCCTTAAGGTGGCGCGATTACCCCGGTCTCCCCTACTCTAATAGCGGGGACATGATCTCGGGCAAGAGTGAGTAATTTTCCAAGAATTTTTTGGTAAAAAAAAATAATCTAATAAGAGATAGACATTTTTAAAAAAGAAAATAAAATACAGAAGTCAATATACAGTAAATTATCAGTAGTGTTTTATTACTGTTGGTATTAACTTACTGCGTGTGCGGGAAACTTGTCATATAGATTTGATACTCCATTTGAAAACAAATTTTGGTTCCTTTACAATACTGAACTATTCCTTTTTTCGGTACAAAACATTAAAAAAAATGTATGATAAAATTCTAACAATAAAAACTTATGCATGCTTGTTTGAAAAAATAAACACTTTATTTATTTAAAACTTTATTTGATTTTGATTATCTATACACGTATCTGTGCATACTTATAATTTGGTGCATATTTTAAATATAATATAGTACAGGTTTTTTTTTAAATAATTTGTTACATTAAATTTTTCTCATTTTCAACAATAAACTGTTCATTAAATCACATAAATATCTAAGCACCAATCTGTTTTACAAACAGATATGATTTTATACATTGCCTTTTCTTTATATACAATTACTCATTCTTTTCATATATTTGTCAGGTATTATTTGAAGTCGTTCACATCAATATTTTAAGTTTGTACAAAAGTCAGAAATTTGAGTAGTATGTTTTAACTGGATACAGATTAATTTGTTTACTTACTTTATACTATATTATCGTGATTAGATTCAGAATGTAAAAAACTTATTTATCTGTATATTTTAATAAAACCAATTTTGTGAGAACTGAACTAAATTAAAAAAAAAACACACACACACACAAACACACACACATGTACATACATATTTTTAATGTTTATTTATTTAACGCAAAACATTCGACATCAACCTAAAGAATATTTTAAAAGTTGTAACTTTAATTTTTAGAAAAGTTACATGTATGATTCATTTACATTGAAGAAAACATTTATTTTAGAAGTTTATAAAATTCCAAATGAAATCTATATGTTTTTTTTTTGTATGTGAATGATTTTTTTTAAACTGTTCTATTTAAAAAATTATTTAATATTAAAAATCAGCGTTGAGCAACCCTTTCATACAAACTAAAAAATGTTAACTAATTTGTAATATTACAAATTAATAATTATATTTCATTAATCTGCTTTTCATTACCTAAAAAATTTTTTTTATTGACTATACAAGTAAAATGAAACGGATCTGAGATTTAGATTATGAGACTGAAAACAAAACTACTTTATTTAATATAACAATCAATAATAATGCATGACAAATATAAATACATTTTTATTTTATAAATTCAACTGGAAATTTATTTAAAATCTTATACAGGTAACCCTCTTAATCAGTGGTGACTCATAGTTAAATTAAAATAAATAATATTAATATTAAAAATAATATTTATATAAATATGTTACTATATGATTTATTTGTAGTTACCAAGAAGAACAAGAGGTTCACAAATTAAACAATGAACTAACAAAGGGCTCACATTCCCCCCTGTGAGCCCCCTACAGCTCACCACTGCTCATAATATACTTATACCCATAGATATAGAGCATGGACCGTGCATCTGACTCGAAAATAGTGGTATCAAAGGAAAGAGATGGAAAATAGTTTAGGATATACTTGTCCTTATTTAACCCTGGATGGGTAGACGTCAAATTTAAGCCGAAAAGAGTAGACGTTCGTAAAATTGACTACTACTATATAATTTTTGGTTTTCTAATAAATTTATGGCAAAAAAAAAAGTTTTGCTTTTAAAATCTTTTGATTTATGTATTTACAAAAATACCGAAATATGAAAGATTAAAATATAAGCTTAGTAATATAAGTTTACAGCGAATCGACAAACGAAAGAAAGTATCATTGGATCAAGCATTGAGACGAATGAGATCTTTTTCACATTCACAGCATATCCTTTTACGTACATATTTCGACTAAAATTTACGTAAAAGAGTAGACCTTCGTGAAAGATACGATGTGACTGGTCGATCTATGGCTCTCTCTAGAAAAATAGCAAACACTGACACCTGTCCTTGGTAGAGGTTGAAGACGAATTATTAAACGAGGCATATCTTCCCGTTCGGCTCCCCACCCCGTCTTGATTTCCCTGTAGAGGGCGTTGTGTAAATGTAGTCGTAATTATTACGAACGTCTACCCGTCCAGGGTTAAACAGGAGTGTCTATTTCGTTCTTGATAGAAAAAGAGATAGACAGATAGGTAGATCCCAGACGCTGCCGCATCTCTCTCTGTTTTGAAGAAATGTTAATACAGAATGCGCGGTCCATACCATAGACTTATAGAATGGACTGAGCAATAGCCTCACAAAATTGACCGCTCTCTTTAAAGGACAAAGCGATACAGACGCCAACACATGTCTCTTTTCTGTACGTCTGTAATGACTATTCTAGAAAGAGACAGGTATTGGCCAGCTTATCGCTTTGTCTCTTCGCCAGTATTTACTTCACAGTTGGATAGTCTATGGTCCATACTCTTATCTAGGCTTATACTTGCTTTTCAAAGATGCAGAAAATTATTTTGTGGTTTATTTTCATCTATTAATGTAACATATAAGGATGTGTCTATGCACGAACTATTAATGTCTGTCATATAAGATCACGCAATGCATAAAAAAAGTTACACAATGCCAACAACGCTCATGTAGCCATACGCTGACATGTTTATTATAACATATAGGTTTAACAAGGGGTACCTGTACTATTTGCTCACTATATAAAAAAATGTCTAACCATTTTAAGGCTGCCATTTTTATAACTGCAATTTAAAATGACCTTTTTGTTAAATGCCCTGCATTTTATACAGTCAAAATATTTTTTAAGAAGACCTGTCCGGCAAAATCTTCAAATATAAATATAATAATAATGTCATCATTGTTATAGTTTAAAAAGAAATAACAAACAATAATTCATTTATTAAAGGAACATTAAATTTAAATATGTTTATAAATATTATGTTATTTTATAGCCCAAACTTAATTTATTAAATGTTATATTGTTGTTGTAAAGATTTCTTGTCCCCAAAACTTAAGTATTTTTTTTTTTTTTTCAAATAGTTTTCATTTGCAGATGTGACTTATTTAAAAATATTATTTAAATAATAATATACACAGTTAATTAACTTAAAAATAAATTTTTATATGAATGTTATAACAAAATAAGATACTTACAATAAATTAACAACATATTTTTAACTGCTTAACAACAACAATATCATAATGTATATAAACGCAAAATATTTTGAATTATAAATAAATCATGTATGTAATAAAAATAACTCATAATAAGAGGCAACCTGTAACCTTGTGAAATTAGTTGCTCTACCCCAAAACACATCTAAACATTTGATACCCAATATTTATGAGTATATCTAAAAATATCACCAATTTAAATGAATGTAACATATACACCAACGTCACATTTCATTATAAATTATTTAGATTAAATGATTAATAGATGTTAGTTTTCTCATTTAACATTAACCTGTAAAGTTGTATGACCATACCGTGTAAGGCGAGAAAAAATATTCATAAAGTCATATTTATCTTTTAGTGTTATAATTTTCTGAAATAACTTTTTTTAATAGTATTCATACCGAAGAATATTTTATGAATTAAATCAATTTTTAAGAATTTTTTTTTCAGCGCATTTTTTTCTTGGAAAAACTCACTACCTTACAGGTTAATGTTTTTTTGTAAAGACCATCAATTTCAAATACATTATTCTGAAATACCATTCTTAATATTTCGTCCAGTCTCATGAGAAAACAGACAGTACCATATTAACTAAATAATTTAAAAGTACGATAGAATAGGGTGTAATTGACCTTTGACGACAAAATTGATAACCATATTTGATGCACGTATTTTCGCCCTCAAAGGTCAATTTCATCCCATTTTATTGTACTAGATTTTTAAGGCAATTATAAATAAGTATGTCAAAAATACATGCTGAAAAATAAATATACTGAAACAACGTTAACAAATACGTTTCATATTTATAAAAAAGTAAGTCTTAGGTACAATATAGCATTTTAGAATTTATGATCATAAAAATAGTTATTCTGTGTTAAAATTCGCTGACTTAAAAAAAATATGTATTTCGATTTTTTAATATATTATTCTAAAATAATTTGAAGATGTATATTATTATTTTAAAATAATTTACAAGTATATAAATTTGTTAAAAGCAACTGGTAGATTCAAAAATATATTCGTACAAATTCATTTATTTAAATAGAAAACTAACTTTGAATTAATTCCATATTCTCACGTTGTTTATAATCTTATTAAATGAAATACATGTCACAGTTTTATTGTTAATAATAATCTGTTTTTTTTTTCTACTAGGGATGGTTGAAAATAATATCTACACTTTTAAACGTCATACTGATTTAATTTATTTTTTTTAAGTTTTTTTTATAAAGTGTAAACTTTTCAGCCAGCCCACGTATTAAATACTTTTTTACACTAAATTTTTTACTAGGAATAGATCGACAATAAAAATGGTCTTTTATTTATTAGCGATAGCAAACTTCGGTAAACAAAGACCAAACTTCGTTTCAATTCCGCTAAATATTGGCAGTGCTACTTGGTATCCTCCAACATGATCTGGATTTGTAGATTTCAAATCATCAGCTACTCCAGTCGCAGGTACATTCAGTTCAGAACCAGTTGGACGGCTATAATAAAATTTATAATTAAAATAAATGCAATTATAATATTGTTTATTTAATATAAACAGAATTAAATTGAGATTTAATTCTAAACCATTTTATATTTTGAAATCAAATGAAAATAAAATAAAAATCACAAAGAAATTCATACGGTTCAAATCATATATAATAAATTTCCAAGAAGCATTGAATTATAATTTAATTATATTGAAGTTCCAATATATAAATAAAAATATTATCAACGTTTATTTGAGATCAAAAGATGAACTCTTATGTAAAATCTTATTTCAATATTTGCTTTACTAAAATTTGGCCTGTAATAGAAATATTAAAATATTACCAAATAGGTGAAGTCCTGAAAATAAATATTAGTAGAATTAAATACATGAAATACCAAATATTAGCAAATAAATCACATTTAAAATAAACCAGTAATAGCATTCATATAAAAAATAAATAAAAAATGCAGTTACAGAAATTTCCTGCTTTAAGAGTTTATCGATAACGATTGAATCATGACTGCCGTACTAGGCGATATCTGTACATCCATTCAAATGTTTAGAAATATTCTATATTTTATTTTTATACAAGTAATTTATTGTTAGTGATGGAAAAAATCCACTGGAAATATATCTTAAATATTAAGTAGGAAAATAATATTGAAAATCTAAGAAAATCCCAAATATTAATTATTTCAAAAAAGAGGACATGGCTAGAATACACTATTTTCATTCCAAAAAGTTTTATTTATGTACAAATAAAAAATGACTACTTATAACGGCAACTGCAATATACCTACTGTTAACAAAATTCATGGACTAAATATGCATTCGATTAGAAACAAATTAATAAAGACAGACATAATTAAATATCCCCCCTTAAGGTCCCCAATACCTATATACAAAATAGCAAATATGAAAATTGCTTCTATAAGTAATTATGAAATATAAGCACTTCTGTCTATATTTAAAAATAAATCATATTCATTATATTATGTAGGTACACGCGTGACTAAATACATAACTACAATAAAAAATATTGAAAAACTTATTGTAAAATATACTTTACTGTTAGTCACTAAACCAAAAAAATTTTATTAAAAAAATGTTTACTAAAATCAATGTTAAAAATAAAAAATATGAACAAAAACACAAACATTAACAAGCATTTAAGGTTAGAATACGTAAGTGTAAATATATATGACAGTGCTGTGAACAAAAAGTGTTTTAGTTCATTACAAGTATATAAGTATATTACGAGTAATATTACTAACAAATAAATGCATTGGTTAAACTACCATTTATATAGAATATAATAATTTAAATCCAAAATAAAAATTGCTTTAAAAATATGTATTGTTTTAATTATAAAATAATAAAGCACGAATTCTTTAAAAGCATTATTCTGCCAATTAAATGTCAAGGTAATATAGAAATATCATGCACAAGATACTAATGCATAAACACCACAACAGAATTGATGAAAATATATATATAGATTGATGACAAATTATGAAAGAGCAAAACAGAGCATAGTTACATAAATTATTACCTTGACATGGTTTTCCGCCTTTAAGGGAGATTATTAAACAAACAAAATGTAAAAACAAAATTTTGTTAGCTTATATTCAACTCAATTGACACCCAACCGATATTTTATCAAATAATCCATTCAATATTTAAACTTATAAACAATATTATGATTAAATATTAGTTTATCATCCAAAAATATAAAGATTGGTATATGGCGCATATAGAGTGGTTATACACATCCAGTTATTGTAGCAGGTTCACTGACGTGGATACCGAAAGAAAGCACCTGATGGTCGAAATACCATAAGAACCTCTACAACCTATGCTAATGTAGGAGCAATGTATCGGGTTGACTCACCCAGTTAGACTTAATGGGGGAACCAGAATACATACTTTGCATCATTTTGTTATTGTCTCCGCAACATTTTTCGGTACTTGTCTATTATAACCTCCGCAGTTTGAAAAAACTAAAATCACTAGGAACATAACATAATCAGGTTTACAGATAGGCAAGTGTCATGTATTATTTGAGATAATCAGCATCAATGTGAGTGAAGTTTGTACTATTAAATTCAATATTCATATTTATATAAGTATTACATTTTTCATTATTTTTGAATGATAACTTCTAACTGTCCTTGGTTAGGGCAATCTATTGAGGTACCATCGAGTTTTGTTTAGGGTTGGTTAGTTTTCGTTAAGTATATATTAACCTAACAAAGAAACTAACCTACTATTTCACCCCAATAGATTGCTCTTACCAAAATTGCAATTCAAAACGATTAAATCTTTATCTCATAATGTAATTAGCGACAGAATACCTATATGTATAATAATTACCTTATGAAATTAATAGTACAATCTTTACTCACATTGGCGCTGATTTCATCATGACACCTACATGACACTTGCCTATCTACAGACTGATTATTTCTTGTTCCTAGTGATTTTAGTTTTTTCAAACTGCGGAGGTTATAATAGACAAGTACCGTTTTTTCATTATTTTTGTTTCAGTATCGGTGCGAATGCCCTTCTGCATGGACTTGTGTGACTAATCTTTAACATCTATATTTAAATATAATGATTTTTTCTTCAGCATCAGGCCAGTCTCATACAGGTGTCTTGTATTGTTATTTTCCCCAAATTAAATTTAATAAAAGAGCTCATAGAAAGAATTTTTTTAACATTCTATAATATTTTTTTTTAAATCAGGGTGAGTACCTAATTTAGTTAGCAAACAAAATATTTTGCCCTTTGTAAGTCTGTTTATTGAAACAGTTACCAATAGTTTGTCGTTAGATTAGGCCAATTAAAACTAAATGTATGCAAGGCTTGTACGGTCCAGGATCGTGATTCAAAAACCTAATGAATAACTGGACGTGTACTATTAAATTAAAATAACTTGTTTACTAGATTTTCAAGCCCAATATTAAATGAATTGTAAATTGTATGTTTAAAATCATAAATGGACATCAACTGAGTTTGAACACGATGAATTTTTTTTATAAGCCATTATAAAAATATTTTTTTCTGTATATTTTTAACTTTGAGAACCAAATTTTCATTTGTTATTTTCTTTAACTTTAAAATATTTGCATTAACAAAATACCATACACATACCACTATATATTCATTCAAAAACATGAAAAATAAACAATACTTACGATCCACCAAAGTCCACATAGAAGAGCCGCTGAAGAACTTCATAAGACAAAAGGGTCACACCAAATTGGGGAGATGATCTCAAAACTCGAGCTGGGATAGTAAAAAAAATCAGTATTATTTTTAAATTAATTCATTTTGTTTTAAACATAAAATTCTGAATTTTATACGGATTAGGTCAACTTTTAGTTTTGAAATAACAATTTTTGAAATTATAATTACTTTAAATAGGTAGTACTATATTTCAAAATATAATTAAAGTACAAATATCATAAATATAAAAAGATTCATTTCTATAAAATTTAGTACCTAAGTCACTATGAAATATATTTTACTTACAAACCATTCAATCTGTAAACAATTAATATTATAAATTTTTATATTACTACATTATCATAATAATTAGTCAGTGGCAACTCGTTGAGTGAAATAAGTAAGATACAAATTTGACTCGAACAATTTCATAT
This sequence comes from Sialis lutaria, assembly GCA_949319165.1. Taxonomy (NCBI): domain Eukaryota; kingdom Metazoa; phylum Arthropoda; class Insecta; order Megaloptera; family Sialidae; genus Sialis; species Sialis lutaria. Next base: position 5,564,273 of record OX439231.1, on the reverse strand, counting down.
TCACTTTAAATATACTGTTTCTAAGTTTTGGTGTTAAAACTTCACAAAATAAAACTTAGTTAATTATAAGATATTTATTAATTTTAAATTGTGGTATTGATAATTAAGTAAAATATAATTACTCGTACATGGAAACTTTGCTTATCAGTAGAAAATAACATTATTTGAATCATCTGAAATTCCATATTAATTCTATAATTGCATATTTTTATATTTGTGTCTTGTTATTTTTCATTTTCGATATTTATTTATATAATAATTTATGTAAATATTTAATCGAATACATATAATAAATTTCCTTGCTCTCACCTCATAATAACATCACAAGCCACCACTGATACAAATACATAGATTGGGCATATAACCAGGGTAATAGGCCAAAATGACCACACGGAGCAAGATAAGCTCAAATTCTAGTAAAAATTATTAATTAAACAAAAATTTACAAGCATTGTAATCTGGAAATGATAAGGTAATCTAATAGTTTTTTAAATGAAAAGATCAGAAATTTTATTGTCATTGAGTAGTAGTAAACATAGATAAAATATTTTATGTTTAAAGCGGCTATTACACTCAAATCTCTAAACAATGACCATCCTATTAACGTACGCTCCGAGAAACGACTGGCTAACCGCTCCATGTAATGACCTTCCCCTATCCCTACCACAATACTACTGTGACTGCTATATTTCTGCACGAAATTTAAATTCACCAATTTACGTTAAAGTGGTGGGTACCATTCTAGCGTACGTTGTTAGGAGATTTTGAATTACCGATGCCTACATTGTTCGGAGCGACGAATGTACACTATCAAATAAATATGTCAAAGATCTTTGACAAAGATTTGATCAAATATAGAGACTGTCATTATCTATGATCAGAGAAATATTATGAATATTATAAAAGATGACTTATTACACTGTCATATTTCTTTGTTCAAAGAAATTTTGTCACATTTAACATAGGCAGATATTACGCTATCAAAGAAATGTGATAAAATTTCTTTGATCAAAGAAATATGATATTTATTTGATAGTGTAATATCTGCCTAACTAGTCGGGAATAATATACATATGAAATGTTCATACCTATTGTTCCTTTCCAAAACGCTCTTGGTCCTTCTTCCCTCATGATTTTCTTCGTCGCATCCCAAACTCCAGAGTACGTCGTCTGACCTGTTCTCGCCACTACTTGCAATCTAGTTTTGATGACATCTGCAGGTGTAACAAGTGCAGCTGCAGGCACACCAGCCAATGCACCGGCAAAGAGCAACGTTAACGGATGATTATATCCTTGCTCATCAGCCATTCCTCCTTTCAAGTGAGCATAAGCGGGGAAATAAATAGCACTGAATGGAATATCACGTAAGAAGCAAGCTCTTGAACCTTTGTACAAACCGAACAGCCCTAGATCTTTAACTACATTCCATGCTGACACTTTTGCCCCTCCAGCAATTTCACCCGCTACTTGTAAACGAATTTTAACAATTTCTAGAGGATTTGTGAATATTACTTGAGAACCTCCTGCCTATTGAAAATATAAAATATATATTTTACAAACTTATTTTTAATATTGTTAATATTACATAAGCTGTCATTTTATTCACATTAAAGTTTTAAATTTGAAATAAATAAATAATTTTTATTCATACTTACACAACCTCCAGCAATAACTTCACACCAATATGGTAGATTTCCATTTTTATCCATGAGTTTGTCTCGGACCAAATCATTTACCTGTAAAAATAAATTATTAATTAGTATTAATTATATCAACACTTTAGTTCTGTAAGCTTTAATAATAAACATTTTTTAAGCTTATTAAAATAATATTGATAACTTTATGAAATATATACCGTCAATTTAATAGCTTTTTCTGGAGCTACTCCCATCAACTGTGGTACAAGACCTCTATATAAACCGAAAATACCTTCATGTCGAATAACTTTTTTAAAACAATCAAAGCTGTTTCGATACATCAATTCTCCAATAAATGAGCCGGTTCTCTGATTTTGCATTCTTGTTTTTACCAAATCAATAGGATACACAGCAGTAGCACCGATAGCTATTTAAAAAATAAAATTTATTTTAGAAACATATATTTATTTTACGTTATTAACAAAATTATTTACCTCCACCAATAGCACCCAAGGTAAATCTGTAAGTGCTTTCCAAAATTTGTATAACAAAACCTCGATCTTCAGGGCTCTAAAATAAAAGAAATACATGTAGTGTAATTTTTAAATATTTTTTTAACAGGTAAACATACGTTTTTTATTTAACAAAATCTAATGTTGAAAACTTGATTTTACATCATTTTATATTTAATAAATATCTTAGGTAATATTTTCAACATGTCTTTTCATAGACAAAAATCATTAAAGTACTTACCGATACAGCTTTGATTTCAGCAAGTCTGTTTGTAATTTTTTTATAATATTGTTCAGGTGCAATAGCACTTAAATCATTGTATACAAGTCGCCTGAAATATTAAATAAATTAGTACCATGTTCATTGATTAACAAGTTTTAAACTTAAGAATATTTATTAACCAAGACCAACCCGGAAGTGAAGCCAATGCGACCATCACCCGCCATCATAGTACTGCAGCATGCACCAGAACAGACAAGAAAGTCTTTAATTATACAATAGAGTAGCTTATATACATCAAAATTATATAGATATTTGCAGAATTATTTTGAATATACACAAAAGTGTACAGTGATTTAATTTCTTTAATAATATATTTGTATTACAATTACTACTTTATTCGACATTTCATATTACTATATGTCGATTTACAAGCAAAACATATTAATGAAGTCATACAATATGAAATCTATATTTATAGGTTTTTACTAATTCTGTAAAAACGCATTTTTTATGCAGAAGAAATAAATTAATTCAATGTATTTTTTTTATAAAACTTTTAGTAGTCGCGTCATTATATTATTTTAAAGAAAGTTAATTAGAGCCCTTTATATTATTGATGGAACTTGTTGGGGAAGGTAAAAGAAGTAATTTCTCATCGAATTAGTCAATTTTTTTAATAAAAATTACTATATATTTATTACTAAATATTTCAGGGACATAAATAATAGTGATTTCACTTCAAAATTACTAAGATAATTAATCTGCATATATCTATATAAAAATTGTTAGTATGAAATAGAAATTGTTAAGATATAGCCTGAGCAAACTTTTCTAAGTAATAAATATACCATCACCATTTTTAAGCATTCCTTATTGCATTATGCTGAAGTACCTTAAAGTACAATAATTATCGTTACTATATAATGAAAATACATACTACACATAATCATAAATTACTATAAATTTATAAGTATTTTTTCTATAAAGCAATCTAATTTTGTTTTCTACATACAGTGTGTTAAGTAAGAGCGTGTACGGCATTACTCGCAGTCGGTAAGTTATACAAACCTAATTTTTTTTTCAAGTTTAGGAAACCCCCGCCTATTGAGCTTTGATAGAAAATTTCAGTTCACGTCGATCTTTTGGAAACAATGTCTTGATCAGTTTTTCCTCCTTTTTAGTCACTTTCCCTATTGAATGTCGTCGACATTTTTCGACTCTTTAAATCAATGTCTTTGATTTTTTAATGTACTTGGCTGCCACTGCATAAGACATTTTTGGCTCTTTTGAGTGAGTGCAAAAAACACGGCTTCGAAACATTTCACGTACACGTCACTCACATTGCGTTTCTGACAAAATATCGATATAAATTGAAAATTTTTTCACTAAGCGTAATAGGCGGGAGTTACCTGAACCTGATGAAAAAAGATTTAGGTTTGTATAATTTACCGACTGCGAGTAATGCCGTACACGCTGTTACTTAACATACTGTACAATGTTTTTTATTATCTCTAAAACATTTATAGCAATTTAGTTTTGTGTGTTCTTTTGTTTGGTGTATTCATATTATAATTCGTACCATGAAAGAAGAAATATGTGCAAATAAATAATAATTTAATGATATCTGAACCAAAAGGCCACCAAAACATAAGATTTATACACAAATGTTTTTTTGTCTATTACAATAATGGACTAGTAGATTTAAATTTTTTCTTTTGAAAATTAGAGTATAGAGCAAAAGTTAGAGTACCAATACATGAGAGGTTTTTTGCCATTGCTCGCACACAATTTTTTGATGCACACATAAGCGGCAAAAAAATGCTAATGTGTTCCATTAAAAAAGAAACCATTTCACTGCGCCGCCTTTAAATTATGGTCGGTTGTTGTTATGGCCGCTGTACAACATATAAAAGTGGCAAAAAACCTCCCATGTATTTATAATCTAATTGGTTCAATTTTTAAATAAGTACCTTGATTTATTTATTGTTTTAAAAGAATGTAAAAATAATTCCACCTAACCCAGTTACATTTATCATACACAAATAATATAAATGTTACAATACCCTGAATGGTTTAATATCGTACTAAGTTGAAACAAAATGTCGACTTCTAGTGGAGTGATTTGTGACATCATTTGTGCAGAATGTAAAAATTCTTCTTTTGTCACTTCATAACTCCGATGTCCACCAGTGGCATTTAAGTAAATACGTTTTACTAATTCCATATTACTGAGAAGATAATTAAAAGCCATAAAATATGGAAAACTAACACGGCGACCTTGCATTTCACCAGCAACCTAAAACAAAACATAAAATTCAAACTTTTTAAATACTTACATAAAGTTCAAATAATCCATTTTTATATATCGGTTAAATATTAAATTTAATAAAGCAAACCAGTGTGACAAGCAAAATAAAATACACCCAATTCTGTTTTTACACGGTTTTGATTTAACACGGTCTAGAAAAAAAAACTTATTCCGTTTTTACACGATTTCATTCGATTTAGCACGATTAAAAAAGCTATTTGATTTAAATTTTATAGAAAAATATTTTTACTAACCGTAATCTTCTAGGATTTTTTTCTATATATAGTTAGGGAATTCCCCTTTCTAATTTATTTTCATAACAGGGTAAGGCGTAAGTATATATTTTAGTCTTGTATGAGTTTTCAGTTCCTAAACCTGCGATAATTTTATATTTATGTTACTTTACTTTAAGAATTGAATTGCCTTTTATTTTTATGAAATAAACTGTGCATGAATGCACATAAAAATTTAATTTATAAATTTTTTTTGTATGAATCATTTCATTTTACCTATTATTTACAGGGTTGAAGGATATGGAACTAATCTCCTTTCTTTCTATGTACTTCATGTCTTTTTTTACACGTTTCTGGAGCGTATCTATCATGTAAAAACAGAACTAGGTGTATGTAACAAACACATTTTTTGTCAAGTAAAATATGACATTATTAAAACATACTTACTGTTACTAAATTATTTTTCACTTGTTTTGTTAAGAGATGACTTTTTATACTATACATGATGTCTTGGAAATCAGACATTGATATAAATCCTGTACCATCTTTGTCAAAGCGACGGAACGCTTCCACTGCACATTCTTCATGAAAGTCATGAAGAAACTGACTGAACTCTGCATAACTGATAACACGTTTTTTCTCTTTTCCAAAATATAATTTTACGAATCCTCCATCAAAATTGAAGGGCATTCTTTTATGTAATTCCGTTTTTTTCATTACCTCAACGAACTCGTCTAGAAATAAACATTATATTATACAATCAATATACATATTATGTAAGCGAGAGTTTTTGTAATGAACTAATAATGTTCGCTAGTATTAAGGAACTAATGACATTTTTTACTATTAATCGCAGCTAAGAACACAGACTATGAAGTACATATACACGTTCTTTCTAGACCATCTATAGTTCATTTTTTATGTACTTTTTGCAAGAAATTTTATATTCATTAATATAAGAGATTTCCTTGCAAACAGATCATTGTTAATGAACTTTGTATGTATTTCATAGTCTATATAGTTAATAGTGGCATATGTCAAGTAGATAAACACCTTTTTGAAATTAACAATAATTAATTTGAAAGTAAAATTTATTAATTTAAAAATTTTGTAATCCTGATGGAGCATTTTACTCAGAATGAACCAAGCAAGTTATTATCAATATTTATCATACTATTAATCAAATTAGACATTTTTGGATATTCTAGAACTAATAATGAATAACTTTTAGGTATTAACAGCTTAGGGTCACCATTGACGTGTTTCTAAAAATCGACTCACGCAATGTTAAAACTTAGCAATGATTTAGTCAGGTAAGGAATATGTCATGAGAGATGATTTTGTTGATTTATAATATATTATATATTTTGTTCTTTCAATACAATATCTTTATGAACATACGTCCATATTAAATAATAAAAATTGTTCATTTGTTAAATAAAAGATTCTCCATTCCTCGTATATATGTCGCAGCCAAATTGTAAATATAACCGCTTTACAAAGCGGCTAGCCGTTTTGTAGAAAATTTATGTTCTAGTAATATACACATTAACTGTCTTTGGTCAGGGCAATCTTTTGAGGTGAAATAAGCAGGTTAGTATCTCTGTAATTAGGTTAAAAACGGGAATTCAATCTCTGCCTTGGTTAGGACAATCTAGTGGGGCGAAAGGGGATTAATATAGTATAAAAACGGGGATCCAATTCTCGCTGCAACGAACTGTTTTTTAACAATTCTGTCAAATAAAATAAACGTTAAAATGCCTACAGTTCGTTGCAGTGGAAATTGAATCCCCGATTTTATACTATATTAATCCCCTTTCGCCCCAAAAGATTGTCCTAATCTAGGCGGAGATTGAATCCCTACTTTTAAACTAAACTATTCTACAAAACGGCTAGCCGCTTTATAAAGCGGCTAAATTTACAATCCAGCTGCGACATATATACAATGGTGAGCTGTAAGGTGGCTCACGTGAGCCCTTTGTTAATACATATGTATTATTTTTGTAAATAAACCATCATATAATTTACATTTTTTGTTAAAAATTTCATAGTTCACCACTATATATACAAATATATTTTTTACATACCATAAGCAACCATTCCATTTCCATTTGTGTCAAACAACTGGAAGGCTGTTTTGTAAAGTGCATCTGGGACACACAGGAGCCCTTCAAATGCTTGAAACTCTGCAAACGAAATGAGTCCATCCTTATTTGTGTCCAAAATGCTGGCAAGAAGTTGCACAGATTCTTCATTGTAATTTTCACTGGGGAAGAGTCCGAGATAGTGGCGGATAAAGTCATGGCTGGTCAAGAACTTCTCCCCTTCGATTTCTTTCGTTGCATACTTGGAAAAAATTTCATGTAGCTGATCGGGATTTGCTCGTTTCAGGTAACCTCCACCCTGTAAAATAAATGTTTAATTAAAATAATTTTTTAATAATATTTGAAAATTATTATAAGCCCTTATTGAATTAAAATTTTTGAAAAATTCTGGTTAGTAATTCAGTTTCTAAGAATAATAATATATTTAAAATTTTAGCTTTTATTTATTCTGTATAATAATATAATTTATACTAGTCAAAAAAACACTCATAGTTTCATAATTATTGTTGTAATATAATTAGGAATCCTGTCCTAGTTCTTAGCATAGAATAATAAATATAGTTCTTAGGCCTACAAATATTATTAGCTAACACTGAATTCACTATATAATACAAAAATAAACAAATACTAGTTCTATACATTTTACTATATATAATTAAAATAAATACATTTTAAAATTTAAAAAATCTACATTTGTTTTAAATTTATTTATCACTATATTTAACAAAAAGCATGCTTTATTAAAAACATGCATATGACTTATGAACAAAGCATGTAATTTTAATAATATTAGTAAATTAATTGTTAATAAATGAAATGGATAAAAAATAAAATAAAAACTTTTTAAAAATTAAAGAAAATTATAACATCTAATAAAATTATTATGATTTAGTTATAAAAAATATTCGATAACTTTTTATATACTACTAAATAATTAAAATAAAAAAATACCATTAATTAATTTTAAACAATTAATAGACGATTAATATAACTAATAAAATTAAATGACTAATTTACAGATAAAATAATAATAAAATATATTTGTATAAAAGCATTCCATTCATATATCTGTATACGTCCATTAAAACGATAATAATATAATAAAATGATAAAAAATTATACCTATAAAAACTATATGCAAGAAACCGTATGTCTAAAAATAATCTACAAAAAATCCAAGGAAGCTCATAGGTTTTACTGATGTGAAGACACTATCGTGGTCAAACAAAAATAGAAAACAACGACAGGGTTCGCGTTTTTCTACCACGTGGTTGCAATGTTGACCTCTGTTGACATTAAATAAATATTTTGGCTTTTTATGCTACAGCACGTGTTAAAAAATTATTTCAAACGTAGTTTACCATAAAGTTGTTTTACAAATCAATGAAAATGGAATCAATATTTAAATTATTTTCTTTTTTTATATAAAACTATCTGTGCCAAGTTGTTTGTTTTATATTTCAACAAGTTACATATAGTCCAGTGCCAAAGCCTTTTTGGGGAAAAAAAATTCTCTACAGGCTGGCGATAGTGGGAATCGTTGCTAATAATGATAACAAAAAGAAGAAAAAAAAATGCACCCTTGTACATGAAGCGGTTTCGAAGGGGGGTGGTTTTTAAGGGTTGAAAATGTTTTTTTGCGATTTTCGGCGAAGTATAAATTCCTATCGAAAAATGGTCTACAGTAAAGTTGTAGATAATAAATAAATCTACAATTTTGTTTCAAACCAATTTACAACATAACCTCAAATTTTCCGAGATAATAGCGAAAAACTGTTTTTTTGAATTTTCGAGTTTTTTATGTCGAAAAAATTTTCAAAATACTTGAAATTTTCATGAAATGTATATTTTGAAGTCCTTTAATTTTACCAAGCTGTCCGGAATTTTAAAGTTAGATATTTCCTGAAATATTAACGTTTTTCGAAAAAAATGAAATTTTTTCAATCGAAAAATTGATCGTAGAAATTTTCGATTTTTTAACTTTTAAGGGGCTAATTTTTTTCGTCTTGAGTTGTACTTTAAGATAGATAAAAAATTAAAATACCTTTACATTTAAAAATTCTGTGAAAAATTAGAAAAAACAAAAATAGCGATTTGTAAAAAACGCAATTTTATTTTTCAATCACTCTAAAAATTTTGTACTAATCATTAAATTTTTGTGCTAAAATACAAAAATAAAATATATTCAAATTAATAAAAGGATAATTATTATTATTAAATACTTAAAAAAATGTAATACGGTGTAAATTGATAGAAATAGAATGCTGTAATTAATTAATTGAAAATTTTTAACATAATAATAAAAAACTTTATTTAAAAAAAATAATAGTATATTAATTTTTTGTAAAATTAATATAAGTACTATGTAATGGAACTTTCTTTTATTTGTTAGAATAAGTAATTTTAAATATATGTAAAAAATTTCAATTTATGATGCTTTTACGATTTATTACCGAAAAATTACTTATTTACAGCATCCTATTCCTATCAATTTACACTGTATGACATTTTTTTTCGTAAATTATCCATTTACAAAATTGAATATAATTTATTCTTGTATTTTAGCACAAAAATTTCATGATTAGTACAAAATTTTTAGGGTGATTGAAAAATAAAATTGCGTTTTTTACAAATCACTATTTTTGTTTTTTCTAATTTTTCATAGAATTTTTAAATATAAAGGTATTTTAATTTTTTATCTATCTTAAAGTACAACTCAAGACGAAAAAAATGAGCCCCCTAAAAGTTAAAAAATCGAAAATTTCTACGATCAATTTTTCGATTGAAAAAATTTCATTTTTTTCGAAAAACGTTAATATTTCAGGAAATATTTAACTTTGAAATTCCGGACAGCTCGGTAAAATTAAAGGATTTCAAAATATACATTTCATAAAAATTTCAAGTATTTTGACAATTTTTTCGACACAAAAAACTTGAAAATTCAAAAAAACGGTTTTTCGCTATTATCTCGGAAAATTTGAGGTTATGTTGTAAATTGGTTTGAAACAAAATTGTAGATTTATTTATTATCTACAACTTTACTGTAGACCATTTTTCGATAGGAAGTCATACTTCGTCGGAAATCGCAAAAAACCGTTTTCAACCCTTAAAAACCACCCCCTTTCGAAACCGCTTCATGTGCAAGGGTGCATTTATTTTTCCTCTGTTTGTAATCATTTTTAGCAACGATTCCCACTATCGCCAGCCTGTAGAGAATTTTTCTGTTTTTTAGCCTCAAAAAGTCGGATTGGCACTGGACTAATAATAAGAAATAAAAAAATCTCTATTACTATTTACTTATACAAGAATATTCTTAAAGTCTTGGCATCTTAGGACGCCGCGCCGACCGCGCTGGCCGCGCTGACCGCGCCGTCCGCCAGACACGCAATACAGTTGCAATTTATTGCATTAGTTTAAAAAAACTACTATTTTATATAATTATACTTATAGTCCACGGTATTTAGATTAAAATTTGCCAAATAGAAGAAAAAAATCATAAAGTTTTGATATTTTGTCCACGTACTCTCAGAAGGGTTCGGAATAAGAGCCCGAAAAGTTCCCACCTAAATCGTGGATGGAACATCCCCTTTCACGTGAAAAACTACCCTCGAAGTGGATTTTATTCCAGTTTTTCCCATTTTTCATTCGAACTACCGCTCGGAGAAAAAAATATTATTGGAATTAAAGATTAAACATGAAATTTTACGTAAAAAATGTCATATGCACTATTTGGCTAATCCTCAGCCTACTCTCGCATTCAATGCTCAAAATGAAGGGTAGTTTTTGGAATGCAAGGCAATATCGGTATAACAAGATTTTTCACCGTTAATATTTCCATAACGGCTAATTTTACCAAAAAGTTGATAAGGGTAAAAAATGTAGAACTGAATCTCCTCTATAAGATCCAAGTACCACAATTTTGTTTTAAACGTTTTTTTATTGATTTTTTACCTTTTTTCACAAACGTTAATTCCATTATTTTGAGATATTTTTCATAAAACCCATTAAGTGAACATTTCACACGTTTTTTTTAGTGGTTTACCATCGTAAGTCTATTCTATTAAAGTTTTGTATATTTTTGCAGATTTATTCCTGTTTTTTTGGTGCAGAAGTAGCTTTAACTATGAGCTACCTGCTAATTAATTCAGAATTTAATTACTTTATACAGGATATTCGTTAAAAAGACTTAAGGGACAAGCACACATACACACACACGTTGGCAACATACCAACATAGTTATTTAAAAATATAAATTGTAGTTGTCCCACTTTTTTTATTATAAAATTATATTCGTGTAAAATTATTGTATGTACATTTGTGAAAAAAGAGAAAAAATAGAATAAAAAAACATTTGAAAAAAAATTGTGATACTTGAATCTTATAGAGGAGATTCAGATCTATAATTTTCATCATAACCATTTTTTTAATAAAATTAGCCGTTATGGGAAAATTTTCAACACAGAAACGAACTAATTCTTTGTGGATTTAAAAATATTTCCTTTCGTTAAGCCCTATACAATAATTTGCTTCCGAACAGACGTTATGAGAAATAATATAATGGGAATAAAATATACCTGATTAAATTCTCCGTAAAAAATGTCATGTGCACTATTCGACTAATATGCAGCCTACTATCGCGTTCGATGCTCAAACTGAAGGGTAATTTTTGGAATACAACGAAAAATCGGTATAACAAGATTTTTCACCGCAAATATTCCATGACGGCTAATTTTACCAAAAAAATGATTATAATAAAAATGATAGATCTGAATCTCCTCTATAAGATTCATGTATCACAATTTTTTTTAATCGTTTTTTTATTGTATTTTTTATCTTTTTACACAAATGTACATACAATAATTTTACACGAATATAATTTTATAATAAAAAAAGTGGGACAACTACAATTTATATTTTTAAATAACTATGTTGGTATGTTGCCAACGTGTGTGTGTATGTGTGCTTGTCCCTTAAGTCTTTTTAACGAATATCCTGTATAAAATAATTAAATTCTGAATGAATTAGCAGGTAGCTCATAGTTAAAGCTACTTCTGCACCAAAAAACAGGAATAAATCTGCAAAAATATACAAAACTTTAATAGAATAGACTTACGATGGTAAACCACTAAAAAAAACGTGTGAAATGTTCACTTAATGGGTTTTATGAAAAATATCTCAAAATAATGGAATTAACGTTTGTGAAAAAAGGTAAAAAATCAATAAAAAAACGTTTAAAACAAAATTGTGGTACTTGGATCTTATAGAGGAGATTCAGTTCTACATTTTTTACCCTTATCAACTTTTTAGTAAAATTAGCCGTTATGGAAATATTAACGGTGAAAAATCTTGTTATACCGATATTTCCTTGCATTCCAAAAACTACCCTTCATTTTGAGCATTGATTGCGAGAGTAGGCTGAGGATTAGCCAAATAGTGCATATGACATTTTTTACGTAAAATTTTATGTTTAATCTTTAATTCCTATAATATTTTTTTCTCCGAGCGGTAGTTCGGATGAAAAATGGGAAAAACTGGAATAAAATCCACTTCGAGGGTAGTTTTTCACGTGAAAGGGGATGTTCCATCCACGATTTAGGTAGGAACTTTTCGGGCTCTTATTCCGAACCCTTCTGAGAGTACGTGGACAAAATATCAAAACTTTATGATTATTTTCTTCTAAAATATCTAATTTACTTGGACTATTATTATAAATAAGCTCTATAACTAACAATAAGATACAAAATTGAATTTATATATTATTATCAGATACCTAAACAAAATACTACCTATAGTAAGGTCAGCTAAAATTAATGTAGATATATTTACCTCTAAAAGTATCGACATTATTTTATTATTATCGACATTTTTATTATTATTATATTATGTATATACAATATACATACATATGAACATATTCAAAATATAATAATAATAAATTGTATGATGTATAACATTCGTATGTATTTTGTTTCTCAAGTTTCTTTTTCTTTTGGCTTTTTTAACATCTTTTTGTTCTGCAGAAATTAAGATTATTATTATTGTGTTGGTTTCAAACCATATAATTTTCTGGTAATAACTAATCCATTTTTTAAGTGTCGATACTCAATTTAAAAAAAAATAGATTTGAAAAAAAACATCTGCCATGTAAATGCACACAATTTTCTCGTTCAAAGGCAGTTAATTATTGAACAATTTAAATAAATAAAACCTATTCAGTATTCAGTTGAAATATCTATCATTGGTTAACCATTTAATTTTCATACAATTTTAATAAAAAATATTAATTCGACATTTTTCTTTATACGCACCTTGTTATTATGTCGTATATTTTGAATTTTTTGACAATTTCAATCAAAATCATTATTTTTTCTGCTATACAAATGTCAAAATGACATTTAAAACGTCAAAATGACATTTTTAAAATTTTTAAAATCGGAGAACAATTTTTTTCTCATTTTAAAACGATCACAAAGCTTCTCGTATCTTCGATATTGCGAGGAAGCAAAATCTTAATATAATATTATTTGTTTTTATATAACGTCCATGTAATTTGCAATCTGTATTTTTTTTAAACATTCAGTAAATTGTATATTAAAGAGTAATAAATATTATGTTGCAAATATCTTTCAGTAACAATAATCCCCTATAAATACCTACAAAGGGACCCGGACGTCGCAGTGTTTGGATGAAGGATTACAGATAGTTTTTGGGAGGTGAAACTAGATTCAAAATAAAAAGACACGTGTTAATTTAGGTATTATTTATAACGTATATTGTATTTTCAAGTTTCAGATATTAATTATTAACAATTAACTTGTTATAAAAAATATTTTATTAATGAATCTTACTTCATAAATAAATCATACAATTTACCTACATAATATATTTTACCTAAAAAAATTAAGTTTAAACGAGAGATAGTCGAAATATGAACAAGAAAATAAGAAAAATTTAAAATCAATTACAAATAAAAATACCTAAGAAGTAAAATTCCTAAATCAAGATTCGAACTACAGTTTACCGCGTTCTCCATACCTGTTAACCACTTGATCACATACATTAGTACAGTGGTTACCAAACTTTATGTAACTACGCCTCCCTTTAAAAAATTTAATTTCTTGCGCCCCCCTCTCTTTTTTCATAAAATTATACAGACATATTTTAAAAAGGTGTAAAATGTATTTATTTGCGTATAAAATTTATTTTTAATGCATGAAATTTGCTTGTTTATTAGCACAAACAGGAGTGCTTTCACTCTGAATTTTTTTAGAAGTATCGCATGATAATTCTATCGGTTTTGCTTTTTCAATAATAGTTGTCAATCTAAAACTACACAGTAACGTCCCTTTTAGAAATAGATAATATACGAGTATGTATACAAAAATAATGTTATGTTATAAAAGTTTATTTATATTATGTACATATTTTTTATATAAATATTTATACACCTTAATTTGATGTCATGAAAATTAAATTTCTGATAAACTTTTCGCGCCTTCCTATTCACTAGTCCGCGCCTCTCAGTTTGGAAATCGCTGCATTAGTAGGTACATACTTATGTATTTATGAAAAATACCAATTTTCAGAATCAAATCAGTATCTTAATTAATAATAAGTATACAAATAAATGGTCAAACACTTTTTATTTTTAATCTATAGTTTCACCTCCCAAAATCTAACTCAAATCAAACACTGCAACGTCCCCTCTTTAGCTTAATTATATAGGTACATCATATTATATTAAGCAACATATTATAGATACCAAATTAACAAATAGTAATAGACAAGTACATATTAATATACATTAGTATTAAAATTTTTAAATTAATTTAAATATATAACATTTATTAATTTTATTTCAATAATAATTTCTTATTCAGGATTAACCACGATTGCGCTTTCTTGTACGTAAAATACATTTTTTTAATAGGTATTTTTCTCAAAATAAATAAAAAAGAGTAATGGTTTAATTAAGATAAAAAAATATGCCGTTGTGGTTGATAAAAAAGCATTCAAATATTAACACAATTAACTCCATTACAAAAAAATGTTAGTTAATAAATTACTATCTTATTTTACAACTACAATATTATTTCATGGTGTAAAGAATACAGAGTACATAACAAAATATATTACAATAAAAAAATCAAGGTACATTTATGCTCCCCGAGAAACAAGTAAGTATATTTAAATCATTAATGATAAAGGTGGCCAACTTTTCAGTTTTTATGCTTCAATATTGTCAAATTCGAGATTTCAGTTAATATAATATGCATGGCAGATTTAAAACTGTATCTTCTTGCATTTTCTAAAAAAATAATAATCTACGGTTATTTATTTTTTTGTAGTTGCCCCAGATAAATTTTATTTTATATAGTTTTAAATAGTGTCTAATATCTGGTAATTATAATCGAATTTTCGTAAGAGCTAAAGCTAACACAAGTCAACGCTATATGCGAGGTATAAAATATAAATAACAATCTATTGATCATAAAACAGATCACTGCTCTAAGATTCCGAGCAAATATAAAATGATTTGACAGCTAGCAAATAGCGTTAGCTTAAAACTTTTGTTCTATAGAGTAAATTCCTTATAATAACCGGTATAGTAATACACTTATAGAACAATGATCTTGAAAACAATTGTATTATTTACAATTGAATGATACTGTAGTTATAAAAAAGAATAAAAAATAACAAAAGATATCTGCTAAGCTTACGTGGAATATACTGTTAAAAAGTATATGGGCAACTCCAACGTATATTCTCCACAACAGCACTGGGAATGCGTAAAAGAAAGCCGATATGCGAACACTCTGCAGATTTAGTAAATATTTAGAAAACTACAATAGAAATCTAATTATTCAGCACCTGATTAATACATGGGTTTATAACCTTATACAATCCCTACACCAGTGGCACACCCATGGCCATGGTGGTGGGTGAGAGGGATTAGAACCCCACCACCGAATTTGCACTCATTTCATATGCAAAAAATAAAACATATTGCCCTTTTTATCGTTTGCTTTAACCTTCAAGGGGTGACACCCATTTCATATGCAAAAAATAAATCGTATTGCCATTTTTATCATTTGCCTTAACGTTCAAGGGGTGACACCCTTCCGGGTGACACTCGTCTCATGTTAAAAAAATAAAACGGGCAAGTGCTTGTTGGGCACGCACATGATAGGGTTCCGTAGTCATTCCCACTACGATTTATAAAAAAAAGAGTTTTTTTCAAAATTTTCGTGACCGAAGGGTTAAAATCAAAAAGTCATTTGACTTTTATTATTGCATTTTAGGAGACCTATCAAATGACACCCCACTCAATGGGGTTAATGAAAAAAATGTGAGTTCACTTTTCAATCTATGAAAAGGGGGTCCAAAATATTTTTGACAATGTTCGTTATAATTTTCAGTGAAACTACTAATTAAAAGCTACATTCTGATATTTTTCAGATTTTTTGAATCGATAGTTTAGAAAATAGAGGGGGGGGGACGCTCTGACAGCGACATTAAAAAGCAAATATATCGCGACTGAAGGGTTAAAATCAAAAAGTCATTTGACGTATTTTATTGCATTTTACGAGACCTATTAAATGACACCCCACTCAATAGGGTAAGTGGGGAAAAAAATGTAAGTTCAATTTTCAGTCTATGAAAGGGGGGTCCAAAATATTTTTGACAATGTTCGTTATAATTTTCAGTGAAAGTACTAATTAAAAGCTACATTCTGGAATTTTTTCAGATTTTTTAAATTGATAGTTTAGAAAATAGAGGGGGGGGGGACGCTTTTTTAATGACTTTGGAGAGAAAATACATCGTGATTGAAGGGTTAAAATTAAAAATTTCTGTTACATTTTTTGTTGCATTTTAGGAGACCTTTCTAACGACACCCCACTCAATGGTGTAGGTGAAATTTTTTTTTTTGAAAACACTTTTCATTTTAAGAAAGGGGGGTCTGAAAAATTTTTATTTTCAAAAATATTTTCATTTCTGTTTTTGGGTCATCAATCTACGGCCGTATACCAAATTTCATCTTATTATCTCAAAATTTTTGAAGACGGACGGACGGACGGACGGACGGACGGACGGACATGGAGAAACTATAAGGGTTCCTAGTTTTCTACGGAACCCTAAAAATGAAGCCTTTAGACCACATTTTTTGGGATATTTTAAGCTTTAATGGGGTAAAATGTGTAAAAAAAATTATCAATTAACTTTTTTTGGTAATTGAAAGTTTAAGGGATGATAACCATCCAACTTATTTTAAAAATATTTTTTCTATCGTTAAAAATTCACTTAATGTGCAAAAAAACTATTTACTTTTTTATGGGGAGGGGGTGATACTTTCGATTTCCGCCCCGGGTGTCACCCCCATCAGCGACACCACTGCCCATGGTGATGGGTGGGAGGAATTCGAACCCCACCACCGAATTTGTCAATATACATACATTATTTAATTTAACAATTGTGGTAGCTAAAAAGTACATAAAATTAAGTACAAAAATTATACCCCTTCTATTTTATTTCTGGATGCGCCACTGCCCCACACATCTTGTACTAATAAAAACTAAATTACCCATACGTCAAAACTTTAAATGCATATTCATTTCGAATTAATCGGGCGTTTTTCCACACAGCGACCGATGGCTCTTTTTCCACAAGTCGGCATTCTATGATGATAGAAAAATGTCTGCAATACTCAACAAGCATTATATTCTTGGGTTATTATATCTCAGGAGGAAGTATATAAATCGCAAATATAAAAAAAGGTAGTACTGAATACATCCTCTGTTGACTGTAAGGTATTTGGAAGGAAGTTTCTGTACACTATTCGCGAGAATTACATTAGAGCAGATGTCACTTTTGTCAACTTTATTCGCATAAGTACCTACACAGAAAAAAAAACTGTATTGGACCAAGAAAACCTTGTTTTGTATATTACGAAAACAATATTTTCTTAATATAAGAAACATACTCCTAATCCAACTACATTATTTCTTCGTTCAAGAATACTATAGTTGGTTTAAGAGATTATTGCTTATCTTAAGAAAATATTGTTTTCGTTATATACAAAACAAGGTTTACTTGGTTTGAGAAATCCTTTCTACCAGTGTACCAATATTTTTGATTTTCTGGTTGAAAAGCAAAATATCAAGCATCAAAATACCAAAATGAGATTATATATGTTTATATGTCGTGCACAGGCAAATTAGCCGAGGCGGTCTACGTGGAAAAGATCTGATTTGATTACATTATAACCGGTGCCATCACCGGCATTGCCGGTGTGTGGAAAAACGCCCTTATACACAATGTACAATGATAATAAGTTGTAAATTATTAAATAATGTGATTGAGAAAAATATTAATTTTAGTAAACAAAACCAAAATACTTCTGATGACTCAATATTATGACTTTCTTACATACATCAAAATCACAAAAAAACAAACATGGTGTTTTAAAAAAATTTATATTTAAAAATACCGTATGTTGGCTAAACTTTTATTATTATTAAAATGAAATAAAATGCAATCCGTACCCCTAAATATTATCCCTGTCTGTATTGGTCAAGAACGCCTGGTCTTACAGGTGCAGGTTAACTAGATTGGTTTTGATGATTCATTTAGTTTTATGTCCTGCCAAAGTGTGTGCTATATTAAAAACCAAATACCATCCCATGATTCATGATTACAATGGGAACATAAAACGTGTATGTTCAATCAAATTAGATTTTTAAATAGAATTAATAATCGCCTCGATTATTTTAGTGCCAATCGATAGCTAATGATCGTTTTTAAATATCAAAAATGCAAGGTTGTGGATTCCTGAGAAAAATACAAAAATTACCACCGTTTATGCTAAAATATTCGATGCAATTAATGTAAGATAAAGCAAAAACGAACATAAGCAATTTTACAAATAATCAAATTTCCTATAAGAAATATACTTCCGGTAAATTTCTAAAATTAATAGTTAAAGGATGACCAAAATATCGTTTCTTGAAAATATCGCAGGTTAAAATATAAAATAAATTATTTTTTTAGTAAAGTCTCTAATGTAACATAAAGTGAAACATAGTTTTGAACTCGTAAGGAGCTTCCCAATAGTGTCTAGTTAAATTAATTGTAAGATGTTTTTGAAAATTACATTTAAAAAAAAAACATTTTGATCTTGTAAGTTTAAATAACTCACTCCTGAACTATTAGTTCTAGATATAATAATATTAATAAGTATACCTTTCTAACAGGAAATTTATTACCTTTATTATTAAATTTATGTATTGTGAAATTGTTCCTATTCGTTTTTGCTCTATCTTACAATGCTTTTGTTGCACCTATTTTTATATTTCTCGAGGTTCCACAACATTGAATTTTTGATATTTTACTAAGGACAAAATTAGCTATCGATCGGCACAAAAATCATCGACGCGAATTTAATTCAATTTTTAATTGATTTCGTAACCAATTTTAATAAATATTAAATATTTTAGTTATAAATAAATACCGAATTATATGAAAATGCATATTTGCATACGCATTTGCATATTTCGACAAAGTTTTTACTATTTGCATATTTTGATCATTTTCTGTAATTTTGTCATATTTCGTACAATTTTGTTGGATAAAAATCCCAAAAGCAAATTCAAAAATTTGTTTTTACAGCCTGGAATATTATTGGTTTATCTCACTGCCATTTTTGTTTTTATTTTTAAATACAATATCATAGCAGGTCACTTTAAAAATATATTTGTAATAATAACTTTTTTTAAATCTGTTGTTTATTCAACATTATAAAAAAATTATAAAATCGTTTAACAACATATTTCAATTTTATTCAAATTCGTAGCATATTTTTTTTGCTGTCACAAGTCACATAATTAATTAATTTCCGTTATGTATTTGACAAAAATATTTTTTTACTGCATAATTTGTCCTTGTTTGTATACATGTTTGCATGCATATTTTAACGATTGTATGGTGCATATAATTCGGTCTTTAGTTATAAAGTTTGGTCAAAATGATCTAGGTTTTGTAAACCAAAATAAAAACAAAAATACAGAATGATACAAAAATGTTGACGATTAACTAAATAATGTTCTTCAGTTATTAATTATCACAAAAATCGTAAATCAAACCAATAAATATAAAAATACATTATTTATTTCAACATATATGCTATATTAAAGTAATTATTCAGGGTGACCAGTATTTCTCTGGAACAAATTTCCCTGACTTTTCTCGGTTTTCCAGGAGAATTTTTACCGTTTTTCCCTGTTTTTTATTTAAAAAGATAAAAAAACAAAAAAAAAAATTCCCTGTAGGTACCTATAGCAAAATTCCCTGACTTTCCCCGGTTTTTTTTTTAAAGTTTTCCAGAAAACTGTCCATCCTGTTATTACAGTTATGTTATTACAGGCTGTCTTTCAAAACACAATTCATTAACTATACTACATATGTACATATATTCGAGTTTTTAATTATTTTCGTAACTTTAATCTACAAATAAAATTCATTTAATAAAATAAGTTGAGTTTTAAAGACACATATTGTGTAATAAAGCAAATAATAAATTCCATGAATTTTATTTATACACATTTATATTACTTTACCCATCAGTACAATTTGTTAACAGCATGGCACTGATAAAAATACAAGCATTTATTATTTTTACATACTATTTTAAAAATTAAAACAATACTGTATTTGTATTTTAATTATCAGAAATATTATGATATATTTTGTCCCTAAACAAATAACCGTTGTTTGTATATGTTGTGTTGAACGTTGACCTGTTTTTGAAGACTAAAATACTCGCGACGGCTACTGTACAATAACTTGGAACTTATTGATTTTTAAAGAATAATGCATTTTCTGCATGTTGATAAATATAATTTAAATTTTGTTTTTCACTTTACTTTTAATCAATTGTTTTATTAATTTAATTAATTAAATAAAAATACTTTAAAGCTCCATACACTGAGCCAAGGAAATAATTAAATTTACTTATCATATAATATATAGTTAATTGAACCAAACTATTTAGTCAAACTGGAACAAATATAATATTTTTTCAAGTGAACAAAATATCTATATACCAGTTAGGGTGTGCCAAAAAAAGGCGATATTTTTTTTTTCGCTCTCAGCCCAAAATATCTCAGGAAATGCCCAAACAAAGCTCCTGTTAAAAGCGGAGCTCAAAATTCCAATTTTAAGAGGTCCTCCACGGAAGTTGAAGTTTTCACGTTTAAATAACATGGGAACCGGGGTTTTTTAACAGTTTTTTGTCCTGCAAACTGTGAAAAAATTATTTTTGAAAAAAATGAATGAATGGATCTTTTTGAGTATTAAATTTAGTACAAAAAGTCCCGTTGAGTCAAATTTCTATATTCAATATTTGATTTTTGACAGAGCTTTGAAGTTCAAATTTTCGCATTTTTTCGCGTTTTTTGCATTTTTCAGATATAAACTATCCGAGTTAGGGCAAAATGTTAACTAGCAAAATTGTAGTACGTTTGACATTCTATAAAAAAGTCTCCATCGACTTTTTTGTATTATGAATAACAACAAAGTTATAGACCCATATATGAACTAACAAATTTGCATAAAATTCTTTGTTCAATTATCGATATTTTAGTTCATAAAAGCGAAAATTTAAAAAAATAAATGTTTATGGGTCTATAACTTTGTTGTTATTCATAATACAAAAAAGTCGATGGAGACTTTTTTATAGAATGTCAACCGTACTACAATTTTGCTAGTTAACATTTTGCCCTAACTCGGATAGTTTAGCTGAAAAATGCAAAAAACGCGAAAAAATACGAAAATTTGAACTTCAAAGCTCTGTCAAAAATCAAATATTGAATATAGAAATTTGACTCAACGGGACTTTTTGTACTAAATTTAATACTCAAAAAGTTCCATTCATTCATTTTTTTCAAAAATAATTTTTTCACAGTTTGCAGGACAAAAAACTGTTAAAAAACCCCGTTTCCCATGTTATTTAAACGGGAAAACTTCAACTTCCGTGGAGGACCTCTTAAAATTGGAATTTTGAGCTCCGCTTTTAACAAGAGCTTTGTTTGAGCATTTCCTGAGATATTTTGGGCTGAGAGCGAAAAAAAAATATCGCCTTTTTTGGCACACCCTAAACCTATTTTTAACAAAATGATTCACATTTAGTTGAAAATACTAAATTGATTTGCTAAAAGAAACAATTTTACTGGATGATATTTTTAATAAGTTGCACAAAATCATTGATATAATTATTAATTCAAATATTAACGCAAGCTAGAATTACTTATCAGTCAGACTAGTAGGCCCGGATTTACCATGGAGGCAGTGTAGGCACGCGCCTAGAGCGGCAAAAATTTAGGGGCGGCAAAATTTAGCGAAAAAAAGGTCTTTTCACATTTAATTTTTAATAATTGATAAAAATTTCACATGAAAACCTAAAAAAAGGTCTTCACATTTTCTTTTTAATAATTGATAAGATTTTTAAATGAAAACCTAAAAAAGGTCATTGATATAAAAAAACCTTTACTTTTTTTTATTTTTAGTCAATCAAAATGGGCGGCAATTTTCGCAACTGCCTAGGGGCGGCAAATTTCAATCAAATTGTCCTGCAGACTAGGCTTTCACCTAAAGATTCATTATAAAACCAAATTTTTATTTGGATTTAAATGTTTCATACCATTTAGAATCTCTAAATGGTAAACAAATAACACATTCTGCAAAGTATCAATTTTATATAGGTAGCAGTTGTATGGTATTTATGAATGCCAGACTGTTACACGCGACTTCGTTCGCGATGAATTTGTATTTTTTGTTATCTAAATTAATTTATCGGAATACGAAGTAGCTTAAGTCCTTCTTAGGATGCAGGCTATCTCTCTGCCAAATATCAACAAGATCGGTTCAGTAGTTTAACCGTGAAAAGGTAACAAACATAACAGAGTTTCTTTCACATTTATAATATCAGTATACTATAGATTTAACGCATCCGTACTAATGTAAGTAGAAATCAGCGATCTTAAAGCCGTGGTAATTGCATGGTGTACACTATAGGTGTCCAACCTTTTGACCTTTGTTGGCCGCAAAGCGTAAAAAAACAGCGCAAAAATTTGTTGTTGATTTAAAAATGTAATATTTCTGTATTTATACATTATATCACAAAAAATCTTAAATATCTTTTTTTTTTACTTTTTGTTCCGGGCCGCACAAGGAGTGCTCGGGGGGCGCGGGTTGAACAAGCCTGGTGTACACCATAAAGAGAATAACAGCTTTGCATTATTATAAATTTATTACCACTACTCTAAAATTTAAATAAAATTCAATACGATCTGACATTCTGCAGAAAATATGCAGGATATGACCTATTTAAAGTGACTACCCCTATTAAATTTTCATTCTATCAAAAAACTTTTCAGACTAAAGATGCACGGTTGAGAGAAGGGCATCAATGAACTATGGCCAATTTTCATAAGTTGCAGTTTCAAGATGAAGGTCAACTTCATTTTTTTAATGTCCATATTTTTAATGCATATACTTGTACTACATACATAAAAAAATAAGTAGTTTTTCCTAAAAATGCAACCTTTTCTAAAAACCAAAACAGTCTTACCTCTCGACTCTAATTTTGTGAATTGATAAAACTGAATTTTTGTGATCATTGGATAAACCTTATAGAAAAAAAATACTATCCTTAATCCAATGATCTTTACAAAAATGCAGGTTAGTCTTAGACCTGGAACTTGTTTTTTTATTTATTTATTGTGTATGGGAGGGGGGGGGGCAGTTGAAGAGTAGTGTTTTGGGGGGTAGTTTTATGTATGAATCGTGGATGTTGTATGTTGGTAATTAATGAATTCCTACTATTTAATAGTATATATTTTAATATTTTATATATTTTTATATATTTTTTCGTTCATTTGAACGTTGTGGTTCTATTCATGTTTATTTAAATTTTGTGTTTGATTAATGTATCATCATAACGCATCATTTAGACGACAAATTAATCAAATATTTGCGAACCTCTAATCGGGTGAAAGAACACCTATTTTTAGGGTCACTATTTGATTACGTTTACCTATAGTGTGTAGAAACACTGTAAGTATAAAGTTAATTATGGTTTAAATCTTATAAAAATGATTTGCAGTATTATCTAAACTTTGAACTTTTATTGATATCAAATAAAAAATAAGGTCACAATAATAGTTTTTATGATAAATGAAAAAAACATGTAGAAGATTTGTATAAGATGTGTAATTAATATCAATATAAACATATTGTGATTGTTATAGTACATTTGTCAAAACTTTAGTTTAAAAAAAGTTAGTAGAACGTTCGTGTATCAAAAATAAATAAATAGGAAATTCTAATATTATTGTAACAAAGTAAAACACAATATACAATATTTATAATTCAATTACAAATATTTTTATTTAATTCAACTCAAAAAGTATCCGTATAATAACAAAAATTCGTCGATCAAATTGTAGTTTTTGTTTACGGAATTAATCTATTAAGTACGCCACTGTCCATATAGAAATGCATTCATACAAGCGATTGCATGTATATATTTACATTTTAAAATGAACGATAATGAATCAGTAAATTAGAACATTTAGCACGTCTTTGAGAAATGTTGACTGTTAATAAAATTCATAATTAACAAATATTTGTTATCAGTTATAACGCTATACATCAAAATACAATATTAAATTAAATATTTTTTATAACTTATACGTATGTATATGTACTCGTACTACCGATTAAAAAAAGAGATGATACAAATTACCGAAAAGTCACGGTCAGGGCCCCTATTCTCGAGTTCGTTCGACTATCTCATTCGAGATTACTAAACTAAAACTAAAAGTCACTTATTTATTAGAATCTTGATTCTGTAAATTATACCGTATTCTCGAATCTCGATGCGACTTTTGTTCTATATAGAAATGTCGAATGAAAAATCTCGACTGCTCCTGGGCATGCGAGATTTAAAATTTTGAATGAAAAACTCGAATCGATATATTTTCGAGTGAGTTCGAGAATAGGGGTCCAGGTCTGAGACCACCTTTTGATGAATGAAAACTTTTGCTCTCCCCTAATACCAATTGTTGTTATAGCCAAGGGTTGCAATCAGAAAATTTTCCGGCTCGATGTCACCGTCTCAAAACGAGATCGAAACTGAAACAAAAGTGTTGTGAATTCTGTCAAGATGAGACCAAGACGAGATTGGCTTATATTCGGACGAATAGATACAGAGGCGAGATCATCTGAAATATTTTAATCTATATACAATACATACACTCAGCGTTCTACATAACGTCGCCATTGGTAATTCAATAATTACTCATAACGCCGGCTACAGGAGCCCCCACCACCACGCCTAAAAGTTGACAGATACATGCAAAAAATGGCGCTGTTGGTTTCTTCATTTCTTTCATAAATTTATTCAATAAAATGTTAATTTTCTTTTGCAACTTTGATACTCTAGAACATAGGTGTCCAACCTTTTGTGCTTTGTGGGCCGCAGAGCGCAACAAAATAGCGAAAAAAATTGTAAAGGGCCGCACAACAATTTTAAGACCTTTTTTTTCGTTGTTGACTTAATTAATTTATATGATTATTTATATCTCTATACTTTATATGACAAAAAATCTGATTTCCATATTTCACTTTTCTTTTTAAATCTTATGTGGGCCGCACGAAGACTGCTCGGGGGCCGCATGCGGCCCGCGGGCCGCGAGTTGGACAAGCCTGCTCTAGAACTCTAGACAATTGTTATTCGTTGCTTTAATGCTGGATGAAAAATGTATAGATTTCTATACAATCATATGCCAATAATTTATTTTTGTTATTTCCTTTTTTAATCGTTTTCAAATTATCAAATTTTAAATAAAATGTACCTTACACATTTTTTTATACTATTTATTATATTTCAATTTCAACGAAAATTGTATTGAATTTCATTTTTTTTCCACATTGAGTCACACCAAAACACAAGTTTTGTGTATAAAATCTACATAGAAGACTTTAACGTCAATTTGTTAATTTCAATTTGGCGCTGAAATATAGCAGTCACAATGGTATTATGGTGGGGGTTGGGGAAAGACGTTCTATAGAACTGTTAGAACATTGTACTATGGAACGGTCGTACTGTGGATGGACGTTTTATAGAACGCTAAGTGTATGTATAATAACTTGTCCTGATTGACTGAATGATTCATCATCGCCGAGCCTAAACCCCTTGGCCTAGAAAGGTGAAATTTCGTAAGTGTCTTCCTTTTATGATGTAAGCACCTACTAAGAAAGAATTTTTCGAAATTCAACCCCTTCAGGGGTAAAAGAGGGTGTTTAATTTTGTATATGGGTAAAATAGAATTTAATATTTCATTCTCTGTCACGTATGGAGGTTGCAATTAGTTTCAATAGATTCGGCAGGAAAAATGCTACGATAAAAGGGGGTTCCAGGGGGGAGCAACCCTCTATCTTGCATAGGAGTCGAGATATTTACAATTTTGTATAATGAATAAAAAAACAAAACAAAAAATAATTTATTATTTCATCCCCTATCACGTATCGAGGGTTGTAATTAGTTTCACTCAATCCGACGGGAAAAATACATGGTGTGGGGGTTTTAGGGTAAAAATCAACCCCGTATCTTGCATAGGAGCCGAGATATTCACAATTTTGTATAATGAATAAAAAGCAAAGCTTTTTTTTATATTTCACCCCTGTCAACCCCCCGGTCGAAAAACCCACGAGGATGGGGGTTCGAAATCTACGCGAGCGAAGCTGCGAGTAACTGCTATAGTAACGTATAAAAATATGTTTGATGATTTTGAAATTACCGACCCGTGCTTTAATATTTAATAGTACCTATATTATACCACGAGTCAATAATGATAGCTATTATTACCGAGGAATAATTTTCGAACCGAGCCGCGTAGCGGCGAGGGAAAAATAAATTCCGAGGTTATAATAGCCATTATTGCGAGTGGTATACTGTACTTTATCTACGACTATTTTAATTACTTTAATAAAACACAACAGAATACAAGAAATGCAAACACAAATCACAAGCATTTTTGTTATAATTTCAAATTAATATAAATTAAACAATACCATGGAAACAAAATACACAAACTCATAGACATAGGAATATAGGGACGGAGCATAACGCTGCGGGGTGGAAGCCTGAAAGGGGAGGGAGACGAAGTAGTTGGTCCTCAATTTTGATTGGTTACTATGTGGTTACTATGCTATAGAATTCAAATGTTACTGAATATTATATTATGTCCATATGTCAAATAACTTTTTTGTGTAATTAGCAACTCATTCAAATGAATTAAGAGTGTTTACACCCAAAAATGGTGCAGTGCTGTGTACCTTTATGTGAAAACAGATCAGACAATCAAAACTGGAAGAAAATAATAAATAGAGAAAATAATGTAAAGATTTCATTTCACGGTTAGGTATTAAATTTTTTTATTATTGTTATTTATCTTTTAAAAATATCTGTTGCTCTTGTTAATAAACTATTTATTACGTGAAATGTATAATTATGTTAAACAAATATAATATAATTTTTTTAATAAATTAAATCTGTTAAAAAGTATACTATGCAATTATTTTTATTTATTTAAGATACAATAATGGTAGAATGAATTATTGTTACAGTTTTTTTCTATAAAGTTAGGAATAGTTGTTATTTATCTTTAAAAAATCGAATTTATCAATAATTATTTTTTAAATTTAGCGGTACTGAACGTCGCACAAGTGTAACCAATCAAATCTCGGGACCAAAATAACCATAGTAATCAATCAGTCCCCCTCCGCAATTCGGCATCACCCCCCTCGCCTATAAAGCTAGTTTATGCTCTGTCCCTATATTCCTATGTCCATGCACAAACTCTGTGGTGTCCAAAAATATTAAAATTAGTAATATTACAGTCATGAAGATTACAGTCAATAAACTGAACAAGTTTTGTACTATCAACAACTTTACTAGAATTTTTATTCATCTCAATACAAATACACAAACAGTAGGTGTTTTATTTGACAGTCGTAAATAAAATTTTTAGACTTAAAGTTTGTGTATTTTGTTTCCATGGTATTATTTAATTTGAGGAATTTTCTGATTGGTGCATTAGAGGGCAATAATGACTTAGAGGGCAATAATGACCATTATTGCCCTCAAATGCACCAATCAGAAAATTTCTCTTTCGTCATGGTTCCCTCTGGGATTAATATATCGCATTATATAGTAAAAACTACGTATGTAATGTATGTATTATACAGCCGCGTGCAAAAGTATTAGGCACCCTACAGTATTGCCAGTTTTAGGGTGATTTAGTATAGTAAATGTTAATAAAACTGAATATATGATCAATATGATTTATTTTAATAAAATAATTCACATTTTGTCGATCCACCTTTCGATTTAATGACAGCAACCACTCTTCTCGGTATTGACTCTACCAGCTTAAAATATTTTTTTTTGGATATCTGTTTCCACTCATGCTTTAACGTGGCCAGTACCGATTGCTTATTACTTATAGAGTGTCTTCGGATGTTTTTCTTCAAAATGGACCAAATGAGTTCAATTTGATTAGGGTCTGGTGATTGTGGCGGCCAGTCCAAAAGATCGATTCCGTTTTGGGCCATCCATGTCATAGTGTGCGCTAATTTGTAGCAAGTGGCGTTGTATTGTTGGAATTTTACGCCGTCTGTGTTTATAATGTCGAAAATTTGAGTTACCGACGGCGCATGACCTGTTTCAAGAACTTCAGTGTATTTCGCACTGTTCATTTACCCCTCATACAACACCATTTCGCCCACTCCATCGGTAACTATACAAATCCAGATCATGATTGAACCTCCATCGTGTTTAACAGTGGGTACCACACATTCTGGGTTATATTCTTTGCCCACCTTTCGCCTGACATAAGTCACACCGGGTGTTCTAAACACCTACGAAATAGAAAAAAAAAAGATTTCATTTAAGATTCAATTATTTTCCTTGCAGAACGTAATTTCAAAGACGTTGGCTTGTTTTAATGTAAAACATAAGGTTAATAACAATTACTCAAAGTTAGATTCGTCTGACCATTGTATGTTGGACCAATCTTCCACTGCTCAATCTTTATATTTGAGGATCCACTCCAACCGATTTTTCTTATTGTCCTCCGACAGCCACGGCTTCTACCTTGCCTTGCAGCCTTTTAATCCAATTTTAAGAAGCCTTCTTCTCACAGTATACATGCTCACTGATGTGCCTTTTGCTTCAGATAAAATTTCAGCGAGGTCTACAGCAGTTTTTTTTGCAGTTCTGTAGAGACTTCCTAATCAACAATCGGTCTTAAAGCTCTGTAGTTTTTTTTCTTTTGCCTGTTATTGGTCTATTTTCATGGCCACTGGTCTTTTTGAAGCGTTTAGTGCATATTTAACTGCACAACTCGAGCAATTCACTTTTTGGGCTATTTTAACTTGGGACATGCCTCATGCATGTAATATCTTAATTTTTAGGCGCTGTTCTGCACTAAGTTCAGTTTTTTTTAGGCATGATAAAGGCGATAAATGTTAATCTTTAACATTCTGGTAGCAATAATTACGTACAACACGTGTATGTTCACTGAAAGTAATGACATCACACTAAAACTCTAAAACGTAAAATATCAAATTCGAATAAATACTGCCTTAATGCACACCTGGGTGTCATAAATATTTGTTTTTGTCTTATTTATATCAAAAAAAGTCGCCGATGTAATAGTAAAACCATAAAACCCTTTTCTGAGCACTAATTATGCAGACAGTAAGAAATAATAGGGGTGCCTAATACTTTTGCACGCGGCTGTATATAAGTCGTGGATAAAATATTATTATAACATCAAGAATGAAAGAATAAGTTTCATCAGCGTAGAAGTAACATGGCAAATTTAAATGCAAATTGTTTCATAATTAAAAAAATGTCACTTGACAACCTACTAGGAGGATAGTTTTTCTCCACCGCCACTGATCTCTAACGATCTCTAGGTCTATCTGGCAACCTTCATAACTTATTGTTTCATTAATTTAACGGTCTATCATATAATTGCAGTTTACCATTATCGTACAAACATAGATACGCTCTATGTAAAGAAGCTAAAATAGAAATTATCATATAGTATTCACTGAAAACTAACCACAGCGTTATTTATGATAAGATAACAAAATATGTAATTTCATCAACCACGAAGGAACTATGAAAAAATAATCTTAAAAATTATTACGGTAATTTGGAAAAAATCATTTCATAAAAAAATGTAAAAACATTTTTTGTATCAACATTAGAATAAACAGAAAACTATTATTGTAGACTAGCGGAAATCCGCGGCTTCGTTCGCGTAAACTTCGAAACTAATTAGAACCCTCCATACGTGATAGGAGATGACATATTTTTTATATTGAATTTTATTCATTACCTATAAAAAAACGTAAATATCTCGGATTTTAGTTAAAAATTGTCTACCCTCACCATTAGGGGTTGAATATCGAATTTTTTATTGCAGATTAGTTTGCCCGACTCCACTATTATAACGTAAGCACCTATACAGATAAACATATAAAAACACAGACCCTGTCTACCCCCGCTATTAAGGGTTGAATGTCGAAATTTTTATTTTAATAGATGACTATTTTGCTCGAATTTACCTTTATAAGTAAGCAGGTAGAGAGACAAACATATCTAAATCCATCCTCGTCCCCGTCCCATGCTATTAGGGCTTGAATATCGAACTTTCATTTTTAATTGAATGTTAATTTGTCCGAATTTACTTTAAGTTCATCAACTATTATGCAGATAAATATATCACAATTTTTCCCTCTCCCCCATTTCCATAGGAGTTGAATTTTCGAACTGATATTTGTCTTGTAGAGTACCTACTTGTGCCATGTTTCATTCGGTGAATACAAACAAAAAATTATTTTACAATTTTTTCCACCCCCCTAACACCTTAGGGGTTCAATTTTGGCAAATGCTGAAATAATTGTTTCATTATTTATATTGTAGAGTATGTTCGATAAGTTTCAATTAAATGCGAACAAAAAAAACATGTTTTTATATAAACTTTGACACCCTGTTTTAACCCCGTAGGGGTTGAATTTCGAAGTGGGTGCTAACATCATAAAAGGAAGACACCTACGAAATTTCACGTTTCTAGGTCCAGGGGTTTGGGCTGTACGTTGATATATGAGTGAGTGAGTGAGTGAGTGAATGAGTGAGTGAGTGAGTGGTTAAGGACAAACTCTTTTATAGATATAGATTAAATACGATTGCATAACATTTCTTTTTCCTTTTTCATCACTAAATATATGATATTTAGTTAACATTAAAAACTAGCTAGGCTCCCTATTTAATTTAACATAAATAATGTTTTAAAAGTTTAAGACCACTGTATCACATCTTAACAATAAGAAAAATAGCAAGCGTTGCAAGTTCACATTATCATAAAATATGTTATAACCTTCGTAAATTGTTTATCTCAATAGGCCTTTATAATAATAAACTAGGGGCTGTGCCCCTGGGCACTTCGCGCCCCAACCCCCTTTTACGCCATATTTTTATACACAAATTTACTCGGGTCTGCGACCCTCGTATGGGTATATTTCATACACCTACCACTATTTTTTGATAGTTAATTTCTGAATTTGGCGGTGATAGTCATTTACATAACAATTTCCAGTAATGTTACATGTAAAAATTACCGTATCACAAACTTATATTATAATAACCTACCATTTTTTTTGCTGATACTCAATTTTTTTTAAAATTGGTAGTGATAATCATTTTTTACAATTTTCAGTAATATTGCATGTAGGTACAAATTACCCAACTTTAAACATTTTTTATGTTTTTCATATTAAATTAAATTATTAGCTTAGATTTTTTTACCAATTTATTATGTTTTTATAATCATATGAGAAAAAATCTTATTTAAAATTTTTCATGACCAAACCCCTGACATAATTATTATTAAATATGAATATTTGGGTAAATTACATCAATTTCACAACAGCCGAATGATTAAAAATTCTTTTTTTTATAAAATTGTATAACAAAATGGTTAATGTAAACTTTTTGACTTTTTATTTATATATATTAGTTTTTAATTTTTATTCAATTTCAATCAAATTTAATTTTTAACGTTACTTTTAAAAAATAGCAATTTAAATTTTTTTAATGCGACGCCCCTGACTTATTTATTATTAATTTTTTTAGATAAATTTATATCAATCTCAAAATAAAAAATAAAAATAAAAAATCATTAAATAAGTTTTTTTTGACGCTACTGATGTATATTATAATTTTCATGTTTTTCTGAAATTTATAATTTTTGAACAATTTTTAAAAAAATCTAATATTTTTACAAACGTTATTAAATGTGACAGTTTCCAAAAATTTCATATATTTAAAATTTCACCAGCCCCTGACTTATTTTTCCTACAACAAAACGATTAAAAATTATATTTAATACAATTTTATTAAAAATTTTAACTTAATACTTTTAAAACGCCGTCTCTGGCTTAATTATTATTAACTATAAATATTTAGATAAACTGCATCAATTCTACAACTTTTTTGAACAAATTTGTCAACAATTTCAATAAAAATGTAATATTTTTATAAACGTCACTAAAAATATGACAGCTCAGACGTCAAAAAGCACGTGGTTTTAAGAAAAATGACAGGTCTTACGTCATTTTAATCAAACAGAGCACGCCTGAATGTTTGGAATTTCAAAACAAAACACTATGGTCCAAACTCCTAAATTCAGTCCAGTCAGTCAGACAAATAAATTTGAGCAACTTATAATACATATTTTCCGTTTTTTTCACAAAAAAAATCACAGCTTGGAAACTATAAATAAATTAAAGATGAAATATACCCTAAGCACTGTATCAAGAACGAATCTAAAAACAGTGAAAAACAGAAAAAAATCTAGTGAAACGTTTATGAATCCATAAATTTATAGTGAAAAACACAAAATTACTATAGTCATCTCTCTTGCTCTAGTTTAATGACCGTTATCTCTTATTCACCGTGACCATCGGTTCACTGTCTTTTTTTGTAAAAATTTCATGTGTTATGTGAGGAAAAAAATCACAACTCGGAAACTACTCATGATGAAGAAATAAAAATATGCCTATACACTGCGGTCAGAATGTATCTATACGACAGTGAAAACCAAACAAAAATCAAACCAGCCGTTTCCGAGCCTATAAAGATATAGCAGGCGACAGACATACAAATAAATAAATAAATATACGCAATGTTTATATTATAGTGTGATACTGACAATGCGTAAACGAATATAAATCGATTGCATTTATATTAAATATAATAGTTCATTAGGTACTAACTGCACACCCCCCCCCCTCCCAAAAAAATAAGTAAATATGTAGAAAACTATGTAAAAATTTAAATGCATTCTGAATATGTTGGCCCATTTCACTTAATAGTTACGTGCTGTCATACTATCTATTATAATTTATAATCTATAAGTACCTACCTATATGCATTAATCATTATTTGCATACAGCCAACAAATATTTTATAGAAAATTGTAATTTATAAATTGATATTTATATTATTAATCATTTCACAGAAAACTGAAACAGCACTTTCTGAAACCATTGCTAATATCATACGAAGTATTAATTAATATAAATTCCATTGCTCTCACACGTTAATTCCAATAAACGATACATAGTTCATAGTACTAGGGGCTGTGCCCCTGGGCGCTTCGGGCCCCAACCCCCTTTCACGCCATATTTTTACACAAATTTACTCGGGTCTACGACCCTCGTATGTGTATATATCATACTCGTTCCACTATTTTTTATTATTTTCATGCGCGCCCCTGACTTAATTATAATTAAAAAAAAGATTAATATATCAATCTCAACTTTCAAAAAAATAATAATTCATAAATAATTTTTTTTTGAGGCGCTACTGATCTATATTATAATTTTCATATTTTTTTGAAATTTCTAATTTTTGAACAATTAAAAAATTTTTTTGAGACGCTACTGACTTATTTATTTTTAAATGTGAACTTTTGGATAAATTGCATTAATCACCTACAACAAAACTATTAAAAATTATATTTATAAACAATTTCATTAAAAAAACACAAAGGCTATAGGGGGATAAGAATGGGTAAAGTGCCCCCGCGCCAATTATGGCTGTTATATTTTTTTATAGTAACTACTAACACAGGTAACAATTTGACCAAATTTTAACCCTAAAAAATTTACCCCCAAGGGGTGAGAATTAATTTTGAAAATTTCGTAAAAAATTAATAACTTTTGAAAGAGTCAACCGATTTGAATAAAATTTTAATATGTCATATATGTCACTAAGGTGCTTTATAGAAAAAATCGGTAAACCTGAAAACTTAACATAACCTCAAAAAAAAGTGTTTTATATTTTTCAAAAATTTTTTTTGCTCACTTTCAATTTTGGCACAATCACCAAAATATTTGTGTGACTTTCTAGCATAGTTTTTTATAATATATGTTTTTTTCAGATTTTGTTTCCAGCTGCGTGATACCTAAAAAAAATTTTATATTTTTCTAAAAATTTTTTCACTCACTTTCAATTTTGGTACAGTCACCAAAATTTTTTTGTGATTTTCTGGCATAGTTTTTTATAATATAGATTTTTTTCAGATTTTTTTTCCAAGTGCGGGACACAAAAATTTTTCAAAAAATTTTTCAAAATTTTTTTTCGCTCACTTTTAATTTTGGTACAATCACCAAATTTTTTCAGTAATTGTCTGGCATAGGTATTTATAATATATGTTTTTTTCACTTTTTTATTCCAGCTGCGTGATACCTAAAAAAAATAAAAAGTATTTTTTGAAATTTTTTTTGAGGTTATGTTTGCCGTACAATCACAAAAAATATTTTGTATCTTTCTATCATAATTTTTTTAAAATATTTTATATATTTTTTAGATTTTTTTCCAGTTGTGGGACACAAAAAAAATTTTTTTTTTTAAATATTTTTTTCGCTCACTTTAATTTTGGTAGTCATCAAAAAAATTTTGTGGCTTTCAGGCATAGCTTTCTATAATATATTTTTTTTCGGATTTTTTTTCCAGCTGCGTGACAAAAAAAAGTTTTTATTTTTTATTTTTTTTATTGCTGGTTATGTTTGTATTATTTATTAGGTACTCATATATGTAGATGTTTTATTCGTAAAAAACTAAAAGCAAAAATATACGTATGTATGAGTATGTACAAAGTAAACTAAACAAAATTGTAGTTAATCAATACATACAATATAAAGAAACGGTTATGATATTAAATACACATAACAAATTGAAAAAAAATGAGAATTAAATAAAGAATGAAAATAAAAAAGTTATATTCCCTCTCGTAATTATTACATGTACCTATTATACATTTCTTGTATAAAAAATCTTTTAATCTATTTTTGAAAGATTTTATATCGTCAATATTCTTCAGGTAATCTGTCTGGCAGTGAAATGTAATATTTACTACCTTTTCATAAAGGGCTATTGCTATATCTAGTTGTCCTACAAAAAATCAATGTATGTATATATTATTATCCTGTCTTATATTAATATATTTATAATTGTGGTTACCTAAATGTAACTCTAAGTTGCTTAAGATCTGCTTTATGACATATATTATACAAGTGTCCATTATGTCTCTAAAATATTTTTTTTAGAGGGGATCACATTTATGCAATTTTATAGCTCTTGTTAAATTAAAAAGTTTTCGTACTGTTCACAAGCTACTATTCCAAGCAGCTTACGAGCTATTTACAATTTTACTTTTTAAAGTAACACGCAGCTGAAAAAAAAATCTAGAAAAATACGCCAGAAAGTCACTATAAAAATTTGGTGCCTGTACCAACATTGAAAGTGAGCGAAAAAACATTTTGAAAAAATAAAATATTTTTTGGTGTCACGTAGCAGGAAAAAATCCGAAAAAAATATTTATTATAAAAAAATATGTTAGAAAGTCCGAAAACAATATACAAATATACAAACATAAACTGCAATAAAAAATAAAAACTTTTTGTGTCACGCAGCTGGAAAAAAAATCCGAAAAAAAATATATTATAGAAAGCTATGCCTGAAAGCCACAAAATTTTTTTGATGACTACCAAAATTGAAGTGAGCGAAAAAAATATTTAAAAAAAAAAATTTTTTTGTGTCACACAACTGGAAAAAAATCAAAAAAATATATAAAATATTATTAAAAAATTATGATAGAAAGATACAAAATATTTTTTGTGATTGTACGGCAAACATAACCTCAAAAAAAATTTCAAAAAATACTTTTTATTTTTTTTAGGTATCACGCAGCTGGAATAAAAAAGTGAAAAAAACATATATTATAAATACCTATGCCAGACAATTACTGAAAAAATTTGGTGATTGTACCAAAATTAAAAGTGAGCGAAAAAAAATTTTGAAAAATTTTTTGAAAAATTTTTGTGTCCCGCACTTGGAAAAAAAATCTGAAAAAAATCTATATTATAAAAAACTATGCCAGAAAATCACAAAAAAATTTTGGTGACTGTACCAAAATTGAAAGTGAGTGAAAAAAATTTTAGAAAAATATAAAATTTTTTTTAGGTGTCACGCAGCTGGAAACAAAATCTGAAAAAAACATATATTATAAAAAACTATGCTAGAAAGTCACACAAATATTTTGGTGATTGTGCCAAAATTGAAAGTGAGCAAAAAAATTTTTTGAAAAATATAAAACACTTTTTTTTGAGGTTATGTTAAGTTTTCAGGTTTACCGATTTTTTCTATAAAGCACCTTAGTGACATATATGACATATTAAAATTTTATTCAAATCGGTTGACTCTTTCAAAAGTTATTAATTTTTTACGAAATTTTCAAAATTAATTCTCACCCCTTGGGGGTAAATTTTTTAGGGTTAAAATTTGGTCAAATTGTTACCTGTGTTAGTAGTTACTATAAAAAAATATAACAGCCATAATTGGCGCGGGGGCACTTTACCCATTCTTATCCCCCTATAGCCTTTAAAAATATTTGAAACGCCGTCCCTGATTTAAATGAAACATGTATAAATTACCCAACCTAAAATGTATTGTTATTTATTAAATAACTTTAAAAATAGCAAATTTAACTATTTTCATGCGACGCCCCTGACTAAATTATAATTTAAAAATTTTTATTAATATATCAATCTCAAAACTTTCAAAAAAATAATAATTCATAAACAATTTTTTTTTGAGGCGCTACTGATCTATATTATAATTTTCATATTTTTCTATTTTTAACAATAAAAAAAGTTTTTTTTAAGTTTTTACAATCGTTACGAAATGTGACAGTTCCCGAAAATTTCATATATTTAAAACGACACCAGCCCCTGACTTAATTATTATTTTTAAATGTGAAATTTTGAATAAATTACATCAACAAAACTATTAAAAATTATATTTCATTAAAAAAACACAAATTTAAAAATATTTGAAACACCGTCCCTGATTTAAATGAATAATTTCAACAATTAAAAAAAATTCAACAATTTCACTCAAAATAATTTTTTTACAAACATAAAAAATATGTCACATGTAAAAAACCACGTAATTTTGGAACTATCAAATTTAACGTCATCAAAAATTTTCTCACTCCTAATAGAAAACGATAGAAAACCATCTAGAACATTCCCTGTCATCTGTTATCTGTCAAATTTAAACTAATTAGAAAAAAAGATTTTAAATATTTTTTAATTCGCCGCTCCTGACATTATACTTTTTAATATTATCTATAGATAATTATACTAATTACATCAAATTACCAATCAATTTTGGTTAAAATTTAATTTATAAGCAATTTAATCAAAATGTACAAAATAACATTTCTTTCCACGCTCCTGACGTATATAAGATAAAAAACAGCTGTTTATAATTTCTTCGTTTAACAATTTCAATCAAAATCTATTTTACGTAGAAATTATAATAGATTCACAAAACTAACATTTTAAAATTAATCAAGTAATTTATCAGTGTGTTTTTTATGAAAATGTCAATAAAAATCCATGTGTTTTCTTCTTTATAAATGTCATATTTTGACAGATATAAACAAAATACAACAGTGATATCTTGTAATTTAGCAAATTATCGTAAAAATAGTATTTTTCAAACGACAATCACACTCTCTGAAAAACAAAAGCCGACACTCGAACCAGCTAATTCATCGTTTTTTCAGTAAAATTTCGATGTACTTTTTCGGAAAAAAATCACAGTTCACAGACATTTCATAACTAAGAAATGAAATCTAGCCTATTGACTGGAAAAAGAGTCAAGCTACATGACGAAAAAAAAATTATCAAAATCGGCCGGGTAATTCCAGAGTCTATAAAGCTATAGTTTCGTGCGGACATAGATATCACATTATAATATAAACGTGTATGAATATATATATATATATATTTGTATGTCGCCTCGAAACTATAGCTTTATAGACTCTGGAATTACCCGGCCGATTTTGATAATTTTTGTTTTGTCATGTAGCTACACTCTTTTTCCAGTCAATAGGCTAGATTTCATTTCTTAGCTATGAAAGGTCTCTGAGCTGTGATTTTTTTCCGAAAAAGTACATCGAAATTTTACTGAAAAAACGATGAATTAGCTGGTTCGAGTGTCGGCTTTTGTTTTTCAGACAGTGTGATGGTCGTTTGAAAAATGCTATTTTTACGATAATTTACTAAATTACAAGATATCACTGTTGTATTTTGTTTATATCTGTCAAAATATGACATTTATAAAGAAGAAAACACATGGATTTTTATTGGCATTTGAATAAAAAACACACTGATAAATTACTTGATTAATTTTAAAATGTTGGATTTGTGAATAAATTATAATTTCTACGTAAAATAGATTTTGATTGAAATTGTTAAACGAAGAAATTATAAACAGCTGTTTTTTATCTTATTAACGTCAGGAGCGTGTAAAGAAATGTTATTTTGTACATTTTGATGAAATTGCTTATAAATTAAATTTTAACCAAAATTGATTGGTAATTTGATGTAATTAGTATAATTATCTATAGATAATATTAAAAAGTTTTTGTTAACTATAATGTCAGGAGCGGCGAATTAAAAAATATTTAAAATCTTTTTTTCTAATTAGTTTAAATTTGACAGATGACAGAGAATGTTCTAGAAGGTTTTCTATCCATTTCTTTTAGGAGTGAGAAAATTTTTGATGACATTAGATTTGATTGTTCCACAATTACGTGGTTTTTGAGTGAAATTGTTGAATTTTTTTTAATTGTTGAAATTATTCATTTAAATCAGGGACGGTGTTTCAAATATTTTTAAATTTGTGTTTTTTTAATGAAATTGTATAAAAATATAATTTTTAATAGTTTTGTTGATGCAATTTATTCAAAATTTCACATTTAAAAATAATAATTAAGTCAGGGGCTGGTGTCGTTTTAAATATATGAAATTTTTGGGAACGTCACATTTCGTAACGTTTGTAAAAACTTAAAAAAACATTTTTTATTTTTCAAAAATAGAAATTTCAGAAAACTATGAAAATTATAATATAGATCAGTAGCGCCTCAAAAAAAATTGTTTATGAATTATTATTTTTTTGAAAGTTTTGAGATTGATATATATATATATATATTTTTAAATTATAATTTAGTCAGGGGCGTCGCATGAAAATAGTTAAACTTGCTATTTTTTAAAAGTTATTTAATAAATAACAGTATATTTTGGGTTGGGTAATTTATACATGTTTCATTTAAATCAGGGACGGCGTTTCAAATATTTTTAAATTTGTGTTTTTTTTTAATGAAATTGTATAAAAATATAATTTTTAATAGTTTTGTTGTAGGGGATTGATGCAATTTATCCAAAAGTTCACATTTAAAAATAAATAAGTCAGTAGCGTTTCAAAAAAAATTTTTAATTGTTCAACAATTAGAAATTTCAAAAAAATATGAAAATTATAATATAGATCAGTAGTGCCTCAAAAAAAATTATTTATGAATTATTATTTTTTTGAAAGTTTTGAGATTGATATATTAATTATTTTTTTTAATTATAATTAAGTCAGGTGCGCGCATGAAAATAATTAAAATTGCTATTTTTTAAAAGTGACGTAGACAAATTAATTTTGATTAAAATTGAACAAAAATTTAAAACTTCAGGAACATATAAAAATAAAAAGTTAACCATTTAATAAATAACAGTACATTTTAGGTTTGGTTATTTATACATGTAATATTATTAAAAATTGTAATATTGATAAGTGATTATCACCGCCAATTTAAGAAAAAAATGAGTATCAGCAAAAAGAATGGAAAATTATTATAATATACACATACGAGTATCGGCTGCGACCCGAGTAAATTTGTGATTAGGTAATTTGTACATGTAAAATTACTGAAAATTGTAATATTGATTATCTCCGCCAAATTAAAAAATTTAACTATCAAAAAATAGTGGAACGAGTATGATATATACACATACGAGGGTCGCAGACCCGAGTAAATTTGTGTAAAAAATATGGCGTCAAAGGGGGTTGGGGCGCGAAGCGCCCAGGGGCACAGCCCCTAGTATATATATATATACATATAAACATACACGTTTATATTATAGTGTGACTAGGGGCTGTGCCCCTGGGCGCTTCGCGCCCCAACCCCCTTTCACGCCATATTTTTTACACAAATTTACTCGGGTCTGCGACCCTCGTATGAGTATATATCATACTCGTTCCACTATTTTTTGATAGTTAATTTTTGAATTTGACGGAGATAATCAATATTAAAATTTTCAGTAATCTTACATGTACAATTTACCTAATTATTATATTATAATAATTTTCATTCTTTTTGCTGATACTTATTTATTATTATTACAATATTCAGTAATATTAAATGTAAAAATTACCCAACCTAAAATGCGACCCTCATATGCATGAGAATATTATAATATATCTAAAATCTAAAAATAATCATTGAAAACATTTATTATTATTAAAATTTACACATTTTTTATGTTTTTCATATTAAAAGAATGCCTTGAAACATTTTCAATGTTATTGATTAAATGGTTAAATTTTTGACTTTTTATTTTTATATATTCCTGAAGTTTTTAATTTTTGTTCAATTTTAATCAAAATTAATCTGTCTACGTCACTTTTTTAAAATAGCACTTTTAATTTTCATGCAACGCCCCTGACTTAATTATTATTTAAAAAATAATAATGAACATATGAATCTCAAAACTTCAAAAAAAAAAAAAAATAATCCATAAATAATTTTGTTTTAGACGCTATTGATCTATGTTATAATTTTCATATTTTTCTGAAATTTCTAAATTTTGAACAATTAAATTTTTTTTCTGAGGCGCTACTGATCATATTATAATTTTCATATTTTTCTGAAATTTCTAATTTTTGAACAATTAATTTTTTTTTCTGGGACGCTACTGATCTATATTATAATTTTCATATTTTTTTGAAATTTCTATTTTTTGAACAATTAAATTTTTTTCTGAGACGCTACTGATCTATATATTAATTTTCATATTTTTCTGAAATTTCTAATTTTTGAACAATTAATTTTTTTTCTGGGACGCTACTGATCTATATTATAATTTTCATATTTTTTTGAAATTTCTAATTTTTGAACAATTAAAATTTTTTTCTGGGACGCTACTGATCTATATTATAATTTTCATATTTTTTGAAACTTCTAATTTTTGAACAATTAAAATTTTTTTCTGGGACGCTACTGATCTATATTATAATTTTCATATTTTTTGAAACTTCTAATTTTTGAACAGTTAAATTTTACTTTTTTAAAGTTTTTACAAACGTTACGAAGTGTGACAGTTCCCAAAAATTTCATATATTTAAAACGACACCAGCCCCTGACTTAATTATTTTTAAATGTAAACTTTTGGATAAATTGCATCAATCTCCTACAACAAAACTATTAAAAATTATATTTTTATACAATTTCATTAAAAAAACACAAATTTAAAAATATTTAAAACGCCGTCCCTGATTTAAATGAATAATTTCAACAATTAAAAAAAATTCAACAATTTCACTAAAAATAATTTTTTTAAAAACAAAAAATATGTCACATGTAAAAAACCACATAATTTCAATATCAAATCTAACGTCATCAAAAATTTTCTCACTCCTAATAGAAAAGGATAGAAAACGTTCTAGAACATTCCCTGTCATCTGTCATAGATCTGTCAAAAAGCACGTGTATTTTGAATCTGACAGAAACATATGATTTCGACCAATCAGAGCTACGGATTCGAAATAAATGCCGATGGTTTTTTATATTTTTATCATAAAATTTAATTTTAACTAAAATTATTGCTTCGGAAAAAAAATCACAGCTCAGAGACCTTTCATAGCTAAGAAATGAAATCTAGCCTATTGACTGGAAAAAGAGTGAAGCTACATGACAAAATAAAAATTATCAAAATCGGCCTGGCGAATCCAAAGTCTATAAAGCTATAGTTTCGTGCGGATATATAAATAAATATATATATAAACATACACGTTTATATTATAGTGTGACTAGGGGCTGTGCCCCTGGGCGCTTCGCGCCCCAACCCCCTTTCACGTCATATTTTTTACACAAATTTACTCGGGTCTGCGACCCTCGTATGTGTATATACCATACTCGTTCCACTATTTTTTTAATAGTTAATTTTTGAATTTAGCGGAGATAATCAATATTAAAATTTTCAGTAATCTTACATGTACAAATTACCTAATCAAAAATTGACTCAGGTCTGCGACCCTCGTATGTGTATATTATAATAATTTTCCATTCTTTCTGCTGATACTCATTTTTTCTTAAATTGGCGGGGATAATCACTTATCATTTTTACAATTTTCAGTAATATTACATGTATAAATTACCCAACCTAAAATGTAGTTATTTATTAAATGGTTAACTTTTTATTTTGACATATTCCTGATGTTTTTAATTTTTATTCAATTTTAATCAAAATTAATTAGTCTACGTCACTTTTAAAAAATAGCAATTTTAATTAGTTTCATGCGACGCCCCTGACTTAATTATAATTTTTAAAAATGTATGAATATATCAATCTCAAAACTTAAAAAAAAATCCATAAATAATTTTTTTTAGACGCTACTGATTTATATTATAATTTTCATATTTTTCTGAAATTTCTAAATTTTGAACAATAAATTTTTTTTTTAAGTTTTTACAAACGTTACGAAAAAATTCACATATTTAAAACGATACCAGCTCCTGACTTTATTATTTTTAAATGTGAAATTTTGAATAAATTGCATCAACAAAACTCAACAACTTCATTAAAAAAACACAAATGAAAAAATATTTGAAACGCCGTCCCTGATTTAAATGAATAATTTCAACAATTAAAACCTAAAATGTACTGTTATTTTTTAAATTGTTAACTTTTAAATTTTTATCTATTCCTGAAGTTTTTAATTTTTGTTCGACTTTAATCAAAATTATTTTGTCTATGTCACTTTTAAAAAATAGCAATTTATTTATTTTCATGCGACGCCCCTGACTTAATTATAATTTAAAAAATATATATTAATATATCAATCTCAAATGTTTCAAAAAAATAATAATTCATAAATAATTTTTTTAAAGCGCTACTGATCTATATTATAATTTTCATATTTTTTGAAATTTCTTATTTTTGAACAATTAAATTTTTTTTTCAAAATTTTTACAAACGTTACGAAATGTGACATTTCCCACTTTCATATATTTAAAACGACACCAGCCCCTGACTTAATTATTATTTTTAAATGTGAAATTTTGTATATTGCATCAACAAAACTCTTAAAAATTATATTTTTATACAATTTCATTAAAAAAAACACAAATTAAAAATATTTGAGACGCCGTCCCTGATTTAATTGAATAATTTCAACAATTAAAACCTAAAATGTACTGTTATTTTTTAAATTGTTAACTTTTAAAATTTTATATATTCCTGAAGTTTTTAATTATTGTTCAATTTTAATCAAAATTATTTTGTCTATGTCACTTTTAAAAAATAGCAATT
Organism: Sialis lutaria; assembly: GCA_949319165.1. Taxonomy (NCBI): domain Eukaryota; kingdom Metazoa; phylum Arthropoda; class Insecta; order Megaloptera; family Sialidae; genus Sialis; species Sialis lutaria. The sequence continues at coordinate 5,520,133 of OX439231.1, read as the reverse complement.
TATTTATTTTCATGCGACGCCCCTGACTTAATTATAATTTAAAAAAAATATATTAATATATCAATCTCAAATGTTTCAAAAAAATAATAATTCATAAATAATTTTTTAAGGCGCTACTGATCTATATTATAATTTTCATATTTTTTGAAATTTCTTATTTTTGAACAATTAAATTTTTTTTTCAAAGTTTTTACAAACGTTACGAAATGTGACATTTCCCACTTTCATATATTTAAAACGACACCAGCCCCTGACTTAATTATTATTTTTAAATGTGAAATTTTGTATATTGCATCAACAAAACAATTTCATAAAAAAAAAACACAAATTAAAAATATTTGAAACGCCGTCCCTGATTTAAATGAATAATTTCAATTAAAAAAAATTCAACAATTTCACTCAAAATATTTTTTTTTTGTAATATTTTAAATAATTTTATTTAAAATGTACTGTTATTTATTAAATGGTTAACTTTTTATTTTTATGTATTCCTGAAGTTTTTAATTTTAGTTCAATTTTAATCAAAATTAATTTGTCTGTCACTTTTAAAAAATAGCAATTTTAATTATTTTCAAGCGACGCCCCTGACTTAATTATAATTAAAAAAAAATGATTAATATATCAATCTCAACTTTCAAAAAAATAATAATTCATAAATAATTTTTTTCGAGGCGCTACTGATCTATATTATAATTTTCATATTCTTCTGAAATTTCTAATTTTTGAACAATTAAAAAATTTTTTTGGGACGCTACTGACTTATTTATTTTTAAATGTGAACTTTTGGATAAATTGCATTAATCTCCTACAACAAAACTATTAAAAATTATATTTTTATACAATTTCATTAAAAAATGCAAATTTAAAAATATTTGAAACGCCGTCCCTGATTTAAAAGAATATTTTCAGCAATTAAAAAAAAATTCAACAATTTCACTCAAAATATTTTTTTTACAAACGTAAAAAATATGACACATGTAAAAAACCACGTAATTTCAATAACTATCAAATCTAACGTCATCAAAAATTTTCTCACTCCTAATAGAAAAGGTAGAAAACCTTCTAGATTCTAGAACATTCCCTGTCATTTGTCAAAAAGCACATGTATTTTAAATCTGATATAATATACGTCATTTTCGACCAATAGGAAGCTCGGATTAAAAAAAACTGCCGATGGTTTTTTACTTTAAAATTTAATTTTTAATGAAATTCCATGTACTTTTTCGGAAAAAAATCACAGCTCAGAGACCTTTCATAGCTAAGAAATGAAATCTAGCCTATTGACTGGAAAAAGAGTGCAGCTACATGACGAAAAAAAAATTATCAAAATCGGCTCGGTAGAAGCAGAGTCTATAAAAAAAACATTTCGTCCGGACATACATATATACATATATATATATATTGCACGTTTATATTATAGTGTGACTAGGGGCTGTGCCCCTGGGCGCTTCGCGCCCCAACCCCCTTTGACACCATATTTTTTACACAAATTTACTCGGGTCTGCGACCCTCGTATCTGTATACATATATCATACTCGTTCCACTATTTTTTGATAGTTAATTTTTTCATTTGGCGGAGAGCGACCCTCGTATGTGTATAAAATAATAATTTTCCAATCTTTTTGCTGATACTCATTTTATTTCTTAAGTTGGCGGTGATAATAACATATCAATATTACAATTTTCAATAATATTACATGTATAAATTACCCAACCTAAAATGTACTGTTATTTATTAAATGGTTAACTTTTTATTTTTATATATTCCTGAAGTTTTTAATTTTTGTTCAATTTTAATCAAAATTAATTTGTCTACGTCACTTTTAAAAATAGCAATTTTAATTATTTTCATGCGCGCCCCTGACTTAATTATAATTAAAAAAAAGATTAATATATCAATCTCAACTTTCAAAAAAATAAAAATTCATAAATAATTTTTTTGGGGTGCTACTGATCTATATTATAATTTTCATATTTTTTTGAAATTTCTAATTTTTGAACAATTAAAATTTTTTTTTGAGACGCTACTGACTTATTTATTTTTAAATGTGAACTTTTGGATAAATTGCATCAATCACCTACAACAAAACTATTAAAAATTATATTTATATACAATTTCATTAAAAAAACACAAATTTAAAATTATTTGAAACGCCGTCCCTGATTTAAATGAAACATGTATAAATTACCCAACCTAAAATGTACTGTTATTTATTAAATAATTTTAAAAAAATTGCACTTTTAAAAAATAGCAAATTTAACTATTTTCATGCAACACCCCTGACTAAATTATAATTAAAAAAAAATTAATATATCAATCTCAAAACTTTCAAAAAAATAATTCATAAACAATTTTTTTTGAGGCGCTACTGATATATATTATAATTTTCATATTTTTATGAAATTTATATTTTTGAACTATAAAAAATGTTTTTTTAAGTTTTTACAAACGTTACGAAATGTGACAGTTCCCAAAAATTTCATATATTTAAACGACACCAGCCCCTGACTTAATTATTATTTTTAAATGTGCAATTTTGAATAAATTACATCAACAAAACTATTAAAAATTATATTTTTATACAATTTCATTAAAAAAACACAAATTTAAAAATATTTGAAACACCGTCCCTGATTTAAATGTATAATTTCAACAATTAAAAAAAATTCAACAATTTCACTCAAAATAATTTTTTTACAAACATAAAAAATATGTCACATGTAAAAAACCACGTAATTTTAATCAAATTTAACGTCATCAAAAATTTTCTCACTCCTAATAGAAAAGGATAGAAAACCTTCTAGAATCTAGAACATTCCCTGTCATCTGTCAAATTTAAACTAATTAGAAAAAAAGATTTTAAATATTTTTTAATTCGCCGCTCCTGACATTATAGTTAACAAAAACTTTTTAATATTATCTATAGATAATTATACTAATTACATCAAATTACCAATCAATTTTGGTTAAAATTTAATTTATAAGCAATTTAATCAAAATGTACAAAATAACATTTCTTTCCACGCTCCTGACGTATATAAGATAAAAAACAGCTGTTTATAATTTCTTCGTTTAACAATTTCAATCAAAATCTATTTTACGTAGAAATTATAATAAATTCACAAATCTAACATTTTAAAATTAATCAAGTAATTTATCAGTGTGTTTTTTATGAAAATGTCAATAAAAATCCATGTGTTTTCTTCTTTATAAATGTCATATTTTGACAGATATAAACAAAATACAACAGTGATATCTTGTAATTTAGCAAATTATCGTAAAAATAGTATTTTTCAAACGACAATCACACTGTCTGAAAAACAAAAGCCGATGCTCGAACCAGCTAATTCATCGTTTTTTCAGTAAAATTTCGATGTACTTTTTCGGAAAAAAATCACAACTCAGAGACCTTTCATAACTAAGAAATGAAATCTAGCCTATTGACTGGAAAAAGAGTCAAGCTACATGACGAAAAAAAAATTATCAAAATCGGTCCGGTGAATCCAGTCTATAAAAAAAACATTTCGTCCGGACATACATATATACATATATATATATTGCACGTTTATATTATAGTGTGACTAGGGGCTGTGCCCCTGGGCGCTTCGCGCCCCAACCCCCTTTCACGCCATATTTTTTACACAAATTTACTCGGGTCTGCGACCCTCGTATGTGTATATATCATACTCGTTCCACTATTTTTTGATAGTTAATTTTTTCATTTGGCGGAGATAATCAATATTACAATTTTCAGTAATTTTAAATGTACAAATTACCTAATCACAAATTTACTCGGGTCTCAGCCTTCGGCTGCGACCCTCGTATGTGTATATTATAATAATTTTCCATTCTTTTTGCTGATACTCATTTTATTTCTTAAATTGGCGGTGATAATCACTTATCAATATTACAATTTTCAATAATATTACATGTATAAATTACCCAACCTAAAATGTACTGTTATTTATTAAATGGTTAACTTTTTATTTTTATATATTCCTGAAGTTTTTAATTTTTGTTCAATTTTAATCAAAATTAATTTGTCTACGTCACTTTTAAAATCAATTTAAATTATTTTCATGCGCGCCCCTGACTTAATTATAATTTAAAAAAAGATTAATATATCAATCTCAACTTTCAAAAAAATAATAATTCCTAAATAATTTTTTTTGAGGCGCTACTGATCTATATTATAATTTTCATATTTTTTTGAAATTTTTAATTTTTGAACAATTAAAAAATTTTTTGAGACGCTACTGACTTATTTATTTTTAAATGTGAACTTTTGGATAAATTGCATCAATCACCTACAACAAAACTATTAAAAATTATATTTTTATACAATTTCATTAAAAAAGAACACAAATTTAAAAATATTTGAAACGCCGTCCCTGATTTAAATGAAACATGTATAAATTACCCAACCTAAAATGTACTGTTATTTATTAAATAACTTTAAAAAAATTGCACTTTTAAAAAATAGCAAATTTAACTATTTTCATGCGACGCCCCTGACTAAATTATAATTTAAAAATAATTATTAATATATCAATCTGAACTTTCAAAAAAATAATAATTCATAAATAATTTTTTTCTGAGACGCTACTGCTGTATATTATAATTTTCATATTTTTCTGAAATTTATAATTTTTGAACAGTTAAAATTTTTTTTTGAGACGCTACTGACTTATATTAAGATTTCCATATTTTTCTGAAATTTCTAATTTTTGAACAATTAATTTTTTTTTAAGTTTTTACAAACGTTATGAAACGTGACAGTTCCCAAAAATTACATATATTTAAAACGACACCAGCCCCTGACTTAATTATTATTTTTAAATGTGAAATTTTGAATAAATTGCCGTAACAAAAATATTAAAAATTATATTTTTATACAATTTCATTAAAAAAAATACAAATTTAAAAATATTTGAAACGCCGTCCCTGATTTAAATGAATGATTTCAACAATTAAAAAAAATTCAACAAATTTCACTCAAAATAATTTTTTTACAAAAAAAACATGTAAAAAACCACGTAATTTCAAATCTACGTCATCAAAAATTTTCTCACTCCTAATAGAAAAGGATAGAAAACCTTCTAGAACATTCCCTGTCATCTGTCAAAAACACGTGTATTTTGAATCTGACAGAACGTACGTCATTTTCGACCAATAGGAAGCTCGGATTAAAAAAAAATGCCGATGGTTTTTTACCTTAAAATTTCATTTTCAGTAAAATTCGATGTACTTTTTCGGAAAAAAATCACAGCTCAGAGACCTTTCATAGCTAAGAAATGAAATTTAGCCTATTGACTGGAAAAAGAGTGCAGCTACATGACGAAAAAAATTTATCAAAATCGGCTCGGTAGAAGCAGAGTCTATAAAGAAAACATTTCGTCCGGATATATATATATATATATATTGCACGTTTATATTATAGTGTGATACTATAAAAGTTTATGATTTCAGGCACTGACGTTAAATATTTTTATTTCTTGGATTGCAAATTAATATTTTTTTAAGAGAAGTTTTTTTAATAAAAACTTGTGTTAAATGACAAAAATAAATACAGGCATAATTTAACTTTTTAACAAATTATGCTGCTTTTGTAATATAAATGAAATTTTCAGAAAAAGAATTAGTCACGTGTGCGAGGCGAAATCGGCTTATTTTTTACGAGACAAAACCGATATAAAACTGCCAACTGTAAAATTCTTTATTCTCGTCTCGTGTTTAACTGTATTTATGTATAACGTCAAAAAAATACTGTTCGAATCAAATAGCAAATTGCTAATATAACAATCATAAATAAGAATTCATTGCCCAAATAAAATATCTAAAAATAGACAGAAAAGTATTCATTTTAATTACTGACATTGATCTTTGTTATTATTTCAATACAACAATATCTGACAGTAATATTGTACGCAAGTGGTTATAATATAACTAAATAATATATCTAATGATTCCGTAGATATTTTTGTGTTTGGCAAAAAAAATATATTTTTAATATGAAAAATATTATTTTTAAATATTTCTATAAAGTTTTTTCATTAGAAATGTTTGTAGGTAGAATGTAAACATTAAAATATACGTTTGTAACATGAATTTAAAGGCGCTAGAAGTCGTTTCTAACTTATTTAACAGGCTGATCAGTATTTCTCTGGAACAAATTTCCCTGACTTTGAGAAAAAAACTTAAAAAAAGGTCACATGTTTTCTTTTAAATGTTAATAGATAACTGTTTAAATATTTGCAATAATTTGTGTGGTTTTTACATTTTTATAAAAAATTCCCTGACTTCCAACCAAATTCCCTGACTTTTCCTTGTATAGCAAATTTCCCTGACTTTTTCGGGTTTTCCAGAAACTGGCCACTTTGTTTAATTGAAAAAAGAAGTTTTGATTTGCATTTGGTTCTCATTGATTAGGTGAACAGAGATCCCTATACTAATTGTATTATCATCTATATAATATGTATCGTAATATTTTCCTCTCGCACACTCACCTGATTCTGATAAATAGTAAAATGATAAAAGCTCGAACATTTTTAGAAAACCGCCCAGGCGATTTATAATCTAAAAAGAGGATATGGCCAAGAAAAAGGGACGCATGATTACCCTATGTATCCTTAATATATATAAAGCTCAACGTCTCTCTGTCTATCTGTCCGGTAGGTAATTTATGTGTTCTTTGGTTTTTATTAAAAAAATAACTAATCGTGTTTATACTTAATTCAACTATATATTTTTTAAATCCTAATCAATAATTCCGTAGTCCACGCGAGCGAAACCGCGCGGGCCCACCTATAGTGTCTATATAAATATGGAATTCATCAATCTAGTTTCAATACAAAGCAATAAGCCAGAGACTACATATTAAATAAATTATATTTTGAAGAAAAAAAAATCTGATTTGATTTAACGTATAAACAATATTTGTCAGTGCAATACGCAAATCTATACATACTATCAAAAATCATTGCACTAATTTATCTGGTAAATAAATAAATGATGTCCTCTGTTTGGTGATATATATATTATAGTACCTACTCTGAAACTATAAATCACTTACACTAGTACGGAATTATCTTAAAATGTTTATTATATATTTAATTTTGCGTATTTTTTTATTCCGACAAATACTGCATTATCTCGTTACAGCACTGTCAGTACCAGTGCCGGCCTTTGCGATTCTGGCGCCCCAGGCGAGATTTTTTCTGCCCCCCCCCCCCCCCCCCCCCAAATAGCGAACGACAAAAAAAAGTCTGACGGACAAAAAAAATCTGTGATAATTTGAAAAAAAAAATGTTTATTAAAATTAATGATTAAAAATGTAAAGAGTTGAGTAATCAATGTTGCCATTACACACTTCTAATTGCTGAAGAAGAACATTATTGTATTTCAAACTTATTTAAAGAAGCTATTGTGGTCTTCCACCGCCCCTCTCGGCCTGGCGCCCCGAACGATCGCCCCCCCCCCCACCCTAAAGCCGTCGCTGTGCATGTCGATAGTGCAGTTTTTATTTGACACTTACTATTATTCCAGTGTGTTCAGAAACGTCACACACAAAGATTGGTTTCGTAAACTATTTTTGATATTAAGCATTTTTTTATTTTATTATTTTGCAGAAAAAATCAAAATTATTATTAAAAAAATATGTAAGGCTTAAATTTGGCGCCCTAGAACAGAACATAGAAAATAAGTTTATAACAATTGGCGCCCCCACGAAATTGGCGCCCCAGGCTGTCGCCTGGGTCGCCTGGCCGTTCGGCCGGCTCTGGTCAGTACATGCATACAATGGCATACATTTACTAAAATCCGAAGTGCAAGTAGGTCAATGATTTTCGCAAAATCGTAGCACCTCAAAAATATAAAATGATTGCTTCAATTTGAGCAATATTAGTGTTAAAACAGCGCATTTATCAACTTTAATAACTCATTGATTTAAACAAAAATAATTGATTTATAACTGTTATACCTATTTGCTATCAAAACTTTAATTATATTGAAAGTTTTGAAAACATATTTCTTTCATAATAAAATTTTCTTTAATTACTACACCACTGATTACAATTCTTTATTAATGAATGTGTTCTCTCATGATTTTGACTGATTAGATAAGATAAATGTGAATTACAAACTGCAAACTGTAACATTTATAATCTGATTAATATAAAACTTAAAGCGATCACGTGTTAACCATTATTTTATATGTTATTGCTTTTTTCGTATTTATTTGTTTGCTATTTATAGTGTTTATCATTATAGGGATTGTAACAAATATCTATAGAAAAAAAATCCAGACTTTACCAGTTTTCCCGGTACCTAAACAGAATTTTCTTTGAAGTATAGTCGAATTTTGTGTCATAGAAGCAAGCATGTTTTTTATATTATTTTATATGCATGTGAGTGAATCATATTCATCCGGCTAAATCTATTTTTATACAGAACAGTATATTTCTCAACCACTAGAGCACGAGAGATTATTACTGAATCGCACAACAATTTAGGTTGAGAAACACTGATACAGAATCTACACGGAAAAAATATTGTAATAAAAATTACTATGTATTATGGTACTGGAAGGACGGTTCAGTAATTATGGTATAATATAATAAAAATTACAATGTTCATTGAAATTGTTATTAGAATATTAGTATAATTGTAGAGATTACAAAATACATTTTACTATTATTAATAACAATTTCAATGAACATTGTAATTTTTACCATAATTACTGAACCGTCCTTCCAGTATCATAATACATAGTAATTTTTATTACAATATTTTTCCGTGTAGATTTAATTATGTATTACGTCTAATGTAAGCATAATCTATATAAAAATATGGTAACTATATGTTTTAATCGGAAAATCTAATATTTTCATGTTTTCTCTTTGACAAATGGCTATACCTCTTATTCATTTTAGTATTTATAAAGATCGCAAAAACTAGAACTCCATTATTGTTAATAAAACATTTGTTTAGATAGATAAAATTAATATCGTTAATGTTTCATTAAATATTGTATTTACACTATTAAGTTCTGTTGAAATTTACAAACACTGAAAGTACCTACTAAATGCGTGGTCTCAGTGGCGTAGTAACGGGGGCGGGTAACGGGGACCCCCCCCCTCCTCCCGCCCGAAATATTCAGTGTTTTATGAAAAACGTATGTTTTGAGAAAACATCAGTTCAAAATACCTTTAAAAATTTAACACATATGTATATATCCCCCCCCCCCCCACTGCGTTGTCTATATTATTATTAACGAGTATCAGATCTGGCGTTTTAAGTCTTGGCATCTTAGGACGCCGCGCCGTCCGCACCGGCCGCACCGTCCGCCAGACACGCAATACTGATGTGTGTATATTATTTTCAAGGTTAAAATTATTGCGTGTCTGGCGATCGGCGCGGCGTCCTAAGATGCCAAGACTTTAAATGAACATATAAAGTTATAACTCCTAATCTGTAAAAAAATTGAAAATATTTGTTTAGTCAAAAAAATTCAACAAAGGCATGTGGGGTGTCAAAATGTAGATTTCAATCATAATTACCTATTTTTACATATTTTTTAACTCGAAAATGGCACCTGCCATTTAATTCTAAAATGAAATTAATTTTCCCGTACTCCCCATAATATAATTAAGATTGTAATCATTTATTCACAAAATTTAACTTTTTCTTTCAAGCTAACATAATGTTTTTTATTTAACACAAACTGGCAGAGTTGGGAGGAGGGTCTGTCATAAGTTTAGCGCTCGGGGCCCCAAGAGATCTAAATTCGCCTCACTGAAAATCATGTCCATGCACACACTTGTACTTAGAAACATTTTCTATTGATAATTTCAAGTCATCGTCACACATAGTATTTGTTTATTTTACACTTACAATCAGTAAAGTATCTCATATTAACTATGATAACCTTGGAGTTGTTAGTAGCCAATAATTCTAATTAAGTTTTAACGTATATGAGATAGCTGTATTATATCTTTCACGTAACATGCACACATTAGCTGATACAATATGTATAGCTGAAAATGTAATATTCTTTCAAATATTCAAATTATTTACTTTACGATTTAGTAACAGAAAGTAGTAATGAATGTTATGTCTGGAATTTATCCTTTTATTATTAAATACAGTGATATCTCGATTAAATTATAAATTAAAGTAATTAAAAATTATCTCATAATTTGCCAAAAAATCTGTTTTTCATTGTAAGATTTTTTTTACCAAGTGTACATGTTTAACTGTTTTTGATATTGAAATTCAATATTTGCATTCAGCAAAAACTTTTCTACTTTTGTTCAATTTATTCGTTACTCTTGTTTATTTGGTTTCATCAATGTTTGAATAAAAAAAAACAAAATAGCCAATTTTCTTAATATTAAAAAAAATAGAGAACTTTACTGTACATTTCCAGCAGTAATATTTAAATTACTCTAAAATATCAACGTAATTACTTTGTTAAATAAAGAATAATGATATATGTATTAATATAATTCCCCAAATTTTTAACGTAGGTACCTACTGTTTTTCTCACCCATCATAAAATAATTTTTATATTAAACATTTTTTTTTATTAAATCAGTTGGTACTTATTCCATAAATTGATACTTCCCTCTAATAATAATTATTATTATTATACATATTTATAATTATAATGTGTAGATTGGAGCATTTTAATGAAAATATGAATCGATCTACTGAAATGGATAAGAACAATATGATTGTACAATATTTTAAATTTTACCCGATATTCCCGCTTAAATTTAAATTTTTAAACTAAACTGAAATCAGGCACATGCATGTGAACCTTGAAAATAAATACAGGTATTTTTTTATTTAAATAAACATATTTAGTAATTCTCCAAAATGGTGACATAATTTTTTTTCTTAAAACCGTTTAGATACATACATGAATATTTTTGTAAGTAACTTTATTCAACCACAATATTTTACTAAAAATATATTTATAATTATATATAAATACGAACCTTTCTTTGAGTTTCTTGTATTGCAATCCATCTTTGTGAAAAAATCAAATCATAAAAATCACTCATATCCAGAAAAGACACTGAATTATTATTATTCGAGCACTCAAAATGAACAAATTAAAATATATTCGATCAAATATAAATGAACTTAATTATAAAAACTAGTTCAAATAACTTTTTATTTATAACATTATTCGCCACAGTGCAAGCGTATTCCAGTTGACATTATGTTATACGTCACCATACTACTAAAAATTAATACATACATACGGATTCATCTACAAAATGCCTATCTTATCAGTGAGGAAGTTATCAATGTAATAAAAATATAATATTTCAGTGTTATTTCGGTATTTTAATGTAGACGTTGGGACAGACAATTTTTATTAGCGCTCATTGTTTGTATGTAATAGTTATTTCATAAAGGTCATTGATCTCAATCAATTTCACTTTTACAAATTACTTAACGTGTTCAATTTAGTGCAAAATATACAGTGAACCGGTTAATATTTGATTCTGACATTACCGGCTTTTGGCACCGATAAAATAATCACGTGTTTAGAATGATGCATGTGCATGTAGCATAAAAATATATATTCTATGTTAGTAGATCGAACTTAACAATTTTCGATAGTTTCTTGCATTAATGCAGTATTTACCAAAGTTACCAGGACCGACAAGAGGGCGATGCAGGCGATGCAAATCATCGGGGCCCGGGACCTGAAGGGGCCCGGACTGAATCTATTCTTAAAAAAATGTAGATAATAATATTGAAAATTATTTAATTTGAATGATGAAATTTTAAAATAGTTCTGTTGACAGCAATAAAAATCTTCATCATAATTAAATATCGGTATAAATTTAACATAAAAGGCCTCTTGTTAGAGAATAATTTAATTATCGCAAATGAAGATATAGAACATTTTATTAAAACCAAAGAAAATAAATATAAATACAGAAGAAAAACCCGTATGAAGAATGAATTAACATTCAGGATCCAGGGGCCCGGCCCTTTGCATTTTGGTAAAAAAAATTGACCAAAATGATTTAATTTAAAGAGTAAATTTTAAATCAAAGAAGTATCCATCATTTTATTGAAATATTTCTGGAAAAATATTACGTAATCCATAAAAAAATGCGAGAAGCTCCACATAAGAAAATCTAATTTATTATTGAAATACACAAACTATAATTAGCTAACTAACCAAATTATATGAAATTTAAGTTATTTTACAAACGGTTGTGTTTTTATTGAGGCAAGTGTAGGATTTATATTTTATTATCGATGTCAAAAATACGTTTCATCCATTCAATTTAGTAAGTAGATAAATTTCTTAGTTATATTTCTTCTTGAGACTGAAGGGTTAAAATCAAAAGTTTCTAGAACTTTTTTGTTGCATTTTAGGAGACCTATCTAAAGACACCCCACATGATGGGGTAAGTGAAAAAAAAATTGAGTACACTTTTCAGTCTATGGGAGGTGGGTCCAAAAAACATTTTTTGACATGTTGCATCGGGGCCCGGTTTGGCTCTCGGCGGCCCTGAAAGTTACATCACCATAATATACCCCCTTTAAATTTTACTGACGCACAGTGGGTTAAAATCACACGTTTTTGCGCGAAATTTCGCTTCAAACCAATTTAATGTTATTACTCGCATTTGAAAGGTAAGTAGTTGTAGTTTCATAAAATTACCCCAAGAATAGTCAATTCACCATATAATTACCCTTTCATCTACTTAAATCTAAAAAATCGATTAAACGATAAATCCATAAGTAATAATACGACCCCGAAAAAGGTGTATCATTACAGAGTGAGTTGATTTTTCAGATTTAAGGGGACGAAAGGGTAATTAAGAGAATGAATTGACTATTCTTGGGGTAATTTTCAGAAACTATAACTACTTACCTTTCAAATGCGAGTAATTTCATTAAAATTGGTTTGAAGCGAAATTTCACGCAAAAATGTATGATTTTAACCCACTCCACTGTTGGACGTCAGAGAGTCCGGTGAATTTTTGGAAAGATGCATTGCATATTGCAATTTTAAAGCTTTCTTTGATATAAAAATCAAATACGTATTTAGAGTTAATAAAAATGAGCGTTTAATCATTACTGTTAGGACTTAGGACAGTCAATACTTAACTGTTATTGTGACGCTACTGTTTTTACATGTACATTAAGAACAGTATTAATCTACACGAAAAAAGTATTTATATTCAAATAAGATGTGTTATGTTTGCATAAAAGATACTTTCGTAAAATCGTAAAAAATAATTAAACATAGCTTTTTTATTGTCATATCAATGTTAAATCAAGTCGTTATATTTCCTTATTATTTTCAGAAAAACGAAATTTTGTAAAGGATTATGATTATTATGCAATTAATGCAACAATACTATTTAATCCTAGTTACAAGTTCATTATCTCATTTCTAAAACAGGTGTCAATTATTTGTATTTGTTTATTCTTATAAATAAATAACAATTATTCTCTTATTAATTTACCTTCTCCCACATAATAATTGTAAAATTTGTTCTTATGTACATACTTTAACATAATATATTTTTATTCTATCATAAGAAATCGTGCATAGTATATAATTCGTTTATATTATATCAGTATAGTTAATTTATAAATATCTTCTCCACCAGTTAACTTGCCAAAACTTTAAAAGACGTTCTAAAATATAAGAATTCACTGTGAAATGTTTATTTTTATCATAATATACACATATACTATACTATATCTATATCGTACGATTGTATGTTACCTGTATATAGATACTTATTAACTTAGGTGCATATTATATTTTAAACCCTACGTTACTTTTATTTAGGAATTCATAATTTAAATTAAAAATAAAATATATCTACATATGAGCTAGTCCAGTATACATATAAAAAAACATATTTTCCATAATGTTGCCCCCCCCCCCCCCCCCCCAGCCATGCATTTTTCGGTCGAATTACGGTATTTTTATGTTTTAAACTCCAGCGTTTTTAGATTAGACTTATTTCAATAGTAAGTTATTTTTCGAAATATCCCTTCCTATTATGCATGATAAGGGGTTATTCTTTTCGTTTACTTATTGAACTGTCATTTAATATCGGTTTCAGAGCCAAATATTTACCATTATCATAATAAAATTCAGTATTTTTAAAGATATTTTTATGATTATGATAATAAATACTTTTAAAAATATTTATATGAATTGAGACTCAAGATTTTTTTGTAGGAAATTTAATTCTCTACAAAATGTTGTGAGAAATAATTTTTTTTAACGAAGTATACTAACGCATAAGTAAAAAGGTAATTTTTTCCATGTTAATTTAATGGATAAAATTTTGCGACGTCAACAGGTTTGATCTATGATTTATGGGAGAATCAAAGCTAAAAAATTGTCCGAAAAAAATAAAAAAAATACTAATATTACCTACCTATAACTTTGAAATGTGTGTTATTTTTCTGTATATAATTATCATAGATCTAATATCTAATAATCTTTCTAAGAACATACCTTTAGGCTACCTTTAGGTATGACGTCAGAATAATTGCTCTAATAACAGGTTACAGAAATGTCTGGTTGATACGAAATTTAACTATCAATCAAATATATTTTACATATTGTATTAAATGTATTAAATACTTTTACAAATTTCTAGGATATTTTTTTTAATAAAAATATAGCATACATATTTTGAAGCCTTCGCATATAACCCTATATATCAAATTCAACAAACTATACCAATATATTATCTAATAAATTTATTAAAAACAATAAACTTCGTCTTTAAAAATCATCTTCTGTAGAAAGGATTGTTCACCTGTATTCTATATAGATAGATATTTTGTTACGGTCTCAGTGGCGTGCAGAGGTCAAATTTAGCGGACAAATAGAAAAACATATGTAATCTATTTCATTGTTAGATAATTTTTAGTAAATTTAAAATATATTATAGTAAAAATGAACAATTTAAAATTAAAAATAATTAAAGAAATATCATTGTATGTATACAGACGAATTTATATCTTTTACTAATTATATAATTTGTCGTATGTATATAAATAATGTTACTCTCAATACACAATATATATATACATTCAATTTGTAGATGTATATAATAAATAGTTCTAAAATACGAACGATAAGAATCATATACCTAATTACATTGAACAACAATTTTTTACACATGTTAAAAAATCAATATTATAATTAAAATAATGTTTACATAGTAAATTAATAAATGATGTTCGTTTGTACAAATTTCTATGACCACAACTTACCCACCTCTTGACAAGATGCCTTCAGTAACAGCAAATTAAATAAAGTATCCTTGATCATTCCAGGACTAGGTTACTGTACACTTGTATTAAAAAGTTTCCCGATTCAAGAAATCAATATTATAGTTAAACGAGTATTCACAAAATACTGTAACTAGAAAATATTTTTTATATGTTTAGTTGTTTTAATTTAAAACCATCTTTCATCATTTCACCTTACAAGCCACGACTTAAACTGCGGTTGCAATTGAGTAAAACAACACGGGTATTCATTCTTTCATTGAGAATTATATTTTTGCAGATGCACATCAATTTGAGTTGTTCCAGAACGCGACATCTATATTTTGATGCAGTTACTAATATTGACATATTAATTAGTCGGTAAAATAAATATCTACTTTAACACTATGTGTCATTTCTGGTACATATATTAGGTTAGAGTAGTTTAAAATCAAAATAACAATTAGAATTATTTTTAATTTTTTTCAATTAATTAGATAGATTTAAGTTTAAATAATGGCAGCTGAACAATCAAATTCTAGCTCAGATTTAGTTGAAAGTGAAACTATAGTTGTGAAGCAAGAAGACTTACCTGAAAATGTAAAATCTAATTATCCGCCCCCTTACTTAAAGTTGTATATGTACAAAAATAATTTAAATTTTATTATCACTTTTAGGGCTGTTTATTAGATCATATGGATATATGTGTGTCTGAAGCTGAAAAAAGAGCTAATGGAACACTTAATCTTAGAGAATTTTATACTGTATACTTAATTGAAACAAAGTAGGTCTCGCACTTTATATTTAATATAGGTATTTTGTTTACAAATCTGATAATTTCTTATATTATAGAGTCAAAGATCATAATTGGAATGGAGCAATTAATAAAATTGGTGCAGTGTGGAGACGTTATACAGACTTTGAACATTTACGTGCGTATTTGGAAATTACATATCCATATATAGTATTACCACCGTTACCTGAAAAGCGTGTTGTCTTTGGTTGGCAAAAAACATCTACAGATACATTTGATCCAGATTTCGTAGACAGGCGAAGAGCTGGTTTAGAAAACTTTCTTTTAAGAGTTGCAACACATTCAATTTTATGCAAAGACAAACATTTTATTGAGTTTGTACAGTTAGAGGAGCAATGGAAAGAAAATTTAAAAGAATCAGGTAATTGACTTTTTAAATTATTCAATCAATAATTGCTGTTAATACAGAAGGTACTTGACTATTGTGTGAGTACCATAGTCAGACCCCTATTATATAGAAACAACAGGACTGAAAAGTGTAGAAAATCGGCACTAAATAAAAATTAAAGGACACTTTGTTATTCACAAACTTTTTACAAAATTCAGCTGAATTAAAGAATTTGCAGACATGGTGTCACAATCGTTAAAACTCACATATATATAGTTATTCAGAATAAAGTTGATATTTTAATAATATACACATTAACTATTCTTGATTAGGGTAATCTATCAGGGCGAAAGAAGGTTGGTTAGGTTGAAAACGGGGATACAATCTCCGCCTTGGTTAGGGCAAATAATTACACAGATTATACAGGTTGTCTCATAGGGTAGTTTCACGCATTTGGTTAATGGCTAGTGTTGTAGTCAGCAAGAAGACTGTACAAGGAGAGTCAACTAATGTGGAAGGGGAGTCAAAGAATCCATGGTAACTTCCCCGCCCGTGAGTCGTTATTGTGTTGCGCATAGCACTCAAAAATACCATCTGCGCATCTTGTTTACACATTGCTACGTAACGAGATGCGCAGTAAACGATTTAGAGCGCTATGTGCATTGCCACCGCGGAGGGGATGGAGGGGAAGTTACTCCGTATAGTTTGATGTTGCTTAGTACAGGGCAGGATAGGGAAGTTGATTAAGGTAATTCTCGTGCTACAGTACTATCAAAAAGTTACGCTAAATAATACATAGTAAAATGTCGAAAAAATTCGCGTTGCTATAGAAAATTTTTGATCAAGACTATACTCAAAGCCGTTTATACTGACTATTACAAACACACTCATACTATGAATATATTGTCTCAAATTCAAACACATCAACAAATAGATCCACCAGCCGTGTGCACCTTCAAACGGATGTTATAAAAATTCAAGAAAATGAATTCTCTTCTAGTTGCACACAGTGTTGCCAGGTTTATTTTATTCAATCAGTCAACTGTCGATTTTTTGTTAAAGTTTAATATTTTCCATGGTTGTATTAGTAATTATTAGGGCCGTTTTCTTAGTTTTATGACTAAATGCTTTGACAGATTTTGATAGAAAAGTACTAAACAGTAAAGGGTTATTGTTCTGATATGTGACAAAAAATTCAAAATGATTGACTGTTTTGTTTTGAAATACAATTATATTTCAAAAACAAAACGGTTCTTTTTGAAATACAAGTTGTATTTCAAAAACAAAAAGGTCGATCATTTTAAATTTTTTGTCACATATCAGGACAGTGACTTTTTACTAATTGGTAGTTTTTTATCAAAATCTATCGAAGCGTTTAGTCATGAAAATTAACAAAACGACCCTAGTACGTATTTGTTATAGCGGATAAGTTTAAAAATCGCAAACTTTGATGATAGTTATCTCGATCTTTTCAAAATTTCACGTTCGGATAGACATCATTGTTCTTTTTATCCTGTGATTTTTTTTTAATTCTATCCAAATGGTATTTGCACGAGAACTACCTTAAATAGCCAGTGACATCACATGCACTCTCCCGCTCATTCCCCTCACACAAATGATTAGTTGTGAGACAACCTGTATTAGTTTAATAACCTTGATTATACTCTATTCTAACACATGTGATTTTTAAAATTTGTAACTTTGTGTCTACATATTCTTCAGTTTAACCCAGACTTCAAAATAAATAATGAAATAAAAGATTTTAAGTAATGTGTCTATCATTATGGTATATACACTCACCACTCTATACAACGACGGCATTAGTAATTCAACCGCTTTAACGTTAATTGGTGAATTTAAATTTCGTGCAGAAATATAGTAGTCATGGTAGTATTGTGGTGGGGATAGGGGAAGGTGGTTATATGGAGCAGTCGTTATATAGAGCGGTAAGTGTATTTGAATGCTTGAGCAGGACAAGCTAATCTGGAGCAAGCCAGTACCACTCCAGGCGGGACATTTGGCAATCTTGGTCACATTTATAAACTTAATAATCTTTGTATCACATAGAAAGACCAGGTGTAGGAATGTAATTACATGGCAATAAACATATGAAGCTTTTTACTAGAAATGTTATATAGTTTCTTAAAGTATAGAGTATTTTTGTGTGTCTAAATAGTAAAATTATAGTCAACCACTTAAGTTGTAGTGGTGGAGGTGATATAGTGGTTCTATTCAGTAATGAACTGGATGAGCGATTGTGTCTGTCCAGGGGTAGATACTGTAATTATGATTTTACATTCTTCTTAATTCTTAAAGGTAATATTCTTAAATTTATATATGTATTCTGTAAATTTGCTTATTGTTTGATTATACCTTTGGACTTACTTTAAGTTTGGTTTTCCTTCCCTTGCTGCACCGTTCTTCTTTCATGGTATGAATTATATTATAATTCATACCATGAATTATATCATATATTAAACTACTACTATAGTAGATTAATATATGATTATATTATAACATAGACTATATGTATATATGCACACAAAAATGATTCTTGATTAGAACAATTTTTTTGTGATATTTTTACTGAAAAGGGCTTTTATTATTAAAAATGTTGATTCCTATCATAGGTACCAAATAACCAAGTCTTTTGTATGACGTGCCTTAGGGTTCAAAACATAATTTTTGCTGGTCATGCTCTTTTTAGACTGACTACGTGCACAACAACTGAGTAATTTAAATTTACAGGTTATTTACAATTTGCTGAATCAAAACTTAAAGAACTTAGTGTAGCTGTACGTTTAAGAAAACCTGACCCTACTTTCGAGTCTTTAAAAAACTATAGTTACAGTCTTCATTCAAACATATCTAACTTCTTACGTATTAGAGCAAAGGTTGTTGAAAAGCAATATAATCTATATAAACTACATGCAAATTACGGAAGAGTGTTTAGTGAATGGAGCGCAGTTGAAAAAGAAATGGGAGATGGTTTACAAAAAGCTGGACATTTCTTAGATTCATTTGCATCGAGCATAGATGCTTCATTAGAAGATGAAGAATTATATGCTGATCAATTTAAAGAGTACTTATTTTTTGCTCAATCACTTCAAAATGTCTGTAAAAAACAAGAAGCTTTGCAGTTAAAGCTTGAAACCGCAGAAGATAATCTTACAGGAAAAAGGACTGAAAGGACTAGAGCTGAGCAAGGAAAGTTTGGACTTATGTCACGCTTATTTGGAACTGTTGACAGTGATGAGTTACGTGAACATAAAGTCAATAGCTTAGAACAACAAATTGAAAGTAATGAACAAGATGTTGAAATAACAAAAAATGAATTAAAGTATGTATAAATTTCTATTCCAATATAAGAAATTGCTTAAACAACTTATCCACTTTTTATTGTCTCTCCAATTTTGGTACTAGAGCACTTGAACACTAATAGTTTTTGAATTTCATGAATTCGCGCATATAAGAAAAATGTTATACCTCTTATGATATTCATAATTCAAAGAATAATTTAGATTTAAAAAAAAATCCAAAGAAATTTGTGAAGAACTTATTATATCCAATAGGTTCCCCAATTGATTTTTTTTAAATCTAAATTATTCGTTGAGTTATGAATATCATAAGAGGTATAACATTTTTCTTATATGCGCGAATAAAAATATGTGCATATATCTTTGAATGCTTATGATTTGAATAATAATTGAATTAAAAAAATTCCAATGAATTTCATAAAGCACATACCATATCTTATGGATTCATAAATAGAATTTGGTTTTATCTCAGCTCGAAGGTTGTCAAAAATTAATGTGAATTTTTCATAATTACATATTGTGTTTTTTGTTTACCTTTAAACCGTTATATCTTTCTTAATTTTCAAGTTTTTGTAATTTTACTGATGCCAACGTAAAGAGAATTTAATTTAGATGTGAAAAATATAAATATCCTTTAAAATTGATTGATCAGTGCAATAGCAGCACGAATTATAAACGGGAACGAGACAAAAATTGAGTTATCACACTTCGCACATAAACAGGTCAGATTGTAACGGCCGTATCTCGGTCAATTTTTATTGTATTGGAATAAAATAAAAAACAAATTAAAGGTCTAACGCAGAGCTACAAAAAATATCTGAAATATTTTTCAATAAAATAAGCCAGCTTGATGTTATTTATGAAAAAACACATTTTTACCCCTTTCACCCCCTACCAAACTACCCCTGCACCCCTTAGTCGATTACGCTCAACGGTTTCTTAAAGTATATGTTTAAAACTACGTATGTACCAAATTTCATTGATGAAGGAATTTTCGTGTTTATTTTGGAAATTTTTGACTATTTTTACTGTACTAACTGGCAGATCTAGAAAATGGTAAAATTTTCTTAAGAATAATAATGGTTTAGTGATACATTAACTTTGTCAGGTTTGGCGACAAGAAGGACAGTTATACCGAGCCAGATAAAATTATGGTTACTTTGAAAAACCTCCTTGGATTGACCACTGTTCATAGCGCTTGTTAACTAACAAAATTTTATTCAAATCCTTTATAATACCAGATATTATTTAACATTAGGGTTACTCCTGTATGGTCTCACCTTGTTAATACATACTTCATTTGAAATTCAGTATATTGTTTTTACCCATTTAAAATACATAATAATAGATATTCTAGTGGTTGTTTTTTAACTTACAAAATTATTTTTTATAAATATAAAATTGAGGTAGTAGAGTTATAAGAGTTTTAACTTATTTTTCTAACAGTGTTTATGTTTCCAGTGATTTTACTAAAAAAGCTTTAATGGACATCGAAAAGTTCCAAGAACAAAAAAATAATGATTTGCAAGAAACACTTATAGCATATTCAACACTTCAGTTAAAAACTGCAAAAAAGGTATTTATGTATTTAATACATATATAGGTATAGGTAACATATTAACATAGGTGGGCATTAACTCATTAATCTGTTAATCGTTAATTAACGAAGTTAACAAAATGCTTAACGGATTAACTTTTAAGTTAACTCAAAAAAATTTTAACGCTTTTGTTAACTTCCGTTAACTTAGTCCGTTACATTGGTTAACAACCAATCGTTACAACGATTAACGAAGTTTACTTTATTATTAACGAGTTAACGATTAACGAAATAGACTTTTCGATTAACTGTGCCCACCTATGCATATTAATAATCCAGTCGTCAGAATACATTTTGACTTTCTTATACGCATGTATATGAAATATAAATTTAGTATAAGTATTATTAATTAAACAATTTTTTTTTAAATTTCGGATTTTGATGACATTTGATGATGGTTTAATAATAACGTTTAAAATAAATGCATTTGATACAACATATTGTAGAGAATATTATTATATATAATTTATATACAACTTATTTTATTCTATCTTTTATTAGTTTGTCAGATTCAGTATAGAAGGTCTTTGCTGTGGTTGTCAAATAACTACATTTTTCCAGATATTGCCTTTAAATACAAATAATTATTTAGGGCACTCTTTTTTTTATTAAAACATAAAATTTCAATTTAAAATTGAATAAAAGACATTAATACAGCTAGCAGTTGAACAAAACTTTACATTTTAAAAAGGATTTCCAAATTCCACACCGCTAGGTGATTTTTTTGCACTCTTTATTTCACATTAAGTAATGGTACATAATTTTTAAAAACATCATTTTATGTGTACCTACATCATTTCAATAACTATCAATGGCATATAATTTTTAGAAATCCATTTTGTTTAAAATTTTATCAGTTTTAATAATTATAATAACCTTTTTTATCCCAAAACTGATAGTTCCAGTGTTTTTCCAAATAACTGATTGTGATTATAGACAGCTTTGTAAGCCCCTAGAAATGTATGCACTCCCCTTAAAAAACGGAGAAATGTAATTGCCGTTAAAAGTCTTCCAATTTCTCAAAAAGAACATACTCCTGATTTTTTTTCTAACTGTACCTCTATGTGCATACAAAATTATCTGACAACTGGACTATATAAAATATTAAATATATACTGATAAGAGGGGTGTGCTTATAAAAAATGAAGTACCGGTTCGCTGTTTACATTTTAGAACTGCACCAAACTTTCTAACGAGACCAACGCCATTAACACAGATCTCTTATTTATTCTTTTTCTCTCAACTCAGTTTAACATTTAAGATAAAAACGTTTTTTTATGCTCATACCTGATATAAAATATAGTAAATATAAGGAGAACCATTCACTATCATAAATTAATTATAACAATTCATACAAACCATTATGAACTGGCTAGAGCACATCCCTAAATAGAAATTGTAGGTTACGTGTATTGCCATGTATTTAAAAAAATATTCATCCATATTGATTTTTTTAGAGTTTGCAAACTTGGATTCAAATACGAGATTGCTTAGAAAGTATTCCTTGAAGAAGTAAAACTCTAGTATTATTGTTAAATGTTTGTGGTGTTGATCGTTAAACGTTTTTTGTACCTTAAATAGTATATTTAATGTCATTATATATATACATAGTATATTGTAATATTTTAAAGAATATATTTTTATTAATTTAAACTATAAAATTGTATACAGAGTGACTTATACGATTAATTTTTTTTTTTCATAAAATAGTACTATAAATTTATTTTTAAGAAGTTTGAATCTAAAATAAATTTCATCAGTTCTCAACCAATACCGAGGAAATTTTAGTAATTAATAAATAAATGACAATAAATGGGTTATTCAGTAAAAAATATTAATTAATTATTATAGATAAAATAAAATAATTTATTTATTTATGTAATATAATTTTAATTTAATAATTTGAATTATCATCATGCTTGAACATAAATAATTGAATTGTTAACAAAATTAAATATTTCTAAATATTTCTGTATAACGACGTACCAAATTTAAGCATCCATTCATGGTCAACTTTTATTAACCATATATGCATGGTAAATATTTACACTAGTGCATAGTTTTCTGAAATTGTCATTATGTTTTTCAGTTATTTTAAAACTTCTTATTCTGCAGTCATTTAAGTAGAGATCTTGCTCAGAATTGCTTAAGAGTGACTCTGTATATATAATATAATCATATATTATTAAACTAAACATATGGCTCTTCATGTAATTTATTACTTTCTTGCATTGTTGAAGGAAGCATATAAAATTTTACATAAATTTTTATTGAACATTATTTCATACTGTTACTTTGTAAGTACTATAGCAATAGACAGTCAGGCCGGGCGCACATTGAGACGCAAAGTAGGGCAGGGTAGAGCAGAAAAAACTGCGAGACTTGGGTGACCACACATTGCAACGCAATTTCTTGTCACCAATCAGTCGTAGAACGCAATGATGGCCAAACTAAACAAACTAGACCTAAGTTCTGAGTCTGATTCAGACGAAGAAATGGACGAACTTTTACTTTTATATTCATTATCAATACGAAATAAGTCTATTTGGAAAAGTGCGTACTTGAAGAAAACCTCACGGTGAATTTGTTCTAACATCGAAATTTTCCGATAAACGATTATATACCTATATATAATATATCTAATATTTTAAAATATAGAATAAAATATGGATAATAAAAATGAATAGTAATAAAAACTGCTTGACACGTTCGCAGTAAACTGTGTCACAAACACTGCGTGACGCAGGTTCACGCAGACACTGAACTGCTCTGTCCTACCCTGCCTCTCAACTAACGCTCGCAAGTTCAAACATGTGAATCACAAAAAATGTGCTGCGCTACGTTGTCTACGTCTCAATGTGCGCCCGGCCTCATAGCCTGATTTATAGTTCTTTGACAATTCTTCAGCGGCATAGTGCTATCACGCGTTTGGCTTCCAATGGTGTTTTTATTGTGATTAAAGTATAAAATAACAGTTATAAAACATGACTCTTCACAGGTGAATATTTATATTATCTATAATTCAGGAAGAAATACTTTTTTGAGTTGGTTATATCTTTATTAGTATAAATATTTCCCATTCGACTATACCTGGGTTTTACGAGTTTTCTCATTATATGCAGACTTCACCTAGTACATAAGCCTCGGTATGCGGTAGTCATAACTCAACATTTCTCTTAACTTGTAAAGAGAGAAATACCTAAGAAATACCTTAGAAAAATATTAAGAATTAAAAATGTTAGAGCCTGCCATATTTTAAACGTTTTAATATATGATTTAATATAATATGTTTATATTATTTGTTAGCGTTATTTATAATACATAATTTATTTTTGTTATTTTGACTAGTCATTATGGGACCATTTTAAGTGTTTATTTTCAGTTAAATAACAAATTAAAATTTTTATTTGTAATTTTCTACATTATTATTATGGAAAAACTGTTTTTTTCTGTATATATTTCTATATGAATAAAATTATATTTAAACCACATTTAAACAAGTTATTTATTTTTACTTCCATGTTCGAAGAAATGGAAGTATTGTAATACCGTCAAAAAATCGTGTCCGAGATAAGAGCAGATTCTGATTGTACTAACTTCAAAACGTTAAGAAAAGTTAATTTCCGCATGGCGGCTGTGCGTGTGTCTGTGTGTCTGGATGTAGAATTTGCTTCCGTGTACGATAACTACTGTAGATATGCACCGATTTTAATTATTTTTGGGGAAAATGTTTGCCTCAGTGAGTACTCCAGACCTATTGATTTTGGTGCTAATCGGATTAGGGGTTTCCGAAATATTCGAAATTTTGTACCAATTATCGTCTGAAAAGTGATTAGTATCTCACCAATTTTGATAAGACTTGGTACATTTGTAGTTCAATCCAATCTAAGGGGCACTTATTCATAAATTCATAAATGTACCAAAATAGCTACTGAAGGGGTGAAAATCACCCTCAAAATTTTAATTTTAAGTACTAATAAATTCATGTTGCCATGGAAACAAACGCAGTAAATTTCAAATGTCAGATAATAATTATTTTATAAAAATGTGTATTATACAACTGATATTTATAAATACAAAAGTGAGTTTTATATTAAAAATTATTGTAAAAGATATTATAGAACATGGAAGTCATGTATGGTTCTCCATACCGATATTATTAATGTGTTGGTTACATTTATTAATTTTAAAATTATTTGAATTATATTTGATTATTGTGTAGACAATGTTCATTCAACAATATAGTTCCTAGTATATACTCATGAGTCATGAGTAAGTACTTAGTTACAATTATTCATAAATTCTAAAATGTCAGTTAAATCAAAATTACTTGCAACGTTCTTATTGATTGCAAGTAGTGAGTTTCTTTATTATATTTACTATAAATACTATTATGCGAATAATAATATGATAAAAAATAAAGTCTTATTTTTTTATCACTCTGGAGTTGAATGCCGAAAACATGTTCAGAAGAGAATTATATGTAAAAATGAAAATTGCTACTATAAGAAATTATTAATATTAGTGGAATATATTAAACAAACAAAAACTTCATTAGATATTTGTTTGTATGTAATTACATGCTTTGATTTAACAGAAAGCATAATAAATGTCCATAAACAAGGGAAGAAAGTTCGAATTATTACAGATAAAGACATGTCTTTCAGCAGTGGATCAAAAATTAAACATATTATTAAAACTGGTGAGTAAAAACCTTGAATCACGTGCACCCAAATGCAGAGGGAAAAACCACGTCATCTGATGTGCCTAATAATAACAAATGTAGCCTCGTAACTCGGCATAAGAAGGGGAAACAAACCATCCCAGGAAAAAGCGATCAGATCTAATTGGATCAGAGCAGATCTGAAATTTGATCAAATTAGATCTGATCAGATCTGAATGGGCCAAATTACGGATCTGATCAGATCTGATGCTATTTTTGATGAAAAATTTTATTTCCGATCTGATCTGATTGGATCCAATCAGATCGGAAATAAAATTTCAGAGCAGATCTGAAATTTGATCCAATTAGATCTGATCAGATCCGTAATTTGGTCCATTCAGATCTGATCAGATCTAATTGGATAAAATTTCAGATCTGCTCTGATCCAATTAAATCTGATTGCTTTTTCTTGGGATGTCATCATGCTCAAGCTGATCGGTCAAAAGAAATTTTAAGGCTTCCTTATACTTAACATCAG
Source organism: Sialis lutaria (assembly GCA_949319165.1). Taxonomy (NCBI): domain Eukaryota; kingdom Metazoa; phylum Arthropoda; class Insecta; order Megaloptera; family Sialidae; genus Sialis; species Sialis lutaria. The sequence goes on along the minus strand of OX439231.1, from coordinate 5,493,593 downwards.
GGAGTCGAACCGATACAATTTCCTAATTCAGTTTGATTCCGGTTCACAAAAGTTCCAGTATAAATAGTTTATTTAAAGTTTTTTACATGATTTTTGACCTATTTTAATTGATTGATATGGTTTAACGTGCTTTTAGAAAATTATAAAATATATATTTAGTTTTACAATGCAAGTAATGTCTTTTATTAAGCGATTTTTTATTCGCACTTTGCTGTGGAACGTATCTAGCTGTATAATATCTGCTCCAATGAAAAAGTATATATTTTTTCAGTTCTATCTATTTTACATATTAATGTATATTATTAAAATAAGAAAATAGGTAAAAAAAATATCAAACATTACGTGTTTTTTGATTCAGTTCCGATTTGGATTCAAAATTAAATTATAAATTTTGGCATCAGTTCAGTTTCGGTTTAAAATAAAATTTTGTTCCAGAATTGGTTTTTGGTTCGGATTTAGGTTCGGTTCGACTCCCTGCTTTACATACCTTGCCCATGGCACAGAATAATAAATATCCCACAGTTGGATGTGGGGACCATGGATCATGGTTAATTCATATATCTCTGCTGATTTAAATATAATGTTTTGTAATATATTCAATCTGATTTATTTCATAATTATTATTAGAAATCTTTTTTAGGTATTGAAGTAAGATTTAAAAAAATTGGTAATATGATGCACCACAAATTTTGTCTAATAGACTGTGGTGAACCTGAAAGTTTCTTGTTAACAGGATCGTTAAATTGGACAATGCAAGCTTTAGTTGGTAACTGGGATAATGTTATGTATACAAATAATAAACATTTAATTGAAGCATATGAAATTGAGTTTGCTCGCATTTGGCAAGATTGCAAGAAATAAATATTCAACAAAGTTTCTTATGAATCATTGTAATCCTAATATGGAAAGTTATGAATGACTTAACGTTAAATTACCTAATCAGTTTGGTATATTGTGGTAATGAATAGTTATATTTTTTACTAAACCATGTAAATGTAATTTCTTATCTTTAAAACCCAAGTTTAATATTAATAGTTCACTGCAATTAGACTGAAAAACAGTAACAATGAATAAATCAGGCCTCTACGAACCGATTTTAAAATAAACCTTTTGCATTTGGATTGGTTCGATAAATAGGTTAAAACTATGAGGTACACAGTGACCTCTCAGATTTTGTTTAAATATATATATTTGTTTAATCAGTGAAATTTTTTGCAATCGGAGGCGTCGTTGGCTTGTGAGTGACAAAAGTCGCTGAATGACATCTATAATGCGGCGTTTACACCGAAAAAACAAAACAGAAACATCGTGTCTTTAAAATACTTTGTATTTAAAAATGTATAGGGTTTATTGCTATTTGGTCATAAAAACACTGTGTTTCTGTTTTGTTTTCTCGGTGTAAACACCGCATTAGACTTCTCAAACATGTTACATCTGCCTTTTAGTTACATATATCATTGATTCTGCAAAGTACATGTTTGTATTATACATAGGCTAAACTAGTCACACGAGTCATTAGACCTCTACATTAAGTATTTAGACTGCCTCTAAGCCCCGTAAACTGATAAAATTTTACTAAATTTTAGATCTGTAAATTCGCCAAAAAAATTTATTTGATAGGGTTGTTATTTATGTACAATAAAGTTACAATATACTGCAACACAAATCAGCAGGAATCATTTCATGCAATATTAAGGTGACCAACCGTCCTCCTTTAGGGAGGACAGTCCTCCTTTTGTAGGTTCTGTCCTCCCTCAAAAAGTGTCCTCCTTTATGTCCTCCTTTTTGATATTTTAAAACTAATATGTTAATCTATGTACGTAAAATTTACGTCAATAATGATTATTAATCATGTATTAATTAATATATTTAATTTAAATTTATAAAAATTATTTATAATTCTGTTTTTGTATATTGTATGTACAATACCTAAATACAAATACGTATACCTATTTGCAAAAATTAATTCAGTTTAAAAAAAATCAAAAATTTTTTTTATAAAATTTTCAAGGTCCAAAAATAAAGTGACCTTTTTCTGAGGAGTTTTCTGATTACTAGGGAGGGTATCCTTATTTTGAAATTTTGTCCTCCTTTTTATTTTTATAATATTGGTCACCTTAGCAATATCCATAAATCGGTCATAGAGGCCCAATTTATAGGTATAAAATTAATAGCAGTAGACTATAAGTATATAATATATTTAACCCTCCGTCTGTACACTATATTTTTCGAGACACGGTCTGTACACTGGGTCTTTTAGGGAACAGTCGCGTTTTCAAAGTTTTATAGGCTTTCAAAAAATCTAAAAAAAATCAGGGTTACTTCTTGAAGTGTCTACTACATGGCTCAACAGTTGTTAATGCCTAAAGTTAAAAACCATTGGTAATAAAAATTTAAGTATAGTCAAAAATGGAGGAAAAACGGGATTTTGTTAAAAAAATTGTAACTTTGCAATAAACAAATATATTAAAAATAGGTTATATGGTTATGAAGCTTAGACTATGACCTTTCAAAAGAATATAGTGTCATTGGCATAGCCTCCAAAAAGTTGAATTATTTCAGCACCTGAAAGTGGGAAATATTTTACGTATTCAGGTGCATGCCATAAATAAACGAAATGGTAATTATTTTGCACAAAATCAGTGGTTTTTTGACATAAAAATAGTCAAAAAAGTCTAAAATTACATGAAATATTTATTTTAGCCATGAAAAGACGAAAAAAGCAAAAAAAACGGTATCCATTTACCTCAGAAAATACTAACGCCGTCTGTACACTGACCCATTTAGGGAACGGACGCAACTTGCATCTGCTGGCGTTTGCAAGAAAATTGTCAGACTCGGGTGCCCTTTGAGCCTTTAGTCCCTACTCATACCTAGATTTTTTAGGCGAGGTAGCACAAGCCCGTCCCCCATTCGTAGGAGAAATATTGAAGTTTGAAATTTCGACTGTTCCTTAAAAGACCCAGTGTACAGACGGAGGGTTAATACCTATTAACAGTGGCGGCGTAAGGTAGATTGGTACCCGGGGCGGTTTTTTTTTGCACCCCCCCCCCTTTTTTTTTTCGTTCTCAACTCAATATTAATTTCAGTTTTCTGGTTTTTTGCACCCCCTTCTAGAAAAAAAGTGTTGTCCTTCATTTTATTTTTATTTTTTTGCTGTCAATTCAATATTTTTATTTTTATTTATGATCTTAATGACATGTTATACACACTTTCCAGAGTATTTAAAGAATAATTTGTCACCCCTTGGTGCTTGGCACCCGGGGCGGGCCGCCCCCACCGCCCCCCCCTTACGCCGCCACTGCCTATTAATGCATATGAATAAATCATCAAATTTAATTGAAGCATTTTTTATAATATGTATTAATCTGTTTGTTTAAAATATATAATGCCAATTTAAAATGTCTGTTTTATTTAAAACAAATTAATTTGTAACTTAAGCGGTGACAACAGATACAAGAGGCGCAAAGACGATCATGATTTTATTGTAACTTAAAAATTAAGTTCAAGACAAAGTTTAAGTTCAGAATCATATGAATACAAATTTTATAATCATATATGATTCTGAGCATAAGCTTATATTTTGTCATATAATAAGTCAAAATTGAGAGAAACGGTTTTATCAATAAAAGACATATTCCTTTGTACACATAACATTTTACAGTTCTGTAAAGAATGCTAATGATTAGTTTGGCACCTTATTTCGGACTAAATAAAAATATAAAAAAATTCAGCTGCATTGGAATTTTTCCGTAGTGAATTATTAATAATTTTTATGTGTTATTGATTTTTGTATGTCATCATTATTGTATAATTTTATTAATTTGGTTAAAGATATTTTATTTGATTTGATTTTGTGTAGTTATGTATTTTGTTATTTTCAGTTTTATTAAACTATACCTTATTTTTTGGAATAATAATAAACTATTTCTTAATTATTATCGACATAAAACCCTTCCTAAATACCAATTTTTGATAAATGTTTAGGTACTCTTTTTTTGCTCATGATTGCTTAGAAAGTATTATGAAATGATTTTTTTTAAATGTTACTTAGTACACTTTTTTTTATATTTGACAAGAAATATTTATTTTGCCTGAGGCCCCTGACTTTCATAACGCGTCACCGCAGAAATATTTGTGCACCCTACCTTTCCTGTATCATCACTAATATAAGGTACTGGCAGAGCTATCACCCCGGGTCTCCGGGCATAAGGAGCCCCAAAAATTAGATTTTACAGAATAATCTTTAGCGCCATCAAAAATTTACAAAAAATAATGTCTCATATTATGTTGCCCACAAGTTATCGAGTCAATTTTTATTTTTGAATGTTTTATAGCCTTTTTTCATAACGAAAATCTGTTATATTTTTGCAATAAAATTGGAGATATTAAAAAAAAAAATACGTAAAAATGATCGTTTCTTCATTCTTCAACAAGGTCCAAAAAATTTGTTTTATAAGGAGTCTTTCGATCATTTGCTGTCTCGGGGTACCAGAGCCTCAAGTTACGGCCCTGGGTACTGGCACCAGTTTTAGCCGTTTAAAATTAAATCAATGTTATAACCAAAGCCTTTAACAAAGCCAAATAATAGCCTTTATTTAGTTCATGTTTTTTCTCCAGTAATGGATAAAGTAAATGCAATAATGGATATCCAGTGGCCAGTGATGATGGTTTAAGACTGGTGCCAGTCAGTGGCGCGCCAACCCGAGGGTGCAGGGAGTGCACCGCACACGGGCGGCAAAAAGCCGCATCGTCAGACGTTGTTTAATTATAACAATAATCATAAAAAACGTTTATCATGTTAATTAAATAATTGTGGATTGTAAAAAAAAATATTTTTGTTTAAATGACGAAAATAAATAATGTAGGAAATGTTAAATAATTATGGAAAATGCAGGTGGTATTTTAGAACGAGTACCTACAATAAATTAATCATTTCTAAAGTCCAATTTTGCGCATAAATTTTAAAAACAAATGGACTGTATAAAACACGTATCTTTCCCGATTATGCCATGAAATGGGTTCTTTCCCGACGATTAGATCAGTCCCTGGTTTTTCAAAAAAAAGTTCACCACCGTTTCTTTTCATTTTTCGTTTATTTTTTTTATTTTTTGCACTCAAATAATAATTTTCAAATGGATTTAAAAATATGTGATTATTTAGATACATTAAAAATTTTATTGGCGGCGAATAAAGTCTCGCACCCGGGCGGCAAATTTCGTTGGCGCGCCACTGGTGCCAGTACCTTATTTTTAAATGAAAAATACATATAGCTTATTTATTTATTATATTAAAAACATTTTGTTTTAAGGGCAATCATTTAAAAATTGAAAAACGTATAAGATGTAGGTACAAATTTCCTTTCAATGGTATAACACAATTTTAATAACAATGGTGAGTTAAAAATTCTCGCGGTCACATTACAATATTATAACTAGTAATTTCATAAATCAATACTAATTATTTATTTTCTTTACTATTGATTATATGATGCTATCAAGTATATAGCAACCAATATTTGATATACATGTAAAACGTAACAAGGTATAAAATACAACAGCGCATAATATTGTTTGGAACAGTCATACATCACAACATTAGATTGACACATCATCGTACACTGGTAATTAGAGATTTTACATTTATTGTTAAATGTTTGTGAAATAACATAATTTGATTAGAATTTTTCAAATGTATTTAATTATGTGAGTAATTTTATTAGCGTTGGCCAAACTGTATGTTTTGATTGTTGTGTTAGTTCCTTGAATTAATGAAGTGGCAGCACTTACAAAACATATACAAATTTTATCGCGGTCATTTTAGTAAAAAAAATGTTTTGTTTATAATCAAAATATTTAATTTGTAATATCATAAGGAATATAAAATATATTTATTTTGTCATTCATAATCATAATAAGTTTTATGATATTTAAATGATACTCAAATTGACAAATATATATATTTACCTACATACCTAAAACATGCTCAATAATTCCTCATCAGGAGCCTTACTACTTTAAAAAAAAACGATATTCAACCCCTAATGGCGGAGGTAGGTAGGGGGTGGGTTTTTGCAATTTTTAACTAAGATCTGAGATATTTACGATTTTTTATAGGTAATGAATAAAAATCAATTTAAAAAAATGTAATATGTCATCCCCTATCACGTATGGAGGGTCGTAATTAGTTTCGAAATTTACGCGAGCGAATCCGCGGGAATCCGCTAGTTTAATATATCTGGAGAAAACATCCAAACATAATATACCTTTTTAACCCATTTCTAGATGTTATTGATCAAAACAAACACCTGTTTTATGTAAATTTCATAATCAATATCTATAGGTAAATGAACTGCGGTGCATATAGTTTACCTATATCAATTCTTAAATCGTTGCAATTCTCAGTGCCGTAACTAGAAACTCAGGGGCCCCAGAGCAAAGTGTGTGTGAGCACCCCCCCCCCCCCCGTTATATGCAAAATAAAAACTGAAACTTTTTTTTCGTTGTTACCTCAGTATTTTCAAGTGCTATTAATTTTAATAACCTTTTTTTTATTGACACGTAACTATTTTTGCATCTTATTAATTATAACCTTTTTTACGTTGTTGGGGGGGGGGCCCTATACTCGTTGGCCCCGGGACAGTGCCACGGCTGCCCCGGTGGTAGTACGACGCTGGCAATTTTCAATAAAATGGCACATTGTTTTAAATGGACGCTATGCTTATTTAAAATGATTCACATTTAATAATAAGTATTTAACTAAAACCCAAGATATGTAAAGTATACGGTAGCCTCGTGACTCGGCTCGAGAGAGGGAAATACATCATCTGGGGTGCCAAAATGAGGAGAAAGGGAATGATGTGTCCAATCATAACACGTGTAGCCTCGGATGACGTCATTTGGGGTGCCCAAGCTATTTTTAGCGTTCCTCTTTTTTCCTCTTTTTTAACTGGTTTCAAGTTGAGTTTGTTGTTTGTTAGCTTATAATTAGCTTATAATTTAATTTAATTTAGCTTATTTAATTTAATTTTAGCTTATACAGGCTGAGTCATATCAGGTAGAACAAATTTGGACAGTTGATTGGGAAAAATATTTCAAGGAATAAAATTCTTATGAACATGTATCCGGAAACTCTTCGTGAGGAAACTACAGACTCTCAAATATTGTATCTAAAATTAGTTTTTATTTAATATTTTGAGATCACATTGCGATAGAGCAGTGGTTCCCAACCTTTTTGTGACCAGGGACCACTTTCATATAATTATTATCACCAGGGACCACAAGGTTAAAAAACTTTCATTTTTTTTTTAATTTTATATAAATTTTAAATGAAAAAACCTAGAAAAAAGGTCTTTACGTTGCTTTTTTATGTTTTTTTTTTTTTATAGATTAAAAAACTTATAAAACCTAAAAAAAGTCCACCGATAATTCTAACAAGGAAACCTTTTCAGGTCGAAAATTCGTATTTTTTATGCTCTTTCGAATGGTGGTAGTCAAAATTCGAAAAAATTAAGTGGGTGGGAGGTGGGGGTTAACGGTTTATTTTTTTCGAATTTTGACTGTCGCCATTTGAAATCATGAAAATTTTGTATTATAGATTTTTTAAAATTTTCATTAGTTTCAGAGTTATTTGAAAAAATATGATTATTTTGCACATTTTCAGAGGGGTGTTTCACCTCCTTACACCGTTTTACCGCAGCTGTGATAATTTTTTTCTTACTTTCTTTGACCTCCTCTAACTATATACAAAGTTTAAACTCGTTACGAATTTTCGACCTGAAAAGGTTTCCTTGTAAGTTCATTCTTTAGTTTTAAATCTTTTCCAGGGACTTGAATTTAATATTGCACTCGAGTGAATGTTCTGGTTTTAGCTGACACGTATTTTAGTATTTCATGGCAAATGTGATTTTTATTTCAATAATATCAATAATGAATAAAATGCGTTGTATCTTTGTTATGAGTTGTTTTATTATCGAAGATACGAGAAGTTTTGCGATCGTATTTTAAATGGAAAAAAAAATTCTCCCATTTATAAAATTTCACTCACAATCAGTCTTCCTGTTTCAGGTCAATAATCGTTTAAATTCCGAGAATATATTAAATAAAAACTAATTTTAGGCTAAATCTTTGGGGATCTGTAGCTCCCTTACGAAGAATTTCCGGACACATATTTATATGAACTTTTTTTCATAAAATATTTTTCTCAATACACTCTTCTAGTTTGTTCCACCTGATATGACTCACCTATATATGTTTGTTGATGACACAAAAATACAGAAAATCACACTATAATATAAACGTGCAATATATATATATGTATATATGTATGTCCGGACGAAACTATAGCTTTATAGACTCTGGAATTACCCGGCCGATTTTGATAATTTTTTTTTCGTCATGTAGCTTGACTCTTTTTCCAGTCAATAGGCTAGATTTCATTTCTTAGCTATGAAAGGTCTCTGAGTTGTGATTTTTTTCCGAAAAAGTACATCGAAATTTTACTGAAAAAACGATGAATTAGCTGGTTCGAGTGTCGGCTTTTGTTTTTCAGACAGTGTGATTGTCGTTTGAAAAATACTATTTTTACGATAATTTGCTAAATTACAAGATATCACTGTTGTATTTTGTTTATATCTGTCAAAATATGACATTTATAAAGAAGAAAACACATGGATTTTTATTGACATTTTCATAAAAAACACACTGATAAATTACTTGATTAATTTTAAAATGTTAGATTTGTGAATCAATTATAATTTCTACGTAAAATAGATTTTGATTGAAATTGTTAAACGATGAAATTATAAACGGCTGTTTTTTATCTTATATACGTCAGGAGCGTGTAAAGAAATGTTATTTTGTAGATTTTGATTAAATTGTTATAAAATTAAATTTTAACCAAAATTGATTGGTAATTTGATGCAATTATTATAATAATCTATAGATAATATTAAAAAGTATAATGTCAGGAGCGGCGAATTAAAAAATATTTAAATTTTTTTTTCTAATTAGTTTAAATTTGACAGATGACAAATAACAGGGAATGTTCTAGAAGGTTTTCTATCCTTTTCTATTAGGAGTGAGAAAATTTTTGATGACGTTAAATTTGATAGTTCCAAAATTACGTGGTTTTTTACATGTGACATATTTTTTATGTTTGTAAAAAAATTATTTTGAGTGAAATTGTTGAATTTTTTTTAATTGTTGAAATTATTCATTTAAATCAGGGACGGTGTTTCAAATATTTTTAAATTTGTGTTTTTTTAATGAAATTGTATAAAAATATAATTTTTAATAGTTTTGTTGATGTAATTTATTCAAAATTTCACATTTAAAAATAATAATTAAGTCAGGGGCTGGTGTCGTTTTAAATATATGAAATTTTTGGGAACTGTCACATTTCGTAACGTTTGTAAAAACTTAAAAAAACATTTTTTATAGTTCAAAAATATAAATTTAATAAAAATATGAAAATTATAATATAGATCAGTAGCGCCTACAAAAAATTGTTTATGAATTATTATTTTTTTGAAAGTTTTGAGATTGATATATTAATTTTTTTTTTAATTATAATTTAGTCAGGGGCGTTGCATGAAAATAGTTCAATTTGTTATTTTTTAAAAGTGCAATGTTTTTAAAATTATTTAATAAATAACAGTACATTTTAGGTTGTGTAATTTATACATGTTTCATTTAAATCAGGGACGGCGTTTCAAATAATTTTAAATTTGTGTTTTTTTAATGAAATTGTATATAAATATAATTTTAAATAGTTTTGTTGTAGGTGATTGATGCAATTTATCCAAAAGTTCACATTTAAAAATAAATAAGTCAGTAGCGTCTCAAATTTTTTTTTTAATTGTTCAAAAATTAGAAATTTCAAAAAAATATGAAAATTATAATATAGATCAGTAGCGCCTCGAAAAAAATTATTTATGAATTATTATTTTTTTGAAAGTTGAGATTGATATATTAATCTTTTTTTTTAATTATAATTAAGTCAGGGGCGCGCATGAAAATAATTAAAATTGCTATTTTTTAAAAGTGACATAGACAAATTAATTTTGATTAAAATTGAACAAAAATTAAAAACTTCAGGAATATATAAAAATAAAAAGTTAACCATTTAATAAATAACAGTACATTTTAGGTTGGGTAATTTAAATGACGTATGTTCTGTCAGATTCGACATACACGTGCTTCTTGACAGATGACAGCTGACAGGGAATGTTCTAGAAGGTTTTGTATCCTTTTCTATTAGGAGTGAGAAATTTTTTGATGACGTTAGATTTGATAGTTATTGAAATTACGTGGTTTTTTACATGTGACATATTTTTTATGTTTGTAAAAAAATTATTTTGAGTGAAATTGTTGAATTTTTTTTAATTGTTGAAATTATTCATTTAAATCAGGGACGGCGTTTCAAATATTTTTAAATTTGTGTTTTTTTATTGTAATTTTATTAAAATATAATTTTTAATAGTTTTGTTGATGCAATTTTAGTCAAAATTTCACATTTAAAAATAATAATTAGGTCAGGGGCTGGTGTCTTTTTAAATATATGAAATTTTTGTTACATTTCGTAACGTTTGTAAAAACTTAAAAAAAATTTTAATTGTTCAAAAATTAGAAATTTCAGAAAAATATGAAAATTATAATATAGATCAGTAGCGCCTCGAAAAAAATTATTTATGAATTTTTATTTTTTTGAAAGTTCAGATTGATATATCAATATTTTTTTTAAATTATAATTAAGTCAGGGGCGTCGCATGAAAATAATTAAAATTGATATTTTTTTAAGTGACGTAGACAAATTAATTTTGATTAAAATTGAACAAAAAGTAAAAACTTCAGGAATATATAAAAATTAAAAAGTTAACCATTTAATAAATAACAGTAGGTACATTTTCGGTTGGGTAATTTATACATGTAATATTATAAATAAAATTATTTATTATATTACAAAAAAAAAAATATTTTGAGTGAAATTGTTGAATTTTTTTTAATTGTTGAAATTATTCATTTAAATCAGGGACGGCGTTTCAAATATTTTTTAATTTGTGTTTTTTTTAATGAAATTGTATAAAAATGTAATTTTTAAGAGTTTTGTTGATGCAGTTTACAAAATTTCACATTTAAAAATAATAATTAAGTCAGGGGCTGGTGTCGTTTTAAATATATGAAAGTGGGAAATGTCACATTTCGTAACGTTTGTAAAAACTTTGAAAAAAAAATTTTAATTGTTCAAAAATTAGAAATTTCAAAAAAATATGAAAATTTTAATATAGATCAGTAGCGCCTTAAAAAAATTATTTATGAATTATTATTTTTTTGAAAGTTTTGAGATTGATATATTAATAAAAAAAATTTAAATAATAATTAAGTCAGGGGTGTCGCATAAAAATAATTAAAATTTCTATTTTTTAAAAGTGACGTAGACAAATTCATTTTGATTAAAAATTAAATATTAATAATAATAAATGTTTTCAATGATCATTTTTAGGGTTATAATATAATATACTAATGCATACGAGGGTCACAGCCGAAGGCTGAGACCCGAATACATTTGAGGTTGGGTAATTTGTACATGTAATATTACTGAAAATTGTAATAATGTGATTATCACCGCCGATTTAAGAAAAAAATGAGTATCAGCAAAAAGAATGGAAAATAATTACAATATACACATGCGAGGGTCGCAGACCCGAGTAAATTTGTAATTAGGTAATTTATTCATGTAAGATTACTGAAAATTTTAATATTGATTATCTCCGCCAAATTCAAAAATTAACTATCAAAAAATAGTGGTAGGAGGATGATATATGCACATACGAGGGTCGCAGACCCGAGTAAATTTGTGTAAAAAATATGGTGTGAAAGGGGGTTGGGGCGCGAAGCGCCCAGGGGCACAGCCCCTAGTCACACTATAATATAAACGTGCAATATATATATATGTATGTATATATGTCCGGACGAAACTATAGCTTTATAGACTCTGGATTCACCGGACCGATTTTGATAATTTTTTTTTCGTCATGTAGCTTGACTCTTTTTCCAGTCAATAGGCTAAATTTCATTTCTTAGCTATGAAAGGTCTCTGAGCTGTGATTTTTTTCCGAAAAAGTACATCGAAATTTTACTGAAAATTAAATTTTAAGGTAAAAAACCATCGGCAATTATTTCTAATTCGAGTTTCTGATTGGTCGAAAATGACGTATGTTCTGTCAGATTCGACATACACGTGCTTCTTGACAGATGACAGCTGACAGGGAATGTTCTAGAAGGTTTTGTATCCTTTTCTATTAGGAGTGAGAAATTTTTTGATGACGTTAGATTTGATTGAAATTACGTGGTTTTTTACATGTGACATATTTTTTATGTTTGTAAAAAAAATATTTTGAGTGAAATTGTTGAATTTTTTTTAATTGTTGAAATTATTCATTTAAATCAGGGACGGCGTTTCAAATATTTTTAAATTTGTGTTTTTTTATTGTAATTTTATTAAAATATAATTTTTAATAGTTTTGTTGATGCAATTTTAGTCAAAATTTCACATTTAAAAATAATAATTAGGTCAGGGGCTGGTGTCTTTTTAAATATATGAAATTTTTGTTACATTTCGTAACGTTTGTAAAAACTTAAAAAAAATTTTAATTGTTCAAAAATTAGAAATTTCAGAAAAATATGAAAATTATAATATAGATCAGTAGCGCCTCGAAAAAAATTATTTATGAATTTTTATTTTTTTGAAAGTTCAGATTGATATATCAATATTTTTTTTTAAATTATAATTAAGTCAGGGGCGTCGCATGAAAATAATTAAAATTGATATTTTTTAAAAGTGACGTAGACAAATTAATTTTGATTAAAATTGAACAAAAAGTAAAAACTTCAGAAATATATAAAAATTAAAAAGTTAACCATTTAATAAATAACAGTAGGTACATTTTAGGTTGGGTAATTTATACATGTAATATTATAAATAAAATTATTTATTATATTACAAAAAAAAATTATTTTGAGTGAAATTGTTGAATTTTTTTTAATTGTTGAAATTATTCATTTAAATCAGGGACGGCGTTTCAAATATTTTTTAATTTGTGTTTTTTTTAATGAAATTGTATAAAAATGTAATTTTTAAAAGTTTTGTTGATGCAGTTTACAAAATTTCACATTTAAAAATAATAATTAAGTCAGGGGCTGGTGTCGTTTTAAATATATGAAAGTGGGTAATGTCACATTTCGTAACGTTTGTAAAAACTTTGAAAAAAAAATTTTAATTGTTCAAAAATTAGAAATTTCAAAAAAATATGAAAATTTTAATATAGATCAGTAGCGCCTTAAAAAAAATTATTTATGAATTATTATTTTTTTGAAAGTTTTGAGATTGATATATTAATAAAAAAAATTTAAATAATAATTAAGCCAGGGGTGTCGCATAAAAATAATTAAAATTTCTATTTTTTAAAAGTGACGTAGACAAATTCATTTTGATTAAAAATTAAATATTAATAATAATAAATGTTTTCAATGATCATTTTTAGGGTTATAATATATATGAGACCCGAGTATATTTGAGGTTGAGTAATTTGTACATGTAATATTACTGAAAATTGTAATAATGTGATTATCACCGCCAATTTAAGAAAAAAATGAGTATCAGCAAAAAGAATGGAAAATTATTACAATATACACATGCGAGGGTCGCAGACCCGAGTAAATTTGTAATTAGGTAATTTATTCATGTAAGATTACTGAAAATTTTAATATTGATTATCTCCGCCAAATTCAAAAATTAACTATCAAAAAATAGTGGTAGGAGGATGATATATGCACATACGAGGGTCGCAGACCCGAGTAAATTTGTGAAAAAAATATGGTGTGAAAGGGGGTTGGGGCGCGAAGCGCCCAGGGGCACAGCCCCTAGTCGCACTATAATATAAACGTGTATGAATATATATATGTATGTCTCCCCGAAATGTTTTCTTTATAGACTCGACTCCCACCAGGCCGATTTTGATAATTTTTTTTTTGTCATGTAGCTTCACTCTTTTTCAAGTCAATAGGCTAGATTTCGTTTCTTAGCTATGAAAGGTCTCTGAGCTGTGATTTTTTTCCGAAAAAGTACATAGAATTTTACTGAAAATTAAATTTTAAGGTAAAAAACCATCGGCAGTTTTTTTTAATCCGAGCTTCCTATTGGTCGAAAATGACGTATGTTCAGTCAGATTCAAAATACATGTGCTTTTTGACAGATGACAGATGACAGGGAAGGTTCTAGAAGGTTTTCTATCCTTTTCTATTAGGAGTGAGAAAATTTTTGATGACGTTAGTTTTGAAATTACGTGGTTTTTTACATGTGATATATTTTTTGTTTGTAAAAAAAATTATTTTAAGTGAAATTGTTAAATTTTTTTTAATTGTTGAAATTATTCATTTATATCAGGGACGGCGTTTCAAATATTTTTAAATTTGTGTTTTTTTAATGAAATTGTATAAAAATATAATTTTTAATAGTTTTGTTGATGCAATTTATTCAAAATTTCACATTTAAAAATAATAATTAAGTTAGGGGCTGATGTCGTTTAAAATATTAGAAATTTTTGGGAACTGTCACATTTCGTAACGTTTGTAAAAACTTAAAAAAAAAATTATTATTCAAAAATTAGAAATTTCAGAAAAATATGAAAATTATAATATAGATCAGTAGCGCCTCAAAAAAATTATTTATGAATTATTATTTTTTTTGAAAGTTCAGATTGATAAATTAATAATTTTTTTTAAATTATAATTAAGTCAGGGGCGTCTCATGAAAAAAATTAAAATTACTATTTTTTAAAAGTGACGTAGACAAATTAATTTTCATTAAAATTGAACAAAAAGTAAAAACTTCAGGAATATATAAAAATTAAAAAATTAACCATTTAATAAATAACAATACATTTTAGGTTGGGTAATTTATACATGTAATATTACTGAAAATTGTAATAATGATAAGTGATTATCACCGCCAATTTAAGAAATAAAATGAGTATCAGCAAAAAGATTGGAAAATTATCATATTATACACATACGAGGGTCGCAGACCCGAGTAAATTTGTGATTAGGTAATTTGTACATGTAAAATTACTGAAAATTGTAATATTGATTATCTCCGCCAAATGAAAAAATTAACTATCAAAAAATTGTGGAACGAGTATGATATATACACATACGAGGGTCGCAGACCCGAGTAAATTTGTGTAAAAAATATGGTGTGAAAGGGGGTTGGGGCGCGAAGCGCCCAGGGGCACAGCCCCTAGTATTATTTATAATAATGTGGTTAATTTTTAATGTTTATAATTGTAACGTTAATCTGATTTTTAGATGATTATAACAATATAAGAAAACGCCGTAAGCAAAATGAGACATCAACAAGTTTCTATTGATTATTGGCAACTGATCAGCCAGTCAATGACATATCTGTTCTTAGCAGCTGGTGTGTGGTTACTTTTAAGATTAGTAAGTGCTTGTTTTTGGTTTCCACACGTTCTTCGAAAACAAAGAGAAGATATGCAGAAAATATTAGATAATTTGCCACCTGAATACAAAAAGGTTATGGATGAGGTTGAAGATGAAGAAAATAATACAGAAGAAGGAGATATAAAGGTGGACGAGAAAGAAGACAAAAAGACAATTTAATATTAATAATAAGTAACTTAAATATACTCATACGTACTAGATTAACTTTTTCTTAAGTTAATCGAGTAATTTACTATATCAAATACCGTAGTTTTGAGTCCGGATATGTTTGCATTATATTTGTGTTGTTTATAACTAGATTTTAAATTGCTAGCTTTTTAGGGTTCCGTAGAAAACTAGGAACCCTTATATTGTAGTTTTTCCATGTCCGTCCGTCTTTCTTTTAAAAATTTTGACATATTAAGATGAAATTTGGTATAAGGTCGTAGATTGATAACCCGAAAACAGAAATGATAAGGTTTTTGAAAAAAATATTTTTCTTAGACCCCCCTTCCATAAAATGAAAAGTGTTTTCAAAAAAAAATATTCACCTACCCCATTGAGTGGGGTGTCGTTAGAAAGGTCTCCTAAAATGCAACAAAAAATGTATCAGAACCTTTTGATTTTTACCTTTCAATCACGATGTATGTATTTACTCTCCCAAGTCATTATAAAAGCCCCCCCCCCTCTATTTTCTACCTTTCAATTCAAACAAATTTTAAACCCCCCTTCTATAGACTGAAAAGTGAACTCACATTTTTCCCACTTACCCCATTGAGTGGAGTATCATTTAATAAGTCTCCTAAAATGCAATAAAAAAAGTCAAATGACTTTTTGATTTTAACCCTTCAGTCACGAAAATTTTGAAATAGCACTTTTTTATAAATCGTAGTGAGAATGACTACGGAACCCTATCATGTGCGTGCCCAACACGTACTTTCCCGTTTTATTTTAATCTGAAATATATGTGGAAACATAGACATAGAGCATGGACCTGATTCAAAAACCGAGTTGTCACAAAAAAGAGATAGAACGTATGTTAGGTAGGTGGTTAAACATGAGTATAAAAAAGATAAAAAGTATTGTTTGGCTTATATCTTCACTGATACGAACCAAATTTTACATATTACGGTAATACAGAATGAACACTCCATGTTATATTATGAAAAATATATTAAATTTTTATGTTTATTTAGGTATATTTAATTTCAGTTTGTATTAAAAGTGATAGTAAATAATAAATGCATTATATTTATTGGGTTTTATAATTATCCTACTTAACATATAAGTATTTACAATTGTTGTTGTCATAATGTTATATTAAAATTCTAATATAATTATAATAACATTTTATTTAATTCTCCTGCGTGGTGAAGCTGGGGTTTATTTTAGATCAAAACTTGGATTTATTCTTCGCCTTTACGATTTTTTTAAATTACGAAAATGTTAGGACGGTTGGGACAACTGATCGTTCGAAATAATAAATAAAGAGTAGGCTGAAAAAAGTATATAACAAACCCGACTATAAATTTTTAATTTGCTCTCTTTAGCCATGATGAATTTCCTCGTGCGGGCCTTGAACGAAAGCTAATTCAGTGGGGTACTGCTCAATAAGAATGTAAAGTTTTGTACCAATAACTGCCTAATTGAGAAACTCTAAGAAAACCCCATTAGAATTTAAATTATAATTATTTCTGCTATTCATTATAATTTAAATTCTTATGGAGTTTTCTTGGAGTTTTCCCAATTAGGCAGTAATTGGGACAAACCGTTACGCCAATTTCAACGGCTAAAAAAATACTATAATAATTTTTTCTAGCATAGCTTAAAATACAGAGGCGTAAATAGAAAAATGGCCGTATATAGACAGTGGTGGACTAAGGAAGACTGGAACTCGGCGCGAAATGTTAGTTATGCTTCCCCCTCTCTATAAATATAGATTTTATTTTGAACTTTTTAAGAACAAAAAATGTCCTCAATGTGTTTGGAATTAAAATAACTACTTTTACATTTCTGCCCGAGGCCCCAAGTCCCTTAGTCCTATACTGCTTAAATAGGGGGTATCGATCCGTAATTATGATGAACAAAAAAAGGTTAAATTAATGTAAAATAATAGATAAGGGGTGATGATACAGAACTTTACCGGGATGCAATAAATCCTAGTTATACTTCATAATAATTAGGTTCCTTAATTAAGGAAACTTGTCTCAAAGTGCATTTTATATACATATCTGTAATGATCTGTATATATTTTAATGCATATACGGATGGGCGTATCCAGCATTAGGGGATTTTTTTTTATAAACCGATTTAGTCGGTGTGTTTCATTCACCAAGGACCCCACAAAAATAGGGGAGGGGATCGAACAGAAGGGTTATTAACCTTTTTAGATATCGGGTGCAAAAAAATGTTGTGTACTGTCCTTATAAATGGGCATTATTGTAAATAAACATTGAGTATTTTTTTCTTTTTTTCTTAAATATTCTATCGTTACTGTGCTACGCTGTTGCAACTTTTAGCTGTATCTAAATGCAAAAGTAAGAACAAATAATGTTAACTTTTTCATTTCTTCTTGAATTTTGGTCGTAAACTTTTTTTCAATCGTAAATTTATATTCATCATATAGAAGACAAAATCATCTACAAAAGTGTAGGTACTCTACCTATATAGTTGTCGGTTTTAGTGGGTTTCATTCATTCTATTTTTTCGTCTATTTTAGGTAAAATCTAATTTGACTGGTCTATAACTCGATAAATATATTAATAGTTCAAATGTAATAAAATAAAATTAACATTTTTTTACCTTATATAAAAAGGAAAATGACAGTTTAACCGCTTCAACAAGAGATTGTATTTTAAAAAAATATGTACATCAAATAATAATAATAGAATAACTACCTAAATCGATATGGCGCGAAGCGCGATTTTTTTTAAGTTAACTCATTTAATCGTAACTCGTAACGTGACTCAAACGTGAGTTCTGAATTTTTTGAAATATCTATAAATTTTAATTCTTCAATTTCATAAATGCAGTAGTACTTACATATGTTAGGCTTATGTCCGGTATTATAAAAGACCTAACAAATTTGTTAGCTAGCAAGAGCAAGCACTTTCAAATGAGATATCAAATTTATATGACAGTTCTCAGTAAGTTGGTTTTTACCGTTTTTTTACGCAAGGTTAGTAAATACACTTTAGTAAATATACTTTACATACCTTTTTTTTACTGCCTATGTATGAAACTATCTATCTAAAACTTTAAGAGAACTGTCATATAAGTTTGATACCCCATTTGAGAGTGCTTGCTAGCTTGCAAATTTGCTAGGTTGTTTATAATACCGGACATTAGACACATAATTAACCAGCTAAATGTATGGTAAGTCAGGTCCGGGGGGGGGGGCAGCTGCCCCTCCCTGCCCCCCTTAGGTACACCCATGCATATACGTAATAATAAATTCAAATTAATTAAACTTTTTACAGGCCGGTCTGTTATTTTTTGGTAAGGCCGGTGATGCAGCTCATATTCGGCTCGGTGCAAGTGTTCATAATAATGATAGGCATAGGGTGGTAGGTATATTATTTAAAATCGTTCGAAACATTCTTATAGTTTATGAAATAAACGTAATTTCGTTTTTAATTAATAACCTGCATGAAATGAATAAAAGTAGAATAGGGATAATTTACTAGGAGTAGTGAGTAGTTAAACTAGAACCTGACTGCATGCATTCAATAAAATATCGATTGGTATGTTTGGGGTTGAGACACGCACACCGGCATTGTAGTACGCAGTTCTTTCACTAGATACCGCCACGTGAAGCGCTACTGTCGCTCAGGCACAATCAGACAACTGTGTGTGGTATTTGACGCATCGGTCGGATGTGTCAAAAGTTGCATATTTTTAAAAAATATTATGTGATTTGCAAAACTAAGAGATAATTTAAACATGCGAATCGTTTATAATGTATGGTGGATTAATTTTGTGGATAAAATGATTTGATAAACGAGGGTAGTGAACCCTAGCATTTAATTCATTTTAATGTGTGCGGGCCAGCTACCCAATAATGTCGTGTGAAAATATTGGATATTCTTATTTAAAAATAAGGTAAGACATATTCATGTGTATACAACATAAGTACATGTGTTTTATTTATACATACAACCCCTAATGTTTTAATTCAATTAAACAATCATCCATTGCTTATATAGGTTATTGAATAGATCTTACTTTGTGATAATACTATATGACTTATTTTAATTGTTAAAGTGTGTAACCTGTGCAACAGTATATTCAAAATTAAAAGTATTTATTTCAATTATCATATTAAAAAATTTATAGGTTAATTTAGGACTGCTCTATTTTATCAATTTATTTTTGGTCAAAGGGTATTTATTTATATTTATGTACTTACACTGCTTCATTACCGCAGTGTTATTTTGTTTGCATATACAACATTTTACCGATTTTTTTCATTGATTCATAATAGTACCGATTTACCGATAGTATGCTTTATATATTTATAATAATTTTTATGTACATTTAATAGAAATACAGCCACAAATAGATAATCCATAAACATTTTAATTAAAATTATTGGTTTTTATATAGCGTGTTTGTTAGGAAAATTGATGTTTTGTATTCTTTTTATAGAAAACAATGTACTTAATTATGATAACTGAATTTCAAAATATTCAATATTTAGTTGTTATTGTTTAGTAAAAACGTTAGTCTAACCGTAAGCATCGAGAAAACGTTTTAATCCATAATAAATAGAAAGTGAAATCAATGTTTTTACAAAAGATATTAAATTGATTGATGTTATATGAATTTGCTTTGATATTAAAATTTGTAAAATATTTTTTTTCTTTTTACAGGGTGCATTATGCTCATCATGGCAATTCTGAAAGTACAAATATATAAACATATGTAGATTTTTAATATTAACATATAGAAATAATATAAGTTAACTAAAATCGAAGTGAAATAGATTTCTCAATTACTGATAGCTCAATGTAGATTTTTAAATAAAAAAGTGTACATACACTAGCTTATTTAATTTATTTTATAATCATATATAAATTTTGTTAAATAAGTCAATTATAAGAAAATGAACTTTAGTACTCGATATTCTAAAGAACTGATCAAACAGTCAGTTTATAGTGTTTTCAATCACATCTGCTCAACAACTGCATATCCTGTATAAAGATGTAAGTATTTGCATGTGTGTATTTATTTAAATTGGTTTAATTCAACTAAAGTAAGTACCCGGAATTAATTTGATGTGAGAAACTATTCTGCAATATAGGATATGCGTATTCGACATTGTGTAGGCAATGGCGCGTTACACAGTTGGCAACTTTAAGCAAATGCTTTAAGAAAGAGGAGGGGGGATCGTGTGTACAGAGAGGACCCTAAAGAGTAGTATGTAAGTGTAAAATGCGTTGTGTAAATTAATTTTAGTTTGTGAAAGCCATTTTTTGGATGAATAGTAAAAAGAGTCTCCACTGCGTCAATTATAAAAACTTTTCGTTATTTTGTTATAACTATTTTTTTGTTTCCAAAAACGATTTTGTTTGAATGACCCCCCCCCTCCTGATTTTTCTTCAGCTTACAGTCTTCAACGGTTATAACTCGCAGCTACATGTAGGACACATGCAACCAATGCTTATAGTAATTTTTACTGTTGCCAGGTACATGTTTTTTATAACTAAATATTGGTCAAAATATTTTTTTCATTCAAAATATCACAAGTAGTTGATTATTGGGCAGCCGGGGCAGTGCTCCGAGGCCCCCGAGCGTAGCCCCCCCCCCACAGTAGTGTAACAAAGATTACAAATAATAAGATATATAGTATAAATAGTTAGGTGGTAGCAACAAAATTAGGTAACAACGAAAAAAAGTTTTTTGTGGGGGCCTCCTCTCACGCACTCTGTCCCGAGGCTCCCGAGCTTCTAGTTACGACACTGATTATTAGTACCTACATTTTAACAGAGCTGCCACAAGTTCTAAGGGAAAGTACTTGAAATGCAAGTATCAAGTACTAAGTGAGAGTACTTGAAAAGTACGTCAAGTACTTTACTTGTTAAACCCAAGTATAACGTTCAAAAAGTAACTGTAGTATCATGTATTTTTTATTATTTTTAAATGTAGGTACTTGAAGTACTATTTCAAGTACCAAAAATTTCTTGAAGTATTGACAGCTTTGTTTTTTAATCAAACTGATTGTTACATTTTGTATAATATTATAAGCTACAAAAATATATGGTACCTCAATTTTTTTTCGCTTCGGGTCGATGTCTAGGAATATGTTAATATTTTATGTTTGTAAACATTAAATAGAGCTGTTAATAATTCAAGTATACATGAAAAAATATTTCAAGAATGTACCTACATTTAAAAATAGCAAAAAGTAGGTACTAGATACTTCAAGTACCTAATTTTTAAACGTTATACTTGAATTTAGCAAGTAAAGTACTGGACGTTCTTAACAAATATGTACATAACATTTAAAACTAGTTTTAAGTAGGTACTAAATACTTCAATTACTTTTTATAATACTTGAATTTTATACTTAAATAACAAGTAAAGTACTTAATTCAAGTACTTTCACGAAGTACTTCTGATTGATCTGGATAGAGGTTATCTTAAATGTTATTAATTTTGTTTGTTTGGAAATGCTGCTTAAATAACAAAGTTATTGAACATAAACTGTTATTGACTGGGTATATGACGTTCAAGTCAAAACATAACAATGCATATAGCTTCTTCGTAAGGAGAGGGAGGTGGTTTGATAATGCAAGGTTAGTAAATACACAGGTTGTACCATAACTCTGTGCGGGGAGTGGATGAGAGGGGAGACTGCGTCATCATGAGGAATCCTCTAACGTTATTAATGGTTGTCAAACTATATTTACAATATAAAGGTTCCTCAGGATGAGGAGCGGTCGCTGATTGGTCAAAAGTTATGGTACATCCTGTACATATATTAACCTTGATGATAATGTCAATAAAATAAGGGTTATAGTGATATTAACTACGGTGTATTTCAAGCAGTTCGCGGAGGTTTGAAAAAAACCTGTTGATCAGATTATTGAATTTGACGAATCCTACAATGCTGCTATGTCCATATACGCACAAATGAGTACTGGCATTAGAAGTACATAATTAATTTTTGGGGTAGGCGTTACTAAAGAAATTCAAATGAATATAAATTATTTATAAATAAGAAAAAAATCGAAAATTATGAGTTTTAATATTTTTTCAAATAATAAAGTGGTAATTAACACTGTATAATATATAACCTTATAAAGGTTATGCGTACCTATTACATTAATTGAACCATATATTAATGTATATTAATAAAGTGCGTCCTTACCTGTTAATGATAAAATAAAAAATATGTATGAGCGACAAATAATTCAAATAATAATTTATTTATAAATACTATTTGTCAGTTCTACTTACACTACTATATTTCAGTGAATATATGTAATATGGTTTTAAGGATGTTCCATTTTTTTACGAAAGTTGATATAAAAGTATTGCTATTTTACTAACTGCACAAATATTTATTTTAATAGTAACAAGCAATATTCTATGTTAGATTATTTTCCAGGGTAATTTTTAGATATTTAATTCATAATTTCTAAGCCATTTTTATATCAGAAAGTTGTCTTCAAGATATTTTTGCAGAATTTACTGCAATGTAAGAATATAAAGAAAATTATTTTTTCTACCTGTAATCTTATGTTGACTTGAAGTTATTTATAATACGTAATTATAAGCTCATATATTTAATTTTGTTTGTTATTGAGTATTACTTTCATAAAATTGGTGATTGGGGGTTGACATCTACAGCAAATTATTTATGGAGTGTTGTGATAAGCATTTCAATATTAACATCTGGCATAATATTTATGTTTCTATAATAAAGTGTTATATAAAATAAAATAACATTGTTTTCCTCAAAACATTAGAGTTACGTTGCCAATAAGTCCAGGAGCTCAAGGTTGAAAGGGTTAATAATCCTTTCATAAAATTGGAAATATCATCTTGTTTGCCAGTCGAAACAAAACAACTGACTCAATTTAAATGGATCACATGTATATAAATGGGTCTCTCACTTCTAGAGTAGAATCTTGAACCATTTATTTCAAGAAATGCCTATGGTCTTGACAGATCTTTTCTGGAATTATTCCAATTGTTAATAATGGTGCCACTATATCGAACAAAACCTAATTACGTATATATTTTATGGGTAATATGTCTTTCATCAGTTGTAAATAGATTTATAGAGCTTTTTTATTTGGATTAAGAACACATTAAATTGTTTATATTTTTCATTTGTTAGAAGAAATATATATACATAAAATATAGTAATAGTATTCGAAGTGAAGACCTCAATTAGTTTAGTTAAAAAGATTAATGATTTTGATTTGATTTTCAAACAAACGTACATATGCATAGTTTAATTTAGGAATTTTGATTTTTGATGCTAAACATGTATTATGAATTAAGCCAGTGGTCCCCAACCTTTTTGTACCTAAGAGCACATTCTAGAATACCGGTTGGGCGGCGGGCACCATTTATTTTTCAAGGTGCCTACATCAATATCGCGATTTTGATTCAGAAACTCAGGCGTTTCACAGGCCTAAACAAAAAATGTCAGATATATGCTCTTGCTGACTTTTTGATGGAAAATTTTGGTAATCTACAAAAAGGTTCAGAGGCATTTTTTATATATTTCTTAGTTCCTACGTAAGCCGTGACTGGTAAAATATGCTATTCATAAAACTATGATCATTGTTTATAATATTGTTGAACGAATTTGTGCAGTGTTTGATATATGCACAAATGTTTTTTATTAACAAATCTACATCAACAAAATATTTTTAATTTATCTTAAGAATTAATGTAAATGATTTTTGTAATTGCGTAAAGTCAAAAAAAGATTAAATGGTTACATATTTTTCTGACTGTACTTTACCTGATATTACCTGATATTACGAATATTACGAATACTTAATAAGGAACTGATAAGGTTTTTCTGGTCAGAAATACCTCATCTGGACCTGATATCAGGAATACTTAGTAAGGAACTGATCAGGACCAGGCCAGGAAAAACCTAATTCGGCCCGGATCCAAAATGTAAACCACCTGTTCGCATCTCAGGCTATCCAAATCCGGCCCTGATTCGGCAGTTCTATTCTATAGGAGGTCTCCCCCCCTCTTCCATATTGATTATGATGATTCCATAGATACATTTTTAAATAAACTTCTTGATTATTATATATATTATACATACCTCTCTGGACCTGACCGAGATTCGAACTTGAAACCTCTTGGCTTCCAAAACCAGCATGCAAGCCCTTTAGCCAACTGAGCAGTTATTCAGACAACGTGTTTTTCTATATAAGCTATTGCACTGTAAATTCTTTATATACTAATGAATCTGAAATCACGTTGTTAGCGAGAGTTAACTTACAACAATTCACAGAATGCCTTATCCGAACCTGATTGGGAATGCCCTAATAGGTATTTCCATATCCAAACCTGATGCATTCCGTCTTAGAGCCTGATCCGGCCCTGACTGTAATCTGGTTTACCCTAGCAAATTTCTGCACGGGATACACTACTTTGGTCTTAGCGTGGTGCTGTTCAGAAAAACCTGATCGTACTTTGTTATTTTAATGGTATGGATATACTTCTTTGGACCTAACATGGTTCTGATCAGGAAAGCCTGATAGAACTTTGTTATTTTAATGGTATGGATATACTTCTTTGGACCTAACATGGTGCTGATCAGAAAAGCCTGATAGAACTTTGTTATTTAATGGTATGGATATACTTCTTTGGACCTAACATGGTTCTGATCAGGAAAGCCTGATAGAACTTTGTTATTTAATGGTATGGATATACTTCTTTGGACCTAACATGGTGCTGATCAGAAAAGCCTGATAGAAATTTGTTATTTAATGGTATGGATATACTTCTTTGGACCTAACATGGTTCTGATCTGGAAAGCCTGATAGAACTTTGTTATTTAATGGTATGGATATACTTCTTTGGACCTAACATGGTTCTGATCAGGAAAGCCTGATAGAACTTTGTTATTTAATGGTATGGATATACTTCTTTGGACCTAACATGGTTCTGATCAGGAAAGCCTGATAGAACTTTGTTATTTAATGGTATGGATATACTTCTTTGGACCTAACATGGTTCTGATCAGGAAAGCCTGATAGAACTTTGTTATTTAATGGTATGGATATACTTCTTTGGACCTAACATGGTTCTGATCAGGAAAGCCTGATAGAACTTTGTTATTTAATGGTATGGATATACTTCTTTGGACCTAACATGGTTCTGATCAGAAAAGCCTGATAGAACTTTGTTATTTAATGGTATGGATATAATTCTTTGGACCTAACATGGTTCTGATCAGGAAAGCCTGATAGAACTTTGTTATTTAATGGTATGGATATACTTCTTTGGACCTAACATGGTGCTGATCAGAAAAGCCTGATAGAACTTTGTTATTTAATGGTATGGATATACTTCTTTGGTCCTAACATGGTGCTGATCAGGAAAGCCTCATATTAAGTTATTTTAATGGTATGGATATGCTACTTTGGTCTTAGCATGGTGCTGTTCAGGAAAACCTGATCGTACTTTGTTATTTTAATGGTATGGATATACTTCATTGGACCTAACATGGTGCTGATCAGGAAATCCTGATGTTTTAATGGTGTGGATATACTACTTTGGTCCTAACATGGTGCTAATCAGAAATGCCTGGTAATACTTAGTGATTGGTAAGATCTGGATATCCTATTTTGCTCCATAATCGAACCTATCTAGGAAAACCGCATTAGGTTTATCATACTCTGGACCTGACTTGTTCCTTAGAAGGCCTTCTTTCTTTGGCATGCCTTACAAACGCCTTAACGGGTCCTGATATATTCTCTGGTAAATCCACATGAAATTTCTAGTCGGGCATTTTATCAACAGATCTAAGCATACTACATTTAATTAAATAAATTTTAAATTTTCTGCAGTATTTCTTTACAACGTATATTATGTACATTTTTCATTGGGAGCTTAAATATTGATTTAAATCACGTTTGTAATACACCAAATTTACTTTAAAGGAGCATTTAGCGCTAAAGAAGCTTTAAATTGGTTGATAATACCGGGCGTAAATGTAAAATGATATAATGTATTTATAAACAAATATTTTTTTATAAATACGCTTATATTTCTCTAATAAGTTACTAAAAATAAAAAATAAATTACATGTAATTGAAAACTTATTTTTTTTATCGTTTACAGTCAACGGTGGGCACACGTAAAACAGTCGGCGGGCATAGGGTTGGGGACCACTGAATTAAGCTAACATTTCATGCTGTATCCAATGATCATGTTATTGATTTAATATATTTTTATAATTTCGTTCATTTGGACGTTCTTCATGTTTTAATTACTTTGACCCCTTATATCTTTGAAACTATTCTTTCATCATAATACATCATTTAGACCACAAATTAATTATATATTTGCGGACCTCCAAACGGACGCAGAAACACATGTTTTTAAGATCATTTTTTATAATCCTACAATAATTGTTACAAGAATGATATATTTTGACCCAATAATGAATTTTATAATTCATATAAAAATTTTGTGCTTTACATCTACAAATTATTATTTTAAGGACGGGGGGGGGGGGATAAATTATTTATTTTGGCGAGTCTGTAATGTCCGGTATTATAAACGACCTAGCAAATTTGTAAGCTAGCAAGCACTCTCAAATGGGGTATCAAACTTATATGACAGTTCTCTTAAAGTTTTAGATAGATAGTTTCATACATAGAAAGTAAAAAAAGACATGTAAAGTATATTTACTAAAGTGTATTTACTAACCTTGCGTAAAAAACGGTAAAAACCGTCATATAAATTTGATATCTCAGTTGAAAGTGCTTGCTAGCTTGCAAATTTGCTAGGTCGTTTATAATACCGGACATAAGTCTTCAAATTATGTTATAACCAGGGCTGTGGAGTCGGAGTCGGAGTTTTAGTAATACTAAGTAAAAAGGTACCGACTCCGACTCCTTTAATTAAATAATGGTTTTTACTTCTTTACACACTTAATTAGTTTTTGTTTGTTTTGAATTTTGAAGTACAATGATTTGAAATTTTCAATTCCGGCCGAAATCAGAATCACTCAAAAAATTTTTTCCCGAAAACAGATTAAAAAAAAAATACAGTTAAGAGTCGGAGTCGAACATTAGAAAAATTAAGGAGTCGGAGTCGTAGGTTTTTGTACCGACTCCACAGTCCTAGTTTCAACCCTTGTCATTTTAATAAATCCAGTCAACAGATTTGAAGTAATGAAATCTTACCTAGTTTGAAAGGTTTATTGGTATCAGGCCCCTCTTTCCCATTGGGCACTCTGGGCACGTGCCCAGGATTCCGCGATTGATAGACGCCCCCCCATATCACCAAACAGTGATCGATATTTATTACCGAAAAACAAACGATATTTATTTCGAAAAAAATCAAATGATAATGACATTAATGACTGACTACAATACCTACTTGCTTATTAGCTTTTGCATGCGCGAAGCCCCTCTACTCTCGCCCGAAAATCGGGCTTTCCGATTTCTGCATGTTTAGAATAAATTTAAATATATAAAAATACATTGGGTGGCCAGTTTCTGGAAAACCGCGAAAAGTCAGGGAATTTTCTGTAAAAATGCAAAAACCACACCACGTCAAGACATTTTCCACAAATATTTTTAAACAATTATCTATTACAATTTAAAAACAACATACAGAATTTTCAAAAAAGTTCTATTGTCAACAAATAATTCTGTTTTATCACGTGATCTATTTTTAGTACTTTAATCAATCAGAAGTGTATAGGTTCTTAGGTACCTACCACACTTCATGCAATTTGTTCAATTGTTGAATATATTAATGGTTTTTAACAGTGGTGATATTAATTTATTATGTGATTTGTTATTGAAGATATTATTTTTATGAAACAATTTATGGAAATTTTATTTATTTTACGTATACACTTACCCTCTCCACATTAATTAAGGGGATACCTAAAAAAATAACCTGTTTTCAAATGTTTGTAAATTGGTCAAAAATTAACCAATTTTAAATCTTTTTTTTCTAGAATGATGGAAATTTACTCTACTTTATGAGCATTTCGTTTCTCAACATCTTTTCCCTTTTTAACGTTTTTATGTAATAAAAAAATGCATATCTTAACACGTCACGGAGTGCATTTATGTAGAAAATTTAATTTTAAAATAATAATTTTTTAGAGAATTTTTATGCCTTAAAATCAGTATTTTGAAGAAAAAAAATTGCAACAAAATTCGCAATGGTATTAAAGTTCGTTTTTAAAGTTCCGTAAACTTTAATATATCGTGTAAAGTATAAAGTATGCTTAAAAAATTGTTTTTAATCAAACACGGAAAAACGTAAAAATTCACCTGGAAAACCGGGAAAAGTCAGGGAAATTTGTTCCAGAGAAATACTGACCACCCTCAATTTAATGGTGTACTAATTACCTACATTGTTTTAAAAAAAATCATCAGTGAACTAGTTTTTCATAATCTTAATTTTTGAAGTGAAAACTTCTTTAGCTCTGTCAAGGTCATAGGGGCCCCATTGTCCTAATGTGCCCAGGGCCTCCAATAGGTTAAAGACGGCCCTGATTGGTATAGTGAAATATATAAAATTAATAATATAATACATAATTCATTATGATATCACAAACCGATGAAATACTTACACACTATTGTTTGATTTGAAATGACGAAAATATTGATTTGTTCACACGAAGAGTTGAACAGCACGTGAAAATATCTGAGTATTATATGTATTTATGTGTAAGTGAATATTTGTAAATGACCGTGTGTTTGTGTTCGCCACACAACGGGACGATGTGAAATCCGCAGTTATATTGCTGTGGCGTGCGTGCAACAGGAAATTCGCAATAATTAAAGTGACCGTCAAACGGCACAGAGGTGTACATTCGTGCAGAAGTCAATGTCAAGATTCTACAGCTTTAATCCACCGAAAATAGTTGATTTTTACATTATGTTTCTAAGAAAAGTTAGCCAAAACACTAGTAGGTAATTATTATTTGTTAAATTAAATTATAAATGATTTTTGTTTTTAAATTTTCTCTACTTAATTAAGGTTATTCGATCGTTAGAGCAATGTTTTGATAAAAGTCTAAAATTTTAATATGTTGTGTATGGATTGCCCATATACATTACTAGATTTAAAAAAATAATATTGGACATATGGTTTTTGAGTAATTCGATATTAAAAGCAGAGTTTTTAACACATGGTAAATGAGATAACTCGCCGGAAATGCTCTATTTATTGAAATTCTACACAATTGGCTGTAAAGAAACGTTTTAAAAACTGATTATTCGAAATTTCAACCTTTTTAAATAATATTAAAATTATAAAAGATATACATTACCGTGTAGTTTATTCAAAATAATGAAATACTAGCTCTGTCACTATAGCAAATTAGTACATGTTACTATTAGTCCACGGTATTTAGATTAAAATTTGCCAAATAGAAGAAAAAAATCATAAAGTGTTGATATTTTGTACACGTACTCTCAAAAGGGTTCAGAATAAGAGCCCGAAAAAAATGTGGAACATTTTGATATTTATTTTCAACGCAGAGGCACAATTTATAACTTCCATTCTCAAAATTTTATATCACAACTGCCAAATGGGTTGCAGGAAACGATACAAATGTGTTAAAATTGGGTTGCGCTGCTGAACTATGTGTTTCAAATACCACAGAGAAGGTTGCCTTAATTCACCAACTGAAGAGAAATTAATTCAAGAAACCACCACTGACCAATAAAAATATACAAGACTTATGTGGAATAGACTTACGAAGGTCAGCCACTAATTGAAAAATGCACGAAAAGCTTAACTCAATAGGTTCTATGGAAAATATCTGAAAATAATGTAATTTACGTTTGTGTAAAAAGGTAAAAAATCAATAAAAAAACGTTTGAAACAAAATTCTGATATTTAGATCTTATAGAGGAGATTCAGTTCTACAATTTTTATTCTTATCAACTTTTTGGTAAAATTAACCGTTATGGAAATATTTACGGTGAAAAATCTTGTCATACCGATTTTTCCTTGCGCTCCAAAAACTACCCTTCACTTTGAGCATTGAATGCGAGAGTAGGCTGAGGATTAGCTGAATAGTGCATATGACATTTTTTACGTAAAATTTAATGTTTAATCTTTAATTCTTATAATATTTTTTTCTGCGAGCGGTAGTTCGGATGAAAAATGGGAAAAACTGGAATAAAATTCACTCCAGGGGTAGTTTTTCACGTAAAAGGGGATGTTCCATCCACGATTTAGGTGGGAACTTTTCGGGCTCTTATTCCGAACCTTTCTGAGAGTACGTGTACAAAATATCAAAACTTTATGATTTTCTTCTTCTTAAATATCTAATTTACTTGGACTATATTATTTACCGTTCTGTCTATTTCAATTTTCAAATTAAATTAAACTTAAAAACAAAATTTTTCGAAATCAAATCTTTTTTTTACAGTGTGCTAGACGTATAACCTTAAGTTTTGTACGCCAATTTAGAAGGAAAACTTAACCAGAGAAAATGATAAATGTTGTACATACATAGGTGCTTTCATTAAGTACATTTGGACACTTCCCTTGAAGGGAAGCTATGATATTAACGTGTATTATTTAACGTACAAAATAGATTCTTGTAATATCTTATCGAATAATTTTTAGCACGAAAAACACTAATTTCAATACTGTTTCTTTGTAATTACTTGTCAATGTAATATTGAACTATTTAACAGGAATGAAAAAGGACACCTTTTTCGAGACCTCAAAATTATTGTTATTAAATATAATATAATTTCATAATATGATTTTTTACATATAACATTCAAAATTGGAATTTTTCTCTTATCTCTTGACTCATTCTGTTTATAGTTGTATTTCTGACAATGAATATAAAATCCGAGAAATACTACATTTTTTAAGATCATCATAATATATTTTGACCATATACAGGGTCTGGCATTCCTAGCGCACTTCTCGTAGGGGAAGGAAAAAAGGGACACCCTGTATTGTTGAAAATAATTTTACGACGTCCTTTCAAATCAATAATATAATGTACCAAACTTTTTTTTTCTATCTCCTACGGGAAGTGCGCTAGGAATACCGGACGCACTATTGGACAATCCTGTATATATCAGAACAATTTGTGGTAAAACTATGTGAAAATAAACTAGTTATTAAGATTTAGACATAATAACTTGAGTTAATTGTGTATAAACCTTACATTCATTACAAAATGTATGTATAAAATATGTATTTGAATTGTACAGACACATATTTGATATATGTATACATATTTACATATGTATATATGCATGTATTTGTATAGTATGTAGCTAGGTACATTTATGCATATGCCCTTGGAAATGTCACCAGCTTATTCAAAGCACACCGGATGTTGGCATTTTTATTGAATTTTAATGCTTTACTGAATGCGGTATATTGTTATATTATTTAGTTAATTAGTATATAAATAAATGAGTATTCTGTGACAATTCGATGACTCAGAAATTTTATTTAAGTTAGCTATAGGGCTACACGCCAAGACGATAATTTTCTCGGACTTTAATACAAGATCAAGACCGGGAAAAGATTGCTTTTAAATTCAGACCACACGAGACCATATTGGCTATGCTCTTAATAAGTAAAAAAAAAAAATATATATTATTGTTTTTAATTAAAATAATCTGCCGTGTGCCACGGGACTTTCTTATGTTTAATAATGACAGTGAACGAACAGTGTACAAGATTTTTATTTTATTGAAGGATATTTCTGACAAACTAATAAAAGAAAAAAATGAATGGGACATTAACTATAGAAATATTATTATAAACATTATGTATAGAACGAATTTTGTTTAACGTAATTACTAAGACGGAAACGGATGTTTACTCTTGTCATTTTTAAAAATTTTGGATATATTTTTGAAATAAGTCAAAAATGTTTTGGATAAAAAATGTCGAGTATGTTATTATCTATAATTTATTCCCCATACATTTATTTCCAACAGTTATGATTTAGCCAGAAATAATTTTTTAAAATAATTATTTAGAATAATCTATACTGAATGCCGGGTGATTTGACCGTACAGATCACGACTCATACGGTCAAGTGACCCGGCAACCACTGCAAACTAAAATGAAATAGAGTATACAGTGTTTACCATATTCTCAGTATTACGTATAAGAAAGACCCATGGTACATATGGCAAACACGTACAGTCTCTGTAATACGTATAAGAAAGTCCCATGACACTCATGGCAGATATTTCTTCTCTGTTATGAACCATTTGAAATGTACTTAAAAACGAATACTTAGTAAAAAAAAATGCTTTTTCAAAAATATGAATAGAACATAAAATATAGATACTAATATTACCTATAATTTTCAACTTGGCCATTTTTCTCTAATTCGCACTGTTTCAATGTAATTCGAAAAATTCAAAAATCGATGTAGGTAAACATCCGTTTCCGGTTGAAAGATCGTTTTCAAAAATAGGAGGTTTTCATCCCAGGAAAAAATTAATCTTAAGTATAAAATTTTACCCTTCTACGATTTGTCGTATTTGAGTTACAGCGCCCACAGACACACAGATATCATGGCGAAAATAGTCCATCAAAATCCGAATTTCGAAAAAAATTGGCTTTACAATACTTACTTATACTATATGTATATTTCATATACATTGGTATAAGAAACTAAGAAAGTAAAAATATGGAGTTCTATTTACGTATCTTTCACGTTATCTATGTCAATGTTCCTAGTTGTATAGTAGTATCGTGTAAACGTTTTTATTATATTTAACCAGGTCCGTAATTTGTATTTATTTAGCCTCTATTCTATATACAGGGTTATACATTAGGAATGGATATTGACTTAATTTTCGATACTTTTAAAGTTCGAGCAATATTTCAAATTGTAACTACCCTTGAATTAGCATTTGGAAGAATAAAATTTTGCTTGAAATAAAAAGTTCATTAATAAAATCGATTTTTCATATTTTGAAATAAAATATGGGGGGTTCCATTTAAAATTTCAAAGTTGAGAGGCATGTGGGCGATGCGAGTATGGATGGGGGTTGTATTTTTTTTATTATTCTTCCAAATGTTAATTCAAGGGTACAATTTGAAATATTGCTCTAACTTTTATAGTGTCGAAAATAAAGTCGATATCCACTCCTAATGTGTAACCCTGTATACATGTAGCAATGATGGAAATCGAAATTTTGATGGAAATCTATTTGGGCCTTATTTCAATCAATGTTGAATAGTATCATTGTGTTAATTTTCGAATTATTTTTGAAATAGTACGAAATAGAAAAAATATTCCAAAACTTAACAGAATTTTATTAATTAAAGATCTGTTCCTCTCCTCCACTATTTTCTAAAATGAATTTTTTAATTTTTACTTTCTTATACCTATGTATATGAAATATACATATAGTATAAGTATAGTGAACGCGATTTTTTTCGAAATCCGGATTTTGATGGAATTATCAATTTTGACCTTCCCTGAATCTATTCTGACTATTTTCGCCATGATGTCTGTCGGTCTGTAGACGCTGTAACTCAAATACGACAAATCCTAGAAAGGTGACATTTTGTACTTAAGATTAATTTTATCCTGGGATGAAAACCTCCTATTTTTGAAAACGATCACTCAACCGGAAACGGATGTTTACCTACATCGATTTTTGAATTTTTCGAATTACATTGAAACAGTGCGAATTAGAGAAAAATGACCAAGTTGAAAATTGTAGGTAATATTATTATCTATAATTTATGTTCTATTCATTTTTTCGAAAAAACAAATTTAATTTTTTTTCCAAGTATTCGTTTTTAAGTACATTTCAAATGGTTCATAACAGAGAAGAAATATCTGCCATGAGTGTCATGGGACTTTCTTATACGTATCACAGAGACTGTACGTGTTTGCCATAGGTATCATGGGTCTTTCTTATACGTAAAATTGAGAATAAACACTGTAAACTCTATTTCATTTAGTTCGCAGTGGTCGCCGGGTGACATGACGGTTTATGTCGTGATCCGTACGGTCAAATCACCCAACAACCAGTATAGATTATTCTAAATAATTATTTAAAAAAAATCTTTCTGGCTAAATCATAAGTGTTGGAAAAAAATGTATGGGGAATAAATTATAGATAATAACATACTCGGCATTTTTTATCTGAAACATTTTTGTCTTATTAAAAAAAAATTAAAAAATGACAAGAGTAAACATCCGTTTCCATCTTATTGTTAGTAATTATGTTAAACAAAATTCGTTCGATACATAATGTATAAAATAATATTTCTATAGTTTATGTCTCATTCATTTTACTCTATCTTTTATTATTTTGTCAGAAATATCCTTCAATAAAATAAAAATCACGTACACTGTTCACTGTCATTATTACGTATAAGAAAGTCCTGTGGCACACGGCTGATTATTTTAAATTTATTTCAAACGGTTCATAATAGAAATAAAGTATTATGTCCGGTATTATAAAGGACCTAGCAAATTTGCAAGGTTGCTAACACTCTTAAATCTTTCTGCTTTTTGTATTTAATTTTTAATAGCGACCGATAAGGCTTAATAATTTATACCTATCCATTTTATGCGTTTTTTAAGATATTTAGTATTTTTGAACGTAGACTTTTGCGATTATTTGATTGTATATATTTTTGATTTTTGGATATTATCCCGCGTCGCACCTCAACAACACTTGATGTTAATGAGCGACGTTAGATAAAACCCAAACATAATAGTATAATACAAAATTTAGAATTGTATAATCTCTATATAAATACAGTAGAAACCGGTTATAACGACATCGGTTAATACGACGTTACGGTTTTAACGACTCAAAAAAAGACCAACTGAATCCCATATAATTGCATTTTTACCGGTTATTACGACTATCCGCTTTTTACGACCAATATAACCGGTCTCTTCAATGTCGTTATAATCGGTTTCTACTGTATATAAATTGAAAATAACAGTTTTTGTCTATAACTTTTATAAAACTACACATTTTTTTTTGGTTAATGACTTACACTTGATGAGAAGAAAGACCGCCATCAACATAACTGTATTCGCTGTATAAATATAAGTACTTAAGTTCGTCTATTTGTCTGTTTCACAAAAGTGTCGAAACTACTGAACGTATTTAAATGCATACCAAGCATTACTTTGCGCAGGGTTTAGATAATTTAATGACGCTAAGACTTCCAGCAATAAAGTTATAAATCTTTAATTCATTATTATAGCAGAAGAAACAGGTCAGGGCTGAGTGAAGAGAATAGGTTAGGCCTTTAATCTCTTGAATTAAATAATAAGAAAAAAGTGGTAGTCGACATAACTAGCACATTAAAAAATTATAAGGATATTTTATAACTATATGATTCACTTGGGTGAATACGAAGCACTCGGCCGAGCTTACTGGCTCGGCCGAATACTCATTCCATGTAAACAAGGCATTAGTATTATATACAAAAGTTATGTGGTGATTATAGTAGTTTCTTAATTTAAAATGTATTGGCATATTTTTTATTTTAATTGCAGTTTTATTCGGTGTATTTTGAAAAGTATTATGGTATACATAATAGATATTTCCGTTATGAACCTATACACTATACACTATACATTATACACGGAGAGAATATTCTTTTAAAAATTAACAGAAAATGCTGTGAACCTGAGGACAGAATCAACTTCTGAAAAAAATTAACAGAAAAGTCGGTAGAATTTAAAACAAAGTAAATGAAAAATTACAATGACATACTGGTAAATTTTAACATAGTACCTATTAAAATTTATTTACTCTGAAAAAGTAATACACGATATTCTTTAATTTAATTTCTTGCATATGAAAATTTCATGTACATTCTCTATAATTTTACTATGTTTCTATACGACTTTTCATATCTGGCCTATCGCCGTCATAGAAACTGCTATAGGCATAATACAGTATATTGAATTGTAGTAGACGTTCTTTTAAATTTTACCATGTTGGGTGTTAAAAATTTCTAGGATCAATTTCGTCCACCCGTTAACATGTTTTTCATGTTAAAAAATAACATAACATTTTTTCAGTGTACAATATACATGTATCCTTAAAATAAAAATAAAACATTATAATTTTAATTTTATCATTTTGCGAAATACATCTCATATATTAGTACTTAAATTTGTTTATTGCTGTCTTATAATAATTGTCAAAGGGTATTTCAATTAAAATATTATAATTGTTTCCAAACTAGTGGCATTGTCAGTAGATAATATACACAAGGTAGACCTTGTTATCCTCATTATTTTACTGGTGATAATTGTCAATTAAAAATGCTATATACATTTTGATAAGAGACCCTGCTTCTTTTTTACCACCGCTTATGTTTACATAACGTGTACATTTTTATATGATAATATTAATATATTTATTGCTACGCTATTGTAGATGCAATATTATAGCGGGTGCGACAATAGTATAAAAACAAGATAATACTAAAAAGACTATATTGTAAGTACCTATGTAAATCACTTTTATTTTAAGTCTATAAGTAAAATAAAAGTATTCCGTTGATACAGATTAGTTAATGAGGCAATAAATGTTTTTAAGTATACAGGGTCCTCCAATAGTGCGTCCGGCATTCCTAGCGCACTTCCCGGAGGAGATAGAAAAAAAAGTTTGGTACATAATATTATTGGTTTGAAAAGATCAACGTCGTAAAATTATTTTCAATAATACAGGCTGTCCCATTTTTGCGCTGTAACAAAAACAAACATTTTTTTAAATGGAACCCCCTATAAATTTTTCAGTATTCCGATGTCATATTTTAACCTCCACATTATCATCTATTCATTTTTTGATTTAGTGACAGTGTTGCCAAATTATAATTTTTTTTCCGAAAAATAATCCATAAACAGGGTCAACTTTAAAAAATCGTAACGACGTCGTTTTTTTTGAAGCGATTGATTTTTTTAATAATAATATTAGTCCTGATAAAGAGTAACATTTTGATAATAACCAATTTGAATTTAGTTATACAGGGTGTCCATAAAAAAATGTCAAAATTTGCAAACTTAAAAATGATAAAACTCATTTTTTTCAAATGTGACTACACTTTTTTTATTTCGCTATTCGATGAGGTTTTTTCTCCTTTTCAATTTGTATAGGGGATGTCCTATGTCTAAACCCCATAGTTTCTCAGATATTCAATACTTATAATAAAATTAACCTTTTTATTACACTTTTATGCACCGAAGTAGGCCGTACTGATGAAAAACACATGCTGGCGAATTGATTTGAGCCTTGATGAAAATAGAAGACATTTAGAACATTTATTTTGGTCTTTTATCTTTTATGTTTTTAAAATTTTGTAACTTTTCATATATTTTTTAAATAAAAGAAATAATTTTATTCCATTAGTATTATCCGTTTAAACGATTAATTTTAATCAAATATTTCATTGATACTTAAGTACTACATTTTGTCATTTGTTTTTCATCAGCACAGCCTACTTCAGTGCATAAAAGTGTAATAAAAAGGTTAATTTTATTATAAGTATTGAATATCTGAGAAACTATGGGGTTTAGACATAGGACATCCCATATACAAATTGAAAAGGAGAAAAAACCCCATGGAATAGTGAAATAAAAAAAGGGTAGTCACATATGAAAAAAATGAGTTTTATCATTTTTAAGTTTGCAAATTTTGACATTTTTTTATGGACAGCCTGTATAACTAAATTCAAATTGGTTATTATCAAAATGTTACTCTTTATCAGGACTAATATTATTATTAAAAAAATCAATCGCTTCAAAAAAAACGACGTCGCTACGATTTTTTAAAGTTGACCCTGTTTATGGATTATTTTTCGAAAAAAAAAATTATAATTTGGCAACACTGTCACTAAATCAAAAAATGAAAAGATGATAATGTGGAGGTTAAAATATGTCATCGGAATACTGAAAAATTTATAGGGGGTTCCATTTAAAAAAATGTTTGTTTTTGTTACAGCGCAAAAATGGGACAGCCTGTATTATTGAAAATAATTTTACGACGTTGATCTTTTCAAACCAATAATATTATGTACCAAACTTTTTTTTCTATCTCCTCCGGGAAGTGCGCTAGGAATGCCGGACGCACTATTGAAGGACCCTGTATAACAAATATTGCGCAAATTGTTTAAACAATATATAAGCAATGATCAAAGTTAGTAAGCATTTTCAGAAAGCATAACTTATGAGTCGCTGAATGGATTTTAATGAAACTTGATTTGTTTATGGGGTCTGGCTAGTGTCGTGGGGATTGTTTCCGAAACTTGTTATTTTTCTTCCTGAAATAACTGAAGTACGATGTATGTATGTATAGAAAATTTTTTCGTAGAGATCATTAAATTTTCTTGAAAAAATGTCATTATTAGTTTTGTAATACAATATTCCCCTGCAAAAACATATCTTCTTTTGCAGAATTTATCATGAGAAAATATTGTGCGATGACTTGACAGATATTTTTAATAAATATGAAATTCTGAATCATTCTGTATTTGTACTAGATATGCGTGAATATCATATTTATAATGAAAGATAACATTGTCGTTCATTCGGAATGACAATTAGAATACATTTGTTTATGTGAACGACAACTAATTTCTTGTAAAACTCAGGTGTATTGTTTGTTAAATAATGGTACAATTGTAGTAACTTGGAGAATGGTTGTGAAAACAATTTGATTGAGTTTCAGTTATCGTAATGGTTTTCAAATGCAATACTTTACACACTGGGAAACGACCAACGAAATATTGGCTGCAGTGTGTTGCAACAATAAGTGGTAATTAAGTTTTAGAATAAAATAAATTGTTTTTAAATTAAAAGATTTATAATGCTGGACTAATTAATATGAGACACGCAAATTATTTTTGTTAAGTTTGTAAAAAGTTCGCGCAGAAATACTGTTGTAATTTTTAGATAATACCGGGTGTCCCAGATAACTTTTCCATCATGAGGATCTCAGTATCTATAAGAGATACAGGTTTGGTTAAATGAGATGAATTATTTGTATGAAAGGAGTGAGTATTATTACACAAAAAAATATTCATAATTCTGTGTGGTTTAGGCGGTATACCCAAAAAACTGAAAATTCGGAATTTCTTTAAATGGCTATAACTTTTTTGTTAAAGTAGATAGGTACTTTTTGTTTGCGGTTTCTTAAAGCACTTTTTCGTGTAGAATTGAATGGTGGATTTAGATTTTTAATATCACTTTTAGTTTCCGAGATACATACAAGCCCTAACTTCAGTTTTTCTTATGTTCCGCTATGTTGGCTATGGCATATTTGAACGTGTTTTTTACTCTACTTTACAACGATGTGTCACTTGCCATATTTATTATCGAAAAAAAAATTATAATATATTTTTTCAAATAGTTCATTGTTTCAAATATTCATTTGTTATTTTGATTGTTGTTATTGTGATTTTTGTTTATAATTTTTGTTTTTCATGGCTCACTTAAAAGTTTGTAATAAAATACTTCATAAATATCACTGATATTTAGTATTTCGACTTTTTTTCAATAATAAATATGGCAACTGACATATCGTTGTAAAGTAGAGTAAAAAACACGTTCAAATATGCCATAGCCAACATAGCGGCCCATATGAAAAACTGAAGTTAGGGCTTGTATCTCGGAAACTAAAAGTGATATTAAAAATCTAATCAATTCTACACGAAAAAATGCTTTAAGAAACCGCAAACAAAAAGTACCTATCTACTTTAACGAAAAAGTTATAGCCATTTAAAGAAATTCCGAATTTTCAGTTTTTTGGGTATACCGCCTAAACCACATGGAATTATGAATATTTTTTTGTGTAATAATACTCGCCCCTTTCATACAAATAATTCATTTAATCTCATTTAACCAAACCTGTATCTCTTATAGGTACTGAGATCCCCATGCTGGAAAAGTTATCTGGGACACCCGGTATATTTTAGTTCCATCACTGATTTCATTAAAATAACTAAAAAAGTCGTTTCGTGGTTTTCTTAAATTTCATTTTTATTGAATTTTTGTTGTTGTCTGATGTGAAATAATGTGTAGTAACGTTATTATACAAAATTCTAAAATATAATTTTTTATTCAGCTTCTCTTGGTGCATTGACATTTGGTATACACGATGCGTGGTCATCGCCGTCCATTCCAAAACTTTCATCTAACGAAACAGAAATACAACTTACAGAAACTGAACTATCGTGGATCGCTGTTATGCCTGTGTATAGTGCTTTGTTTGGAGTATTTCTCGGTATCTATATACCACCACTAGTGGGACACAAAATCTTCTTGTTAGCATCGTCTTTGGTATACTGTGTAGCGTGGATATTAATTGGTATAGCGAATAATTTCTTATATTTGTTATTTGCGAGAGTTATAGCAGGAATTGGAAATGGATTCAGTGCAGTTGCATTGATAATTTATGTGTGTGAAATTGCTGATTCTAAAATCAGAGGAACACTTGCAACTTGTATTTTGATTGCGCAAATGTTCGGGCGAGTGCTGATAAATGCAGTTGCACCTTACTTAAGTATATCGACAACAGCATACATTTGTATCATATTTCCAGCAATACAGTTTTTGGTTTTTATTTTTATGCCAGAATCGCCATACTTTCTTATCATGAAACATAAATATGATCATGCTAAAATATCATTGAAACGTTTAAGAAGAACGGACCAGATTGATGATGAATTCGAAGATATTAAGTCTGCGGTTCAAAGACAACTTGAAGATGCTGGTAAATGTACAGATATGATATTCAATGCAGTTAATCGAAAAGCTATATTGACGATGATATGTTTGGTAATTTTTCAACAGTTTAGTGGTGCACATACTTTTATCTTATATGCGCAAACAGTTTTTGAAGAATTTGGATCAAATCTTTCATCGGCTATATCAGCTATTATTTTTGCAGTTGTACAATTAATGGTTACATTTTTAACAACATTAGTTATTGATAAAATTGGTAGACGAATAATAATTCTTGTTTCGAGTTTTGGCACTGGTATTTTGTTATTGCTTATTGGTTTACTATATTATTTAAGAGAAACAAATCGGCTGATTTATAATCCTATTATTTTAGTTGTACTTATGTTTATTTATATTTTAATATATGGTATAGGTTTAGGGATAATACCGTTTATTCAAGGAGGTGAATTATTCCCTGCAAAATTGAAAACAATTGCTGTGTGTATATTAAATATTACTTCAATTCTTTCATCAGCATCTATAACACTATTATATCAAGCAATCACTCCGGCATTTGGACTTCATACGTCTTTTTTTATTTTTGGATGTTTTACACTGCTTGGAACTATATTCATTTATGTATTTGTAATAGAAACTAAAGGAAAAACTTTGGAGGAAATTCAACTCCAACTTAAACAAATAAACAGTGATATGTAGTTCGTTATGGTGCATAGAAATGTTTGAAATCTCCTAAATAATAACTTGTGATAATTATTTCCATTATAATTTATTTATGCGAGAGTAAACGAATAGATTATAATTATTTTCTAATTGATAGTTTTACCATCATTATTTTATTACTTGTTTAAATAAATATTTACTTTAAATTATGTGTGTATATATTGTATATACAGGGTGGGGCATTTAAAGTGTTACAGATTTTTATCTCAGAGCCACCGCATATTTGAAAAAAATGTTCAAGTCAAAAAAGGTCAACATCATTTTTTTAAATAGGAACCTATAGTTTTTATTTAATAATCTTATTCTACGTGAACAAATACGAATATTTCATGAAAAATTTTTTTTGGACAACCTAAGATTTTCAAGATATCTAACAAAATAAATTCGAGATTTTGGACTTTCAAGAACTTTTTACTCAGAATTCATAAATTTTAGAAAAAAAGTAAAAATAAGAAAACTGTTTATTTTGGTCTAATAAATCTTGGAAAATTGTTTTAAAAATACTAAAGCTGTTTCTATTTATTTTATTTCAGCAAAAAAAAAAAAATACGAAATGTTAAAAAAAATTCTAGAAAAATTCTTCAAGTTTTATTAGAACGAAATAAACATTTCTTTTATTTCTACTTTTTTCTAAAGTTTATGGATTCTGAGTAAAAAATTCTTGAAAGTCCAAAATCTCGAATTTATTTTGTTAGATATCTTGAAAATCTTAGGGTTTCCTAAAAGAAAATTTTCAATGAAATATTCGTGTTTATTCACGTAGAATAAGATTATTAAATAAAAACTATAGGTTCCTATTTAAAAAAATGATGTTGACCTTCAAATATCCTTGAAGGCCACACTAAATTAATAAATAAATATTACTATTCGATTACCCCCTCACAACCATACATTTTTTGACTTGAACATTTTTTTCAAATATGCGGCGGCTCTGAGAAAAAATCTGTAACACTTTAAATGCCCCACCCTGTATATGTTTATGTCAGTATCAGGTACTTTCAATTCAATGCGTATATAGCATTTTTATTTGAAAACATTTATTCCATATTTGAAAATTGTTCCGATTCCGTGTATACGCGTCTTTAAATAGGTTTTATTATTCGTATCCAAAACATGATATTTTCGACAAAAGATATTGTTAAGATGGAATAGGCGGTTCTGGAGAATGAAAATAAAACGTCAGTTTCCACAGGTAAACATGTGTGGTATGAGAACCAGATTCAAGATGCGTGGGATGTTGTAAGAGATCGATACCAAAAGTTGTCGTTCGCTCCTCCTCTGGACATTTCGCTTCTGTGTATTTGTTCTAAAAATACAAATTCAGTAGGTACGCTTCTTATTTTGAACGTAATGCTCATTATTTGACATTTATGACAAAAAGAATTTTTTATTTTATGTACTAGCGGAATCCCGCGGCTTCGCTCGCGTAAACTTCGAA
Source organism: Sialis lutaria (assembly GCA_949319165.1). Classification (NCBI taxonomy): domain Eukaryota; kingdom Metazoa; phylum Arthropoda; class Insecta; order Megaloptera; family Sialidae; genus Sialis; species Sialis lutaria. The sequence goes on along the minus strand of OX439231.1, from coordinate 5,450,020 downwards.
ACTAATTAGAACCCTCCATACGTGATAGGGGATGGCATATTACATTATTTTATATTGATTTTTATTCATTAACTATAAAAAAACGTAAATATCTCGGATCTTAGTTAAAAATTGTGAAAATAAACCTCCTGTCTACCCTCGCCATTAGGGGTTGAATATCGAATTTTTTTATTGCAGAATATTTTACTCGACTCCACCATTATAACGTAAGAAGCTATGCAGATAAACATATCAAAAATACAGACCCTGTCGAAATTTTTGTTTTAATAGTTGACTATTTTGCCCGAATTTACCTTTATAAGTAAAGCAGGTAAACATATCTAAATCCATACTCGTCCCCGTCCCATGCTATTAGGGCTTGAATATCGAACTTTCATTTTTAATTGAATATTAATTTGTCCGAATTAACTTTAATATCATGAATAATTATGAAGATAAATATATCAAAATTTTATCCGCCCCCCTCATTCTCATAGGGGTTGAATTTTCGTAACTGATATTTGTCTTGTACAGTACCTACCTACTTGCGCCATGTTTCATTCGGTGAATACAAAAAAAAATATTTTACAAATTTTTCCATCCCCCTAACAGGGGTTAAATTTTAGGAAATGCAAAATAATTGTTTAATTATTTATATTGTATGTTCGATAAGTTTCAATTAAATGCGAACAAAAAAAAATATTTTTTTATATAAACTTTGACACCCTGTTTTAACCCCGTAGGGGTTGATTTTTGAAAAATCCTTTCTTAGTGGGTGCTTACATCATAAAAAGAAGGCACCTACGAAATTTCACGTTTCTAGGTCCAGGGGTTTGGGCTGTACGTTGATATATGAGTGAGTGAGTGAGTGAGTGGTTAAGGACAAACTCTTTTATAGATATAGATTGAACAATAATTATTGTTAATTATAATTAATATTCTATTTAATTTTTCAAATATTCTTTTATATGAACTCATTACGTCACCGAAACCGAAAAGTTAAATGGTCATTCATAATTCATAAAATTTCAGGTATTCATGTAACAATTGTAACGCTTTTGTTATTTCTATAATATGATAAGGGCATATTGCGTTGTATTGTTATTCATTTTACTACTTTAATATTTAGCTCTAAACCCACCCAAAAATATACAGTAGGTGTGTAATTATTGCTGCACGTCGAGACGATACTTTTTTATTTATAAGTCTCATCAGAGTTTCGGTTTTAAGGCATTATTAATAATTTGAATTTAAACATTTATGAATGCCGACATTGACGTCAAATATATTTAATTCATTTTTAGGGTTCCGTAGAAAACTAGGAACCCTTATAGTTTCTCCATGTCCGTCCGTCCGTCTTCAAAAATTTTGAGATAATAAGATGAAATTTGGTATACGGTCGTAGATTGATGACCCAAAAACAGAAATAATAAGATTTTTGAAAATACAAATTTTTTAGACCCCCCTTTCATAAAATGAAAAGTGTTTTCAAAAAAAAATTTTTCACCTACACCATTGAGTGGGGTGTCGTAAGAAAGGTCTTCTAAAATGCAACAAAAAATGTATCAGAACTTTTTGATTTTAACCCTTTAATCACGATGTATTTGCTCTCCAAAGTCGTTAAAAAAGCGTCCCCCCCCCTCTATTTTCTAAACTATCAATTTAAGAAATCTGAAAAAATTCCAGAACGTAGATTTTAATTAGTACTTTCACTGAAAATTATAACGAACATTGTCAAAAATATTTTGGACCCCCCTTTCATAGACTGAAAAATGAACTCTCATTTTGTTCCCCACTTACCCCATTGAGTGGGGTGTCATTTAATAGGTCTCCTAAAATGCAATAAAAAATATCAGATAACTTTTTGATTTTAACCCTTCAGTCACGAAATATTTGCTTTTTAATGTCGCTGTCAGAGCGTCCCCCCCCTCTATTTTCTAAACTATCGATTCAAAAAATCTGAAAAAAATTCAGAATGTAGCTTTTAATTAGTACTTTCACTGAAAATTATAACGAACATTGTCAAAAATATTTTGGGCCCCGCTCTCATAGATTGAAAAGTGAAGTCACATTTTTTTCATTTACCCGGGTTGAGTGGGGTGTCATTTGATAGGTCTCGTAAAATGAAATAATAAAGGCCAAATGACTTTTTGATTTTAACCCTTCGGTCACGAAAATTTTGTAGAAAAACTCTTTTTTTATAAATCGTAGTGAGAATGACTACGGAACCCTATCATGTGCGTGCCCAATAAGCACTTGCCCGATTTATTTCTAAAATGTTACAGCTGAGTAAAGTTATACTTTTTGTATTTTAATTTAATTAAACGTAATTTAAATGTAAATTAATTTGAAAAAATATCGTTATAAAAAACTTACTATGTGATATTCATTTGTAAAATGTACCATTTCGAAGGTTTTTTCTTTAGATAATAGTGTTAACCAAAGCTAGAATCACCATGTATCTCTTTTGAGAGTTAAGTATTACTGGCGTACTCTTAAGGGCAGGGTGGCCAGTTTCTGGAAAACCGCGAAAAGTCAGGGAATTTTGCTATACAGGGAAATGTCAGGGAATTTGGTTGGAAGTTAGGGAATTCTTTATAAAAATGCAAAAACCACACAAATTCTCGCAAATATTTAAATAGGTATCTATTAAAATTTATTTTAATAGTTTTTTATCTAAATTTTAAATAAAAAACAGAAAAACGTAAAAATTCTCCTGGAAAACCGAGAAAAGTCAGGGAAATTTGTTCCAGAGAAATACTGGCCACCCTGAAGGGCGAGTCTTTTTTTCATGTAAATACATAGTTAAATAAGGAATAATGTAAAAATAGTTAAAAAATCGAATTTATGTAAAATTCGTTGTTCAAAACATTATTTTATAAAAAAAACATTAAGAAGTATGCCGTATACCGTGTACCCCTTGAAACACCTGCACGTACCGCTAAAGTTGCGTGTACTACACTTTCATCAATACTGGCATTGATACGTAAGAATAAACGAAAATGTATGTTAGAAATGGTTTATTGTCAGTTTGTTCAGATATTGAATTTGTAAACAACATGTATGTTAAAATGTAATAAAATAAATCATCATAAACAAATGCGTTATACGAGTTTATTTAACGACACTAAAATCCCAGATAATAGAATTAGTAATTATAGTTGCATTGATTGCATCATAATGGACAAACGAGGGGATGTTGTAGTTGTGATACAAAAATAACCACAAATTATATTTTAATGATATTTCTATTTTAATTCGCCCAACTTGTATATAATATTTTACGTCATATTGTAGCGTGATCACAGGCTGGTCACAAACACTACTCAACATCTGTGCAATGTTTACTATAATCAATATTGATTATATTGTTCATTTAATATTCCCTGACGTCATGTACACATGCTTGTTTCCTGAGGAAATAAAAATTAAATTTGTTGCCTTATTTACGTTAGTTTAAATGAAGTATGTAATAAAAATCGGATCAGTGCAATTTAATTGAGTTTTATGGAATATAAAATTAAACACTTATGACTGAAAACAGTTAACGTTAGATCAAAATGTATGGGTAATTTTCATATATCGGGTGGATGAAAAAGTTTCCTGTTTATTGATATACATTGTCAGTAAGAGTGTAGTTGGGATTTTGTTCAGGGTGTGGGAGTGTGTGTGATTTTTTTTAGAAACCGATTTACACTCAGTGACAGTGACGGCATCGGTAATTCAAAAGATCCTAACAACAGCTAGAGGGGCACCCACCACCGTGTCGACTTTAACGTTAATTGGTGAGTTTAAATTTCACGCAGAAATATAGCAGTCACGGTAGTATTGTGGTAGGAATAGGGGAAGTTCGTTACATGGAGCGGTTGGCCAATCGTTTCTCGGAGTGTACGTTAATAGGATGGTCGTCGTTTAGAGATTTGAGTGTAGTAAGCGCGTTTCGCTCGGGACCCTGCGGAGGGAGGGGACTTGAACAGAAGGGTAGTTAACGATTTTGAGTATTAATGAAGAGCAAAAAAACTCTCGCATGATTATTGTAAGTCAACTTATTATGATTAATATTTTTTTAAATAAAAATCATTACAATGGGTCCCAATTGGTCATATTACTAACAAAAATTGGGCAATTTTTCTATTTTTTCGGTAGCGCACTCTAAACCAATTTTTCGGCGTATTTTTATTGAATTATTGAATTGCAATAGTAAATAAGTTATCTAGATTAATGCCCAGTATTATCAACTAATTTAAAGCTCCTTTAGCGCTAAATGCTCCTTTAAAGTAAATTGTGTATTACAAACGTGATTTAAATCAATATTTAAGCTCTCAATGAAAAATAGACATAATATACGTTGTAAAGAAATACTGCAGATAATTTAAAATCTATTTGATTAAATGTATTATGCTTGGATCTGTTGATAATATGACAGTTAGTTAAAAGAGCATTTAGTTAAAGTTGATAATACTGGGCGTAAGGCTTCTTAAAGTGGTGGGCCGCGACCCCCTAGGGAGCCATGGTCTTCCCAAAAGGGGGCCGTGAAGAACCATAAATATAACAAATTAATTAATTATTGTTAAATAAGTTTAAATGTTCAAATATGCACTTGCTTAAATTATATAAATGAAACAATTTTTTTTTAACCTATCTGAGTTTAAAAAAAATGGAGGGCCGTGAGTTAGCAATATGTGCTGCAAGGAAGCTGCGACGTCAAAAAGATTAAGAAGCACTGATGTAGACATCGAGAAATTGTAAAAAAGTTCTGAAAAATATTTATAATTTTCATTGTGTATTTTACAGGCGTGCAAAAAGTAATAACGAAAAATCTGTTCAATCATAAATTGTATATCTTATAAATAAAACGAAAAAATACTCTACAATATCTTTATAACTATCAATTTTGGTGGGTTTTATCGTTTTAATATTGTTCTATTTTAGATTTTTTTATTGATAAAAAATATATGAAAACATTTTTTTGCCGTATACAGGTTGGGCCAAAAGTCAACAATGGATCTGAAATTTAAATAACTTTTTTAATTATTTTTTTATTAATTATTATTTGTACATTTTATATTAGAAATTCACAAATTCACGATCGATAGGGGAACACAAACTGTAGAATTTTGCTATCGAAACCCAAGAGTCTATAATTATGACCCAACGAGCATATGTATCTTCGTCATTACGGTGTATCCTCAAAATATATTTTACAAATACTTTTTGTTAATGCTTACATCAGATCAGGTACGTTATTAATAATAATCTGAGAAATTTATTAGTCAACTTAATATTTATTATTTATGTACGTAAACTTTCGCGGTTGTATGAAACAATTAATAGCATCCTGAAAAGACATTAATTTATTAAAAGTCAATATTTATGGAGTGAGATATTTTCTTTGAACTCTATGTACCCTTAAAAATTATAATAATAAAACATATGTAAAGTAAAATAAAACGTGGTTCTGCACTAAAAAATGCATGGTGCTATTCAGAAACAATTGATTTGTATCTTACAATGCTCAAAGAGGACCCTGGATCCAAAATCCAAACAATCTATTAAATAGCCTACATTTCTTTCTGAAATTTGATTTATTCGAATTATTTAAGGGTCCCGGTGAATAATAGTTTACAGCCTGTATAATTATAATTCTTATAAGAATTATAAAAAGATACGATTTATAAATTCAGAGTATTATGTCGTCAAATTATTATAGAGTCATGTCGGTATATATGGACCAGGCGGGTAATATGGACACTTCCTTTTGTTGCTCCATTTTACATTTTATAAAGACATCATTAATTTGTATCTAAGCTTACACTTCTAAATAACTGCGTCAGTTGACATGACAGTGGTTGGAATACCGGTATGTCATTGGGGGCAATTTAATGAAAATTACCATTTTTGATTATTTATGTTAAGGTAAGTTTACAGTAATAACATATTATTTTGAAATAAAAACAACAAAATAAATTTAAAAAACAAATGCTTTAACCACCTAATATAGATATAATCTGGTCCATATTACACGCACATATTTTAAGAGGTTGATTTTCGATTGTTTTAGATTTTGTATTTTTATATTGTTGATTTTAAATAATATTATCATAGATTTCTTACCTAAAACATTAATGGTGTTCCATATATACCGACTTTACTCTACATATTACTCACAATCAGTATGTTTTGCAAATTTGTTGGACGTGTCAATTGCATAATATATTACTAAAAAACGTTAACTTGACAAATGAAGATGAATTACCATAAATTAAGAACAAAATGTAAACAAAGCTAAGTGGATTACTTTATATTGTAGAAAAAAATACTCAAGTATGTATAAATATTTATTTTACATAATTTATTCTTTTATATTGAAATCATTTAGAAATATCTTGTATTATTTTGTTCTGCTTTTCTATTGAAAGGTATAAGTAGTTATATATAAATCAAGTATACATTTTTAAATTATAACATGAATTGTATGAATTAAATTTTAATGTGTATATTTTTACACTTAAATGTTTATGTAATAAATAATAAATTTATTTTTAAATTGAAGATAAATAAGTAGGTATAATGTACTAACATGCTAAGTCGTACTTATGGAAACAGAAGCCTCGCGTATAGGCATTGATTAAAACAAAAAATAAAAGCTTTCCATGACCCGTTTACTATGAATTTATATACTTAAACTAAAAATACACCTTAACCACAAAATTTTTCATCAGGAGCCTAACGATTCCAGACAGTCTCCTGTTAGGCTCCTGTTGAGGACTTCTTGTGAAGTCGAAACACGTGTCGAGTGACATAAAAATTTTGTGGTTAAGGTGTATTTTTAGTTTAAGTGACTAAGAAACCACAGTTTCTCCGTTTTTCAAGTAATGAATTTATATATTATTATTTTTACGTCTAGGGATTCAATAATGTCTAAGGCCTGGTTTCTCAATATGAGTTTAAACCACATGTCCCAGTTAAACTTAAGATTAAACTATAAATTTGTTTCTCAATGTCCAGTTAAAAATTATAATTAATCTTAAGATTAACTTTTAACTGACAGATGAAAAAAATTATTTTTCTAGCCTAAATATTAACTTATTATCCAACTTCTTCTACATTCTATAGTAGCACTATATTTTTTTATTAATTCTAGTAATGTACCCTGTTCCCTTTTATTGAAATTAACCCGTTTTTATCACATTTAATATAATAATTAGAGGTTAATTTTTAGTTTGACATAAAAAAGCTTCCATTTAAACTTATATTGAGAAACAGAGTGAGGTTTAAACTGGACATTATGTTCAGTTTAAACCTAGGATGAAGATTATTTAATCTGAAGTTTAAACTCATATTGAGAAACCGGGCCTAAGAACGGCTCTGGTAACATTATTCAAACAAGTATTGATATATTCAATCAATATTACCTACTATTAATCTAGATATAGAATGATTACCGATTACTATTGGAAGAGTATATCGTCAGTTTAATTTTCAAACCTCTTACATCTATTAGGTCAAATTTTACAGGAGAAAGAAAATACCGTGCGAGGCAGTTGGGTTCGATTTTATGTATACAAAGATAATAATTAATTAAAAACACCTTACTTTAGTTTAAAGTCATTTGCCTCAACTTAGACATGTGTAATGCATGTGTGTAATCTATATCTGCACTCTATATTCTGCGTGTAAATTATTTTCATAGTCTACAGTTTCTCTAGCATTGGGTGCAAACTATTGGATTTATTGTATTACTAGGCTGGTGGCAATACTTAAAAAAATAATAGGCAAGAAGCAGCTGGAAAATTTAGTCAAGGTTATAAAGGGTGTCCCAATAAGAGTGCCCAATTTAATTTAATAAAAAAAACGCATATTTTAATGAGCGAGTGGTGATACTTTTATTGCATTGTAAAGTACACATCATCCGATTAATTGTGGAATAAAATATCCGGCAAATGGTCCCCGCAACTTTGAATACAGACCCTTGCTATTTTCATGAAATTTGCAATGACGTTCTCACAGAATTCCAGCTCTATCTCACCGATGACGTGTTGGATCTCGGTCTTGAGCTCGGGAGTAGTCTGGCGCATTGGCATAAACCTAAGATTTCATAAAACCCCAAACGCGACACTTTTGTTTGTTGACGAACCCATTCAAATGAAAATTGGTTTCATCGCTGAAAATATTTTTTTTAGAAAAATCGACTCCCACTTCAATTTGCTCCATCAACCATTCAACGAATTGTCGGCGCTGTTCATAGTCTGCTGGTTTGAGCTCCTAATGAGCTGAACCTTATAGTTATGCAGATGGAGATCTTTCTTAAGAATTCGCTGCATGGTGCTTCTCGAAATTTGAAGTTGATGTTCCCGGGTTTTCGGCAACATTATCGTTTACAGCATCGATGTTTTCGAGAGACCGACTGGTACGTCAAAACACAGGAGACTTACTGTCCATAATCAACCCATTTTCCTCAAATTTATTGATCAATCTTGACACATTTGGTACATTTTCACGACCGAAAATTCCGCGAAGTTTTCGAGCAGTTTCAATGTAACTTTCCACATTTTTGTAATGGGTTTTCACTATGATAACGCGTTGTTCCTTTATGTAGCGGTCCATAATTAATAATCGGAACATTCGTAAATGACAATTTTCAAATTTCAGAGCTGCCTCTTGTACAGAAAAAAATGGCGCAACATTTAAATCCAGCATTCTTATTGGGACACCCTTTAGTTGAGAAATTAAACACGCGATAATGTGAATTGTGAAATGGTGGTGCTGTTTAGGGGTTGGTTTGTCGCGATTTTCGGCGAAACGTGACTTCCTAGCGGAAAATGTAATTGACAAAAGTTGTAGATAATAAAAAAATCTAAAACGTTCATACAGGGCATTTTTCAATATTTTTCAAATTTTCCGAGAAAATACGTATTTTAATAAATGATTGAGTAAGTACAAACACACATTTTTATTTTTATACATGTTTGTACTATGCCTTTATCAATTATCAGTCAAAATACTTAACTTTTAATATATAATAAACATATATAACAATATAACATATATTTCAATTTCACAATCCGTAGTAAACGCTTACAATGAGTATAAATATATGACATAAAAAAACAATTTATTGTTTTATTAAAAATGTCGCTTTAATAAAACCTAATACAGTAATTAAACCATTGAATGAAATATTTCATCAGTCGAACAACTGGCAATAGCCGATAAATTACTTTGACCTTTTAAATAATAACGTAATTAAAAGAGTCTGTAGCTTTCATAAAAAAATGTCTATTTGTTTGAGTAATTTTTTAAAACTTTGTATGAATTATAATATTTTCAATGTTTTAATGTTATGCTAACTTAACAACGAAACGAGTATTGTTATTGTTAACTTTTTGGTATTAAAATAATTCCAATAAAATTAATAATTCTTTAATAACCAACCAATGTCACTTGATGCACACAGAAATTAATAACCTGTATTTGTTAGATAATCTGTCGTACGAATGTGGTAATTTTGTCAATTACCTTAAAAAACTTTCATTTTTAAGTAAGTGCCTTGTGTTTTTATTTGAAAATAATTCAAGTGATTTCCGTATTTTTGATACCTGTCAATTTATCATTGTTTCAATGGTTTATTTCCAAGTATATGTGTATGTATATATATTTGACTGTATTGATAATGAATACGAGTATATTAGTTAAATAAATAATGGATATTTTTATACACGGGACCATTTGGGAATTAATGTTAACATATGTATGTATCAATCTATTATATATAGTATATGTGTATTTAACTATATGTAGGTATATAGAAAACTACTGGGAATAATTTATCATTTATTATTTATAACTACATCAGTAGGTAAGTAGTAAGTATAGGCATACATTATGAAGCATTTAAAGATAAAAAACTTACATTATTTTAAAGATTACGAGTAAAAATCTATTAGCGTTTTTTCATGTTTCATGTCAGAAAATATTTCGATAGAAAGTTCCATGACACTCATGGCTAATGTTATTTCTTCTCTTTTAAATTATGAACGATTGAAATATTATTAAAAATATTTTTTTCAAAAAGCTTTAAAAAAATGAAGCGAACATTAATTATAGATAATAAGTAATATAATGTACAATTTTTAATCTTATCATTTTTCTCTAATTTTCACCGTTTCAAAAATAATTCGAAAAATTCAAAAATTGATATCAGTAAACATCCGTTTCCGATTGAAAGATTGTTTTAAAAAATAAGAAGTTTTCTTCTCGGAAAAAATTAATATTTAATATAAAAATTCACCCTTCTTTACGATTTGTCGTATTTCAGTCACAGCGCTTACAGACAGACCGACACACAGACATTATGGCGATAATAGTCAGAGTTAAGGGGAGAGTTGGGGGACAAACATGGAATGAAAAATGAAATGAAAGAAAAAGTTTATGTGGGTATTTAATCGAAGACAATTTTGTTCTGCTTTCAGAAATGGTCATATAACTTCCTCCTATCCTTTGGTTAATGCAATGGAGCAATAATTTTGTAGCATGGTCAATTTCCTCCCTACCTCCCTTTAAAATAATGCAGATATTAGTGATACATATTAAGAGATTCGATAATAAATATATTTTTACTTAATAATGCAACAGATGTAGGTACATTAATGAACCATTACGATTCATACTACACGACCACGTTCTTTAATTTTTGTGTCCTCTTCCTCACGTTATATCCCCGAAGCAATTATTGTAAGTGCACATTAAAGATTTAAAAACAATATTGAAGTACATTGAATGAATAAGCTATATATACTGTTTGCAAGTAACTGTTTTGCCGTAAGTTAAACCATTCACGATTTATTTCGGAAAATTGTAAATGTTCACATTTTACTGCAACATATGTAGTAGGAGCGATTGGGTGAATAATAATTTTTAACAATTTTAATGGTGAGTCTTGACTTTAGCATAGTCAAGACGTTTCTCTGATGTGAATAGAACAACCGAGCCGAATATTTTCCAAAATTTTACTAAATTCGGCTCAAAAGTTAAGGTTGTTGTTCACTAAAATCGATCACTACAGAATTTGTTAAAATTTTAATATTGTGTTAAGTAAACTAGTTCGCATTTGTAAAAAAAATTTCAGGTCAGTTTACCATTTCGTTTACTAATTATAAACGTGCAAAGTTAGTCTCTTATACATTGCAAGTAAGGGATCAACTTGGAATTTGATATTCATTTAATTCGTGTATTAAAACTAAACGTCAGATTTTAACCAAAAACGGATATGTTATAGTTTGGTAATTAAGGAATGTGTATATAAAATTTTAAAATGATTTACCATCTCCTTAAATAATTATTAATTTTTAATTTTGATAAATTCCCGAACACATGACGTAAATATACGATATGGCAACAGCGCATTCGGCGCGATCTTTGAAATATAAAAACGTGGTATTGAAAACTGACGCGCGTTGTAAATATCAAGTGATTATTGATTACATTTAATGTTTTTATTTATAATAATAATAGTTACTATTGTTATTATAATTATTATTATTGTCAGCAACAGTAATAATTATAATATTGTTAAAAATGAATCTTCTATTCTTGTCTAATATTATAAATTGTTGCCAGATCTATTTGTTCTTTTTTACCGACATATCAAAACCCTGTAGTTCATGCTAAATTTCGCTAGATGTCACGACTTTCAGTGAACAACAACCTTAAATTACAAACTATTATATATCTCTATATCGTCACCTCGGAGCAAGAGTAGCACAACTCAAAAAATATCGAATTTGTACTAAACTCATTAGAAGAATAGTAAGATGGTATAGATTTATACAAGAGTTTCACAACTGTTAACTCCATGTGTGGCCACGAGGGAGCAAAATTTGATTAAAAATTTTTATGAAAAGCTGCCACAAGTCAAAGCCTTTAAGAACTTTAAAGGGTGGTAGGATGGTGAAACATAGGTAAAATTTTCTCAAACGTTAATACTATTAAGCGTGTAAAAGTTGGATTCACTAACGCTTTTCTAAATCATCAAAATAAAGTAACATTCAATTATATATGTATGTTCAAAAACGTGTTTTCCCAAAACTTAGAATTTTTGAGTTGTGCCACTCTTGCTCCGAGGCGACGATATATAAATCTTATGTTTAAATTAAAACTCTCTTGTTCGGAGTGTTTGATTTGTTGGGTTCGTTTGAAGTAAAATGCTCAAGTCAAGATGTACCATAATATTTTGTATAATTTACCAATATCTACCAGTAAACCAAATATTCACACTCCTTCATTTTATGCAAAATAAAATATCAAACCTATTTTATTTTTTAATGTTAGTAATGTACATATAACATGAACTGTACATATTTATTAATTTTATTTCTGCAATACATACACGTATTTCAAATGTTGCGTTCATTCATATTTATACGATAGTTATTTATATGTAGTTGAAGCAGGGAAACCAAGAATAGATATTAAAATAACAATAAAAAACCTTTTAATAATTAAAATATTATCGATTTGTATGTACTTACATTATTATTTTTCAAAATGGCAACCGTTTGTTGACATTGAAAACAAATAAATACTAATGTCGGTTAGGGAATAGGTACCTACGTTCATTAAATATCCGATATACAATCGCAGTTTTCTCTTCAATTCATGTAATTTTGTAATTAAAAACTATTGCGTCAAATCGTTAGTAGTTTAATTATTCTATATTATATTAGGCCGAGAGATTAAATATCTTATCCATAGGATTCACCCAATTCTGTTTTTACGCGGTTTCTAGTTTCTATTAAACGCGGTCTAGAAAAAAAAATTGATTCCGTTTTTACATGATTTCATTCGATTTAGCACGATTAAGAAAGCTATTTGGTTTAAATTTTAAAGAAAAATATTTATATTAACCGTAATCTTCTAGAAATTTTTTTCTATTTGGTATTTATAAAATATGGTGTTAGGGAATTCTCATTTCTAATTTATTTTCATAGCAGCTATTTTAGTTTTTTGTTTAGTTTCAATAAAATTGGACGTGTTTTGTATAAGTTGTTGAGTAAGGCCCGGTTTCTCAATATGAGTTTAAACTTCAGATTAACGTTTATCAGTTAATCTTCACCGTAGATATGAACCTCACTCAATATAAGTTTAAATGGCGGCTTTTATGTCAAACCTTCATGTGTCAAACTAAAAATTAACCTGAAATTATTATATTAAATGTGATAAAAAACGAGTTAATTTCAGTTAAAGAGAACAGGGTACATTACTAGAATTAATAAAAGAATATAGTGCTAAGTACTATAGAATGTAAAAGAAGTTGGATAATACGAAATATTATTTATTTTTGATTGTTTACAATTTATGTCAACAAACACATTTTGAGTGAGGTTCATATCTAGGGTGAAGATTAACTGATAAACGTAATCTTAAGTTTAAACTCATATTGAGAAACCGGGTCTAAGTGACTAACAATAAGTAACATAAAAAAGTATCATTTTACCTATTTTTTACAGAGTTGAAGGATATCGAACTAATCCTCTTTTTTTCTATGTAGGATTGTAGGTACTTCATGTCTTTTTTACACGTTTTTTTCTGGAACGTATCTACCGTGTAAAAACAGAAATACACCTAGTATTTTAGTTTTACTTACTCACACAAAGTCGTCCATGTATCTTATCCATAGGATATTTAATCCCCTGGCTCACCGCCTATAAGATTTACTGATCCTTTTTTACTGATACATATTTATTATTTTCATAAATAACTGAAGTTTACTTAAAAGCATAGAAGTTTTCAGTAGTCATAACCAGTAGCAGACTGAGAAGAGGGCGAAGGGAGCGGTCTGCTACGGGCTCCAAGTGCTAAATGAGTCCTGTGCGGCATGCAAAAAACTATGTAATATTTCATTATGTGCCACCAGGGGGCTAGAAAGCCCATAATTAACATTCCGTCCCAGACCCCAACCTTTTTTAGTCCGCTATTGGCTATAACAATTAAAACAACGATTGTATGTATAAAATGTATATACTCCTCTTCATGAAACTAAAGTTGAATATTGAACACATTCTATTTTTTTAGTTATTTCTATAATGACTATAACTTTTGTTAACTGAAATATTTGCAAACAAGATATTTGCTTTACTAATTTGTGCTGATTTAGATGATTTTACATTCATTAGTAGCTATTATACTTTAAGTTTTGTTGAAGCAGTTGTAAACAATTTAATAAGTACTAAGTGCGAGTTAGGCTTGCATATTAAGTGTTACGTACCATACACGCAGAGAACAAATGGAGGCTATCATATACCCAGAAATGCCAGCTCCAACATGCGAGGCTGTCAGAACTATGGGTTTGCGATGTAACTGTAACTGTATTGTGGCTTTCCGAACCGTAATTTTGAAGTTGCGGTAGCGTTAAATGAGGTTATGTTATCTAAAATACATTTCTCAGAGCTATAAAAGTAGTGTTATAATAGCTCCAAATTTAAAAGGATACAGTTGTGGTACCTGAATTGAGGTTGTTGTGGTAATATAAATAGGGCACAGGAAAAAAATGGCACAGGAAGAAATGGAACGCAGAATTATTTATTTTATTAAATATCGATAAAATTATGAAATAAAATAAAATATTTCTATATTATATTATTTTTCAGTATTTTTTCATAATTTTATCGATATTTAATAAATTAAATAATGTTGTGTTCCGTTTCTTCCTGTGTCGTTATTTCTTTTGTCGTTTTTTCCTGTGCCGGTTTTTCCTGTGTATACTTACCGTAAACTTGCGGTTACACTAATCATCATGCACTACAAATTCTATTAGTAATTGAGAAATAAAACGCCTATTTAGTTTTACATATTAATTTATTATAAAATAGAAATCTTAAAACTAAAATAATTATAAAAAAAGAATTGTAATAATCTAGTTATCCCAAATTATAAATTCATCTCCTTTTGCATTTAAATTTATTTGTGAAGTTTGCTTGCATAAAATTTGTGATAATAGAAATTAATACATAGTGACATACACCTTCAAGTAAATCATGAAAAATATCAGCACTAAAATTTTTGGTTACATGAAAATCAATAACGTTATTCCAGATTGAACGCTCTTTTATACCAGTATTAGTTATATTATTTAATTGTATATCTTCTTCGTAATTTAAGGAAGTCATTAGTTTTTCTACATTTTCTTCAAGTTGAACTTGCATTTCTTTTTTGAAAAAACACTGAATTTTTCACTTTTAAATATTTTTTTAACTATTGTTATTAATTTGTTATACGCGTCTAAACTATTCTGAAACTTAAAACCGAATGACGCAATCGACATGTTCTGCTTTGTCTGAGTCTTGTATTATACCCGTATTACGGTTATGACAACCGAACTGGGGCTATAAGAACTATACTAGAGTTTTTATAACTCCAAAGCGGATATCATAGCCGAATTGTACCTATAGAAACCATGTAAAAGGACAGACAGCCAATTATTTGCGGCTATCGAAAAAAAAACATTACGGCTATAATAACCGAATGTTTTTCTAAAAATGTTAACATTTCTTATAGTCATAATTACAGCTATGACTACCGAATGTAAGCTATTTAAACTAACAAATAGTATTTATAGCTAAAATTTTGATACGATAGACGAAATTTAGATTTTATTGCAATAATTACGCAATGAGAGCTGTAATTTTGTATTTGCAGCCGATTCCAAATTAATTTTTTCTCTGCGTGTACCACTTATGGAGAATGTATTTTTACTTTAAAACCGATTTGTTTATGTTTTTTTTTTATATATTTCGGTGCAGAGCATATAATCTCTCTATTGGTTTTGCTAATTTTATGTGAACATTTTTTAGAACTGTACAAAATCATTTTAAGGGCATCAAGTTCATCGTTCATAATTGATCAATTTATGTATACGTAAAATTAATGAAAAAATGGCGGTGTTATACTACTCTTTGAAATAAAAACTATTTTTATTTCACTGTAAAAAATATAAATATAAATGATGACGTATACATTTTATTGGCAAACCTTGTAAGCTGTAAGTAAAATAATATTAAAGCGTACATTATTTTGCTTTAATGTTTTAATTTAATCCGCAGTGAAACATTTTGAACGTACATTATTTTTTATGATTTCTTTGCAATGTTTCTTTTAATATTGTTTGGTTGAAAACGTCGTGTGCGTTTCATTTTGCTGTTTTCAAAAGAAACAAATCAACAGAATTTCTATGAAAACATTTCATTGTAAGTATTGCGTTTCATTGAATAACAAATGAAACATGTGACTGGATATTTTTATACTTACATTAATTAAATAATTTATGTTTTCTTCGCTAGAAATGAATACTTACAAGAAAATAAACAGAAATCAAATTACTTGTATTTGTATAATAAAACTTACGTGTGTTTACTATTGAATCATTTTTTGATATACTAATAATTTATTTTATGTATTTTGTCTTTCGGTGGCTTCAAATATATAAATAATTTTTTTTTACTGTTTTTAGAGTTCTGTATCTCAAAATGAAAAAAATTTAACCCTTATAGGATCATTTTTTTGACAGTTTGTTTGTTCGTTTTTCTTAGGAACGGCTAGTGGTATCAGGTTGAAGTTTCATTGCAATGAAAACATATGGCCTTTAACCCTCGGAACCTCTTGTGGGTCAATTTGACCCATACACCGACTTTGATCGTGAATAGCGCTCAGGTATTTTACATTTTTCGCGATTTTTTTAAAGTATGTTGAATACTTGAAAGGTATTTGTAACACTTATAAATTCATTTACCATGAGTCAAAGTATACCTTTGAATTTTGGTAAGTCAAAAGGTTTCGTAGTTGCGGAATTATAGGCGATCAAAAAGTAAGCAGGGTCAAATTGACCCAGAGTGTACTAGTAGGTTGAAAAAATAGGTGTGTACTCCGAGGGTTAAGCATATTTTGATGATAACAGACTGACTGATCAAAAAAACCTATAGGGTACTTTCCGTCGACGCGGACGTATATAATTTTGAAATTTGGCACGAAGGAAGGTCTCTTAGCATGCACATGTAAAGGAAAAAAGAACGAAAATTCAGTTCTTCATTATATGTTTTGAAAATTTACTTACTGTGTATGCTCAATAATTTCATAGGGATTTCTTCCTAAAACCTAACATTCAAGTTTCTTTAGTGAACATTTCAATTTTTGAATATTAAAATTTATGTATATGTTGGGGGGGAGAGGCAATAAGAATTTTAGAAAGGCTATAATATCAATAAAATGTTCAAAATTAAGAATATCGCAATACGACATTGTGACATTTTGAGCAGCTTTTCTGTTGTTAAAGTGAAGATATTTTTCAAAACTTATGAGGATTTAATGTGTATAAAGAAAAACAGTTTTTGCTTTTTTCATACACTTTAAGAGTTATTTTAAATTGGTTTAAATTTCAGTGTAGAATTTAAATTAGTACAGAGCCTTCTAATTCAATTAACTGAAAAAATCTATACGTCTGGTCAGTTATTTTTTCAATATTTCATCTACTTGAATAACTCCATGAGAATTTACTCTAAGAGTATAACGTATATTATTATATGTTATAAAAAGTATTGATTAAACATAAAAATTCAACACATACTTTATAAGGCTAAACATTTTTTGTCATCTTAGAAACCTTATAACTCATATGTCGTTGACTTTGATTTTTCAAAATGACAAAGCTAAAAGAGAGCTCATACAAGTGTTGTCAACTAAATCACAGCTTACATTAGATATATGTATTTCATGTCTGCTTCCAGTTTAAATCTTTTGTTCGTTATTCGTGATTCAATGTTTGCTTACCTAGTCTAGAATACATATGAATATTGTATACACATGTAGACAATATACATACATCCTTTACTGCATGGTAATCTGTCTTATATTATTTAAATTTTTAAATCTTTTTATAAGTACGTATCAAAATGAAATAGCTTTATTATGAACAATGCGATTATTTTTAAATGCAAGTTGAATTTAAAAGCTAGTTGCAGCTTGGTAATATAAAAAAACAAACAGATTTATGGATATATAAAACTACCACAAACCTAATGGGAGCCACTTTTGGAATTGTCAAATTTTGTTTTCGTGATAAAATATTTCTCATATTTTATCATGCGGGTAAAATTTGTTAATTCCAAAGGCTGTGGTAGTTTTACTTAAAGTCGTCTATGTATCTTATCCATAGGATATTTATTCCCCGGCTGTTGGTGTAATATATGTTAACAAACCGTGATTAGAAAATTTCAATCAAAGTTTTCAATACTTCACTAATTAACGCTACTGTATGTTACGAGTATAATTTTAATTAATTACAGTTTTTATTGGGATTGTAAATTAATAAAGGTGGTACTAACGAGTAGGTAGGTACAGTACATCTATAATGAAGGAAAACATATACATCAAACAGCATGGGAACAATTGATAATACAACCATCAAATTAAACCAAACGTTAATATTTGAGTTGAAAAGATTTAATTAATTAATTTTACAATGATTGGACACGCTTTGTAGACTTTTGATTTTGATGTTGTTTATTCATGAAATAGATTGTATAATTTTGTTTTTGTTTATAGTTAAAACTAGCGGGTACCCGCGACTTCGTTCGCGTGGAATTTAGGTTAGTGAAAATACATTAAGTTCAGTTGGGTAAATAATACAGATTTTTGTATGATAATCAATAAAACAGGTCAAATGTTACACACCCATTTTTTTATCTAATAAATTTTTCGGGATATAAGGTAGCCTATGTCCTTCCTCAGGATGCAAGCTTTCTTTATGCCAAATTTCATTAAGATCGGTTCCGCGGTTTAGCCGTGAAAAGGTAAAAAAATAGACAGAAAGACAGATCCACTTCCGCATTTTTTACAATATTAAGTATGGATACAAAATCGTAAATATCTCGGCTCCTTAGTAAGATAGTTTTCCCCCTAAACCCCCCACCCTCGTAGTGTTTTTCACGCCGGATCGATTGAAAATAATTACCACCTTTCATATGTGACAGGTGGAGAAATATTTTAACCAAATTTAATTTTTTCCCACACAAACATTTCCACCCCCTTGAAATTTCTTAGGGGATAAAATTTTTGGATTTGAAGTAGCCTATGTCCTTTCTAAGGATGCCAGCTATATCCCTGCCAAATTTCATCAAAATCGGTTCAGCGGTTTAGCAGTGAAAAAACAACAAACAGATCCACTTTCGCAATTATAATTATACATAATATTAAAATATTACATATCTCGGCTCATAAGTAAGATAGGTTGTTGTTTTTTTCCTTCTAGCCCCCACCTCCATGTTTTTTTTCCCGCCAGATCGAACGAAACTTATTACAACCCTACATATGTGAAAGGGGGTGAAATATATATATTTTCTTTTGTTTTGGTTTACATTCATTATACAAAATCGTAAATATCTCGATTCCCATGGGAGATAGGGGGTTGTTTTCCCCCCTAAAACCACCCACTCCCGTAGCATTTTTCCCGCCGGATCGAATGAAAATAATTACAACCCTTCATATGTGGCAGGGGGTGAAATATTAAAAAAAATCCCATACAAACATTTCCACCCTTTCAATTTCTTAGGGGATGAATTTTTGAGATTCGAAGTAGCCTATGTCCTTTCTCAGGGTGTAAGCTATCTCCCTGCCAAATTTCATCAAAATCGGTTCAGCGGTTTAGCCGTGAAAAAATAGCAAACAGAGAGACAGATCCACTTTCGCATTTATAATATGTATTAAAATCCAAAATATATCGGCTCCTTAGTAAGATAGGTTGTTGTTTTTTTCCTTCTAACCCCCACCCCCATGGTTTTTTTCCCCGCCAGATCGAATGAAACTTATTACAACCCTTCATATGTGAAAGGGGGTGAACTATATATATTTTCATTTGTTTTGGTTTACATTCATTATACAAAATCGTAAATATCTCGGTTCCTATTGGAGATAGGGGGTTGTTTTCCCCCCTAATACCCCCCAATCCCGTAGTATTTTTTCCGCCAGATTGAATGAAAATAATTACAACCCTTCATATGTGGCAGGGGGTGAAATATTAAAAAAAATCCCATACAAACATTTCCACCCCCTTTCAATTTCTTAGGGGATGAATTTTTGAGATTCGAAGTAGCCTATGTCTGTTCTCAGGGTGTAAGCTATCTCCCTACCAAATTTCATCAAGATCGGTTCAGCGGTTTAGCCGTGAAAAGGTAACAAACAGACAGACAGACAGACAGATACACTTTCGCATTTATAATATTAGTATGGATACGTGCCAATATTTGATAGTTTTGGATTTCAATATATTTTTGGATAGTCCTAAAACTTAATGTTATTGCCATAATAAAACATTGTGAAATAAATACATGCACATTGCAGAACCAGCATATTTTTAAAGTTCATAATTTGTTTTATAAGTGGTTTTTGGCAATATAAGGCCGTTTTTCCCAACACCGGGTTTAATATTAAATCATAACTTTCACACGTATACTTGCCTGGCTAATTTTCCGACATGGTACTCGGCATCCGGCAACATGAAATGCTGCCGGTGTTGTATTCAACAATCGGATGTCGGATCTATGTATCTCCGACTCATTGCGTTCAATGTTTTCTTATGCACGCTTGTCCATAAGAGATCTAAACTTGTCGTGCCGGAGAGGCGATTCGTGAAAATTTCTTCAGTATTTCACTTATTCTTATCTTATGAGGTTCTATTACAAAAATGAGTATATTTACATATGATACCGTTACATTAATCGAGGTTGTTGAAAGTAAATCTTGTTTATGGGATAAAACGAAGAATTGTTTTAAGGATAGACATAAAAAACAAAAATTGTGGAACGAAGTACACATATTTTTGGAAGAAGAATTTGTACAAAAAGACAAAAATAACCTCAGAAAATAAGTAAGTTATAAATGTACTATAATAGGTACATATATTTTATAATAATTATTATACAGAAAAATAATTAATTTTTTTGTCCATTTGCCACGGCAATGCCTCCTCAGTACTTAAGAAGTAGTTAGATATACATTATTTCTCAAGTTAGTTGCAGTACTTGGTAGTTGGTTACATGCAGTTCTGGGCTAATTTCTTATAGTTGAAGTTATATGTATTTCAGATTTATGCGCTTATTTCATTCGCTTTAAGAATGTCTTTCGATAACCTTTTACTCACATTTAATGGTCTGTGCAGAATTCTACATTTATTAGATAGAATACCAAAAGCACATTCGACGTATCTTCGTATACGCGACCCAAACGGTAATTGAATATTCTTTTATTCACTGTAAGATTATGTTCGGCATTACATGTTCTGTTAGCCCAAAATCTTCATCTACCACAAACACAAACGGGAAAATTTTCCTACTTTTTGAATTTAAATGGCAAGATATCTTGGTATTTTTAATTGATTGTTCATCATTAATCTAAAGAAAATGGTTCGCTCTAATAAGGATTAGCCTCAATCTTTACCATATGCTCCTATATTAACATATTTAAAATAATCAGAATCGGCTATTATCATGAGAACAACAGAAACAAAACTATTGTACCTAATTGAAGTTCATTGAGCCACTATGGCGAAACTTGTTAACTCGTACATATTTTCTATCGATGGCATCCAAGATGTTCGCGAAACTTAGATCAGATGACACCAAATTTGTCAATTACATTAACATGAGTATCAATATTTTTAATTTCCTGGTTGAACGGCACAATATATCACAAAATACCACAATAAGAGTATGTGTATGGTCCGGCATCCGAATTGTTGAGTACAACACCGGCTGCATTTGATTGTGCCAGCTGCCGAGCCGGACTACGTGTGAAAGTTCTGATTTGATTACATCAACTGGTGTTTTACTGGTATGTGGAAAAACGCTTGATTTATACATTTATTAGTATTTTCTAAAGAAAATGTTTTGATATTTCTTAAAGATATTGATTTTGAAACTTTTAACTCCATCTCCCCATTAAACTCCATTAAACCCCAACTCGATTTGTAGCTTTTTTGTATTGTCTACTCTTAAAATATCAACCAAAATTAATTTATTATTAGTCGGTATCGGTAGATGCTGTCAAAAAAGAAAGTGGCTATTTGCACTTATAGTATATGCATGCAATTGGCTATTTGATTTGCACATACTGTATACATATGTACCAAATTAGGTTAGGTTGTTAAGTTAGGGTAGGTTAGTGTACGTTAGGTTAGTGGTATGTCCAAATAACCAATTGCATGCACATACGGCATGTACAAATAGCAAATAGCCAATTGCATGCATATACGGTATGTGCAAATAGCCA
This sequence comes from Sialis lutaria, assembly GCA_949319165.1. NCBI lineage: Eukaryota > Metazoa > Arthropoda > Insecta > Megaloptera > Sialidae > Sialis > Sialis lutaria. Next base: position 5,427,727 of record OX439231.1, on the reverse strand, counting down.
ATTGCATGCACATACTGTATGTGCAAATAGCTTCATCCGTAAAAAAATTCATGATTTATCACCATAAATGTTGTTTTGTATTTTATCAAAATAAGTTTTAACTGCATTGCACTAATTTTTAGTATGATTTTTCCTAGAATTTACTATTAACAATTTAGTAAATAAGAATCGCGTTTTATCTGTCCCTTAAATTACCAGCCAGACGGTGCATAATCGTTATTCATCAAAAGTTCACGTGACCGGTTAAGGGTTAACTGCATACAAGTTCTGGTATTTGTAAATCAGATGTGTTCGGCTTTTACTGTGTTTTTATCACGTGCTCTACATGAAGTTTAGTTAACCGCAACTGGTTATAAGTGACCTAGAAATTATGTAGTAGATGAAATTCGTTCAGCAGTGTTGTAGTTCTTACGAGTACTTTCATTCATCGGGTTCCATAGTGTAGCGGTTATCACGTCTGCTTTACACGCAGAAGGTCGCCAGTTCGATCCTGGCTGGAACCACTTACTTTTTAATTTTCGACTGAAAAAGGGATTGTGTGTTTTAAACGTAAATTTGTTTGTTTGCACGTATGCATGTAGCTCTCTAATACATCAACCGATTTCGATGCAATTACATATATTGATTCTATATTTGTTATAATAATGAACAGATTTTAATTTTTGTTTATTGAGATAGTGGTTATATTTTAAAACATGATATTTTGTAAATATTAATTATATTATGTTATACATATACAGACTGGTCCATTTATCTTGAGACAAAATAATATCTCGGTTGGACTCGATTATTTCGAAAAAAGTTTCAGACAAAAATTGTAGGGCACCGAAGGGGCCATTGAATGGTCTATATTACGACTTCTGGTCTAGACCGGAAGTTGTGATTTTTGACCAGAATTCACTTTTTTAAATGGAAACATCTATTTTTTATCACGGATTTCGATTGAAAAATAAACAAATAAGTAAAAGCTTGTAAAAATACTTTTTGTTCTTATAATTTTTTCGATTTAACCCATAAAATGAAATGAATTTTCTTCAAATTTCTGAAGATTTTTATGATTTGCTGAAGACTGAAGGATGTAGGAGCGATTCTGATCCCGGATTCATGTTCAAAACACTTTGGGTAGCATATGTCACAAGTACAGTACAGACAGAGCTGTCAATACTTCAAGTAAAATACTTGAAAAAGTACTTCAAGTACCAAAAAGTACTTGAAGTACTTTACTTCAAGTACTTTTGAAAATTGCGGAATGTACTTGATACTTGAAGTAATTTTTTAAAAATACTTGAATTTAGTACTTGATTTAGCAAGTAAAATACTTCAAGTATTTTACTTCAAGTATATTTTTAAATACACCATGTCGTTTTTCAAGTACTTACTTTAATAAACTGATTTTCCATAAGAAAAGTTTTTTTAAACAAAATAATTAATTTTATCACTTATAAAAACATGGAAAGAAATTTATAAAGCCTTTAAAAATATTTTAAAGATATCAAAGAGGTATATTCGTTGATTATTTACGATATACCTACTTACTACCTATAGTCTGTTTTATTTAAGTTTGCAGCGGTTGCCGGGGATTTGACGGTAGGAATCGTGACTCGGTATACACCCTCGCCCTTAAAACTTTTTTTTGTTATTCTCTCATTTATATACCTTTTAAGATGAAAATTGGGATAAATGACGTAGATTGATTGTCCAAAAACAGAAATTATGAGATTAAAAAAAAAAATTTTGATAGACGAAGTGTTCAAAATTTTTTAGTTACCCCATTGCATTGACCAGAATGTTATTAAATAGGTTTCCTAAAATGCAACAAAACTTTTTTTGGAACCTTTTGATTTTAACACTTCAGTCACGAGATATTTGCTTTCAAAGTCGTTATTCAAGCGCCCCCCTAGCCCTCTAATTTCTAATACGGATAATTCAAAATACACAACATAAATCTATAGATGGGTTCTAATAGGCCACATATGTTATTTTCTATTATAAAAAATAGTTTTAACAATTACAATTTTTAATTGAGTGACATAAATAAAACAATATTTTAAAATTTATTTTTAAGAAACAATAAGAAATTAAAATCAGTTTCATACATTCTGAAATATCCAATACTTAAAAAACACATAATAAAAACATAATTTATTAATAATATGTGGCCGCGACCCGCAAACAAAAGCTCAGCTGATTTTCACGTGTTTTTAAGTATTTTTTTATCCGAATACTTGACACTACCCTTGTTAGGTAATGAAGATAATATGTATATAAATATTTAAAATTACCATTTTTACTTTCTTATACCAATGTATATGAAATATACATATAGTATAAGTAAGTATAGTAAACGCGATTTTTTTCGAAATCCGGTTTTTGATGGAATTATCAATTTTGACCTTCCCTGAATCCATACTGACTATTTTCGCCATGATGTCTGTGTGTCTGTCTGTCGGTCTGTCGGTCTGTCGGTATGTCTGTCTGTCTGTCGGTCTGTCTGTCTGTAGACGCTGTAACTCAAATACGACAAATCGTAGAAAGGTGGAATTTTATACTTAAGATTGATTTTTGCCTGGGAAGAAAACCTCCTATTTTTGAAAACGATCATTCAACCGGAAACGGATGTTTACCTACATCGATTTTTGAATTTTTCGAATTACACTGAAACAGTGCGAATTAGAGAAAAATGACAATGTTGAAAATTGTAGGTAATATTATTATCTATAATTTATGTTCTATTCATTTTTTCGAAAAAACAAATTTAATTTTTTTTTTTTTTTTTTACCAAGTATTCGATTTTAAGTACATTTCAAATGGTTCATAACAGAGAAGAAATATCTGCCATGAGTGTCATGGGACTTTCTTATACGTATTACAGAGACTGTACGTGTTTGCTATAGGTACCATGGGTCTTTCTTATACATAATATTGAGAATAAACACTGTACACTCTATTTTATTTAGTTTGCAGTGGTCGCCCGGTGACATGACGGTATGAGTCGTGATCCGTACGGTCAAATCACCAGACAACCAGTATAGATTATTTTAAATAATGATTTAAAAAAAATTATTTCTGGCTAAATCATAAGTGTTGGAAAAAAATGTATGGGGAATTAATTATAGATAATAACATACTCGACATTTTTTATCTAAAACATTTTTGTCTTATTTCAAAAAATTCAAAAAATTACAAGAGTAACCATCCGTTTCCGGTTTAGTGATCATTTTAAAAATAAGGTGGTTGTCTTCCCAGATGAAAGATTATTATAAATATAAAATTACACCCTTCCATCATCAGTCGTTTAGGAGTTATGTGTATTTTTACTTTCTTATACCAATGTATATGAAATATACATATAGTATAAGTAAGTATAGTAAACGCGATTTTTTTCGAAATCCGGTTTTTGATGGAATTATCAATTTTGACCTTCCCTGAATCCATACTGACTATTTTCGCCATGATGTCTGTGTGTCTGTCTGTCGGTCTGTCGGTCTGTCGGTCTGTCTGTCTGTCTGTCGGTCTGTCTGTCTGTAGACGCTGTAACTCAAATACGACAAATCGTAGAAAGGTGGAATTTTATACTTAAGATTGATTTTTGCCTGGGAAGAAAACCTCCTATTTTTGAAAACGATCATTCAACCGGAAACGGATGTTTACCTACATCGATTTTTGAATTTTTCGAATTACACTGAAACAGTGCGAATTAGAGAAAAATGACAATGTTGAAAATTGTAGGTAATATTATTATCTATAATTTATGTTCTATTCATTTTTTCGAAAAAACAAATTTAATTTTTTTTTTTTTTTTTTACCAAGTATTCGATTTTAAGTACATTTCAAATGGTTCATAACAGAGAAGAAATATCTGCCATGAGTGTCATGGGACTTTCTTATACGTATTACAGAGACTGTACGTGTTTGCTATAGGTACCATGGGTCTTTCTTATACATAATATTGAGAATAAACACTGTACACTCTATTTTATTTAGTTTGCAGTGGTCGCCCGGTGACATGACGGTATGAGTCGTGATCCGTACGGTCAAATCACCAGACAACCAGTATAGATTATTTTAAATAATGATTTAAAAAAAATTATTTCTGGCTAAATCATAAGTGTTGGAAAAAAATGTATGGGGAATTAATTATAGATAATAACATACTCGACATTTTTTATCTAAAACATTTTTGTCTTATTTCAAAAAATTCAAAAAATTACAAGAGTAACCATCCGTTTCCGGTTTAGTGATCATTTTAAAAATACTCAAATACGACAAATCGTAGAAAGGTGGAATTTTATACTTAAGATTGATTTTTGCCTGGGAAGAAAACCTCCTATTTTTGAAAACGATCATTCAACCGGAAACGGATGTTTACCTACATCGATTTTTGAATTTTTCGAATTACACTGAAACAGTGCGAATTAGAGAAAAATGGCCAAGTTGAAAATTGTAGGTAATATTATTATCTATAATTTTATCACGTACACTGTTTACTGTCATTATTATGTATAAGAAAGTCCTGTGGCACACGGCAGATTATTTTTTGTATTTTAATGGTTCTAACAATTAAAATTTAAAATGTACTTGAAATAAGTTACTTGAATTTTCAAGTACTTTTCGGTACTTGAAGTACTTTACTTCAAGTACTTTTAAATATTGCGCAATGTACTTGAAACTTGAAGTACTGTCACTAAATACTTGGTACTTGTACTTGAAGTACCTTGACTAAGTACTTTTGACAGCTCTGAGTACAGACCACTTTTTTGTGGGGTGATGATTTTTAATCTAAATAATTAGAATCCTACGTTAAATGAGATGCTGTTTATGACCAAAATATGGGTTAAATCGAAAATATGTTAAGAACAAAAAGTATTTATTTTTCATCTTTCAATCGAAATCCGTGGTAAAAAATGGGCATTTCTATTCAAAAAAGTGAATTCCGGTCAAAAACACCACTTCCGGTCTAGATCGGAAGTCGTAATATAAACCATTCAATGGCCCCTTCGATACCCTATAATTTTTGTCTCAAACTTTTTTCGAAATAATCGAGTCCAACCGAGATATTATTTTGTCTCTACATAAATGGGCCATCCTGTATATGTACATATGTAATAATAATATGTATGTATGTACCATATTTAATTTACTATTGTTCGATATTTGTGTCTGATAGAACTATCGGCTACTGCTTCTATTTCAATCACATTATCAGTTCGGCTAAATAATCGGCTTCGACTTAAATCATGCCGAAGAACGAAGTGATTTAAATATTTGATTAAAATATTTGAAATAATGAAATATAGATAAATTGCTTATATTTTTTTAATCACAACTTTTCAATTAGTCCAGGAGGAATCGGCGCATGAGTACCGAAAACTATTCCACCTCAATTTTTTTATGTGATCCTCTTCAAATTGCCCTACTGATAATATAAATGCATGTTGCCATGGGGCAACCCCGGGCCATATTGTTTAAACCGAAATTGTTTAAACAATTGCAAGGAATTGTTATTTTTCAACCGGACAAATTTTTTTTATATTCTTTATTGAAATACAAATAAAAAAGGCCCTTTGGCTTTTTACGATAAAGTTAATATTTTTAAAGATATGAATTTTTAAAGGTTCGAAAAATCTCAAATTTGGGTACTTTCGACCCATGAAAAATATATTAAAAAAAAATAAAATATAAATAATATTTTTTTCTTAATTCTTCATACAATAGTTAATAATATTGTAAATAGAGATCTTAAAAAATTTCATTGTTTATACCTGTTTTTTAATTTTTAATTTCGCGCACTCACAAGTATGAAAATTGATTTCAGAAAAAAATTTATACGAAACAAATTGTAGAAAATTTAATTATTAATAACATTGCTCTCTTTAACAATCTTGATAAAGTTGATAGTTTTTAAGATAAATGATAAATAATGATTCAAGACACAGAGAGGCCGATGCAGCGCATGAGTCAGAGAGAGTTAAAGGTAAGCGACGCATACTTGTGAGTGCGCGAAATTAAAAATTAAAAAACAGGTATAAACAATGAAATTTTTTAAGATCTCTATTTACAATATTATTAACTATTGTATGAAGAATTAAGAAAAAAATATTATTTATATTTTTTTTTGTTTTTTAATATATTTTTAATGGGTCGAAAGTACCCAAATTTGAGATTTTTCGAACCTTTAAAAATTCATATCTTTAAAAATATTAACTTTATCGTAAAAAGTCAAAGGGCCTTTTTTATTTGTATTTCAATAAAGAATATAAAAAAAATTTGTCCGGTTGAAAAATAACAATTCCTTGCAATTGTTTAAACAATTTCGGTTTAAACAATATGGCCCGGGGTTGCCCCATGGCAACATGCATTTATATTATCAGTAGGGCAATTTGAAGAGGATCACATAAAAAAATTGAGGTGGAATAGTTTTCGGTACTCATGCGCCGATTCCTCCTGGACTAAATCCCGTTCTAAATAAAAAACAAACTAAAACACTATTCGAACTTATTATTTGTAGCAAATGCATTCAGCTAAAAATAAATATTTTCACTTTTTTACTTCTCTATACAATTCATTCGGCTACGGCCCCGACTTCGGCCAAAAGATCATCTTCGGTCGGACAATATTCGATATAACAAATTCTTTCTTAAATCTGGAACGTAACTACACACTTATATTTAAAACTTTGTATAAAACCGATGAAAATAATAAAATTGTCTTATATGATAAAATGGACTTTATTTAAAAAGTCATAGATAATTTACATTCTTATAAAAAATATAAAGTTGCATATTTAAATAGAGTACCTAGTACCATCGGGTTCCATAGTGTAGCGGTTATCACGTCTGCTTTACACGCAGAAGGTCGCCAGTTCGATCCTGGCTGGAACCATTTACTTTTTTATTTAAAATGGTATATAATAGTTGATTATTACTTTTTGCATTGATCCTAAAAAAATCTCACCCGTTTTAAAAATTGTTTTAATTGATATTTTTGATTGTATCGTCACTGGTATAATAAAAATCACTCACTCATTGTCAATGCTGAAATGTGTGTAAATGCTGAAATTATAATTATTGATAATTTAAACCGAGACATTCGATAAAATTTATATCGTCTTGATCTTCTCGTCAAAATTGAAGATATTTTTGAATGTATCTGTATTTTTAATTGAGAAAGTGTTACTCTATACCCTATGGCCTATACTACAAATTCTTTATAAATATTAAAACGTACACTCAGCACTCTGATATACGACCATCCACTACACGACCGCTCCGTTACACAATGTGCCGACAGTTCTAACCAACGTCCTTCCCCCATTCCCACCATTATACCACCGTGACTGCTATATTTCTGCGCGTTTAAATTCACCAATCAACGTTAAAGACGGGCGCGGTGGTGGGTGCCCCTCTAGTCGTCGGGTAGTGGAATTTTTGAATTACTGATGCCGTCGTATAGCAGAATGCTGAGTGTATATAATATACGAGTTTCTATATGACATATTTGAATATTGCAACAAAAAAAAACAATTTTTTTACCACAGTTTGGTCATAAAAAAACGTTTAGTAACACAAAAATACCCATGAATTTGAAAAGAAGATAGCATTTCCTTTAATTTTCATACCCTATAAATAAAAAAGGATCATATTTGATCTATTGGCGCTACTTTGAAAATAAATTAAATAGTTCTTTAATTTTTTTTCTATGAGTGTAGTTTTTATCAATAAAATAAATCATATATAAAATATATTTTTTGTATAATTACATTTTGGTCTGCTATATTGGGTTTAGAACTACAAACCCTTTCATTTGTTACCCATGTAAAATGGTTGTGAAGAAAAAGAATCTGTCATCTTGGGGTGTTCGCCATATTGAATTTAAAACATTAATATTAAATATAGCAAATAATATGTACATAAAATGATTTTTTATTATTTATAATTGTATTCACATGAATGAATCGAAATATTGAAGCGGCAGTTAAATAATATTTTTTTTTACTAAGAACAACAGTAGACTATATCAAAATATTTTTGTAATTTATATTCCATTCACATAAACTTGTGAGCACCTTTAGGTTCATCTTTTAAATATGAAAGTTATCATCATTATCTTTAAATCATACATCCTGCCACCCTGCATACTCCGGCAACACATTTTTATTCTACTCTTTCTATTGACATACATGACTTGTTTACAAAAAAAATGTCACATCGATATTCACATATATGAACATAAAAATACAATACATATACATACGAGCGCACAGACACACGCTTACACACATACCAAATACGGATAGACATCTGCGTTTTATCAACGGAAGTAAGAAATGTGAGATCAGAGCCAGCTCTAGGCATCGGCAAAGAAATTACGTAGTAGAAATGAATCTTTAAATGACCACCTGAATAAAAAAATTAACCACAGTACATCGATGTCCCCTTCCAAACCGTGCATCTTTCGTCTGAAATATTTTTTGATAGAACCTTGCTATAAAAAGTTAAAAGGGGTAGACACTTAAAATTGGTCACCCTGTATAGTTAAGTTACGTAGTTTGTAACTAAAACAATGATCTAATAATAAATATTACACTTGCACCTTAAAAATTGCAATAAAAATATTTTAAATACAGTGGTGCCTCGCATAACGAACTTAATTCGTTCCGAGAGCAAGTTCGTTATGTGAAACGCGTTTTCCCATAACAATACATGTTAAAATTTTTAATTCGTTCTGTAGCATACAATATGGTACTGTAACATAAAAAAGAATGTACATACGTTTTTTATTTTTTAGTCAGAATCAGATTTAAGAGAGTCTACCGAGACTTGCAGGGTCAAATCCCCTTTCTAATTATTTCTTGTTTCATTTCAACAGAAATTACCTTCCTGCTTTTTTTTAGAACTCATAACATGGACACACAAAATTACATTTATTTAAAACAAACAGGTGTGTGAGTTAAGCACAGAAAAGAACGACTGACGCGCGTTTATGCAAGTTAGAGCATCGACTGCGTGCGACCTTGGAAGTTCGGGCGACTTCGTGATATGTAGAAGCGTTCGGGCGGCAAAATTAAACACGGTGCAGTTTGTTGTGCGAAGCGCGGTTCGTTGTGTGAGTCGCGCAATGAACGAACAGAAAGATTGTTGTGCGCAGTGTTCGTTATTCGAGGCGTTCGTTAATCGAGGCACCACTGTACTTATCTTATCTATTTTTATTGTAGGAGCACAATTTACTTTCTACTTATAAGTAGTAAATTAATTTATTATCCAACTTTGATTTTTTTGCTTCTTTATAGTAAAAGTAGATTAAAATTGGATATTAATTGAAATGAATTGCGGTTATAAAAAAAATATGTTATTTGGTTTTATTTGTAAATAAATCTGTTATTGTCTGTAAAATACATATTACAAATATAGACATCAATAAACATAAGAAAGTGGCTATTTGCACATACCGTATGTGCATGCAATTGGCTATTTGCACATACTGTATATGTATCAAATTAGATGAGTGTACGTTATTAGGTTAGTGGTATGTGCAAATAACCAATTGCATTCACATACGGCATGTGCAAATAGCAAATAGCCAATTGCATGCATATACGGTATGTTTAAATAGCCAATTGCATGCACATACAGCATGTGCAAAAATCCCCATCCTAAAAATATTATACAAAAATATTAGATAAAAAAAAATGATTTGTTGGTTTGTGGGTGATGGTGATGAAAGAAAATCTAAACCCGGTCCTGTACATGGTGTGCCATTTACATGCGAAGCGCGCGTCTCATTTCCTATACAGAAACTGATTGCTCCACGGTATCATCGAACTTTAGCCACGAGAACATTAAAGGTACTTGCGTGGATTCCAAAGGATTTGTTATTGATCTAGTCCTGCCTTTAATGGTGTTTTAAAATACTCTAGTAAAATGTATGAATAAAAAATTGAATTTTAAAGGCAGGCGATTATTTAAGTATTTTATTTTTTATAATCATTTGATGAACATTTTCTTTTTCTCCTGATGAGCCTCATTTGTTATTTTGATCAATATGTTTTTATCATTTTAGAATACTTCGATATAATAATACCAAATTAAGACTCTAAATAAATATTTTATAGTTGAAAAAACATCTTAAATACACTTACGATAGCCATATTAGCCATAATACAAGCAGTTCTCGTCAAAGATCACAATCGAAATTTTATTTATATTATTTTGTTATGAAGTTTATGCAGAATTTTTATTATTTTTTCGCTATATTTCGTTATTTCTTTTTTTGTATTTTATTTTTATTTATAATTTATAATGACATGTTCTACACTCATTCCAGAGTATCTAAAGAACAAATAAATATAATTATTATTATTATTATTATTATTAATACAGTCAATTGTTTTAAATAGGTATATAAAAAACTGTATTATTTCTATATCTTCATAACTTAAAATTACATCCTTGGACTTATAAGGCTATAGGTATCCTTAATTTTAAGCTCGTGTTATTTTCTTGGTGCTTCATTTGTACGTTTGTCGCCCTATTTATTTTATCATTTCTACTTTTCAAAAGTATAAAAATGTTGGTAACTACTGCTATAAACACTTATTATAGTCCATATTATCAAAGAAGACATGTGACAATGTGATTACAGTGCTTAGAGCGGTTTTCTTTCATGATACATACAAACTATATACTGATGCATTTCTAAATTCGTTTCAAATGTACTCGGGTTTGTAATAAAGATAACGATGTATCTTGATATTAAAATCTCGTTAGTTCAAATGTGCAAATTCGCAGAAACAACATACGGATATACTTATTCGAGATAATAATTATATATAGTTTTGTTGAATTACACGCTGTTGTTTTGCTTGATTAATTATCATGAAGTTCACATTCGCTATTTTTTTGTATTTTCGTTGTAAAATAAAGTCTTACACTTTATGTTTGTATGGATTTAACTGAATAGATGTTATATATGTATTAGTGATGTAACGAATATTCGCATTCGCATTCACGAATATTCGCACATTTTTAATCATTCGTATTCGCATTCGCATTCGCATTAGCACATTTTTAAACATTCGTATTCGCATTCGCATTCGCAGGTAAAGTTGCGAATATTTTTGCGAATATAATATGATGTATTAACAAATAAAAATATCGTTTTTTAATCAGAAGACCGTTTTTTTTTTTAGCTTTTTTTCAAAAAGTGAATATTCGCATTCGCATTCGCGAATATCGACCAGTCAATATTCGCATTCGCATTCGCAAATATCGACAGCTAATATTCGCAATCGCATTCGCATTCGCGAATGTTTAAAATCATACATTCGTTACATCTCTAATATGTATATTAGGTACATTGTACATGTTTTGATTTGAAAATGTTTGAAATTTTTATTACATAAACTAATAATAATTTTCTTTTATGAAGTCCGTACACATATATTGGCTAGATACGTAATAGTATAAATACGTACTAAATATCGTTTATTGTTTGTTTACTCAGATAGAAATAAAATAAATTAAATTTAAAAAATAAATTAAATTTTTTATTCCACGCCGCGCCGCAGAGATGAAGCAAGGTAAACATTTAACACACATAAAAACATGTTTATTGTCTATACATTTACATACAAAAATTTCATGTTATCTATGACTTGTTTAAAAAAAAAACGTAAGTCATTTTTATTTATATTTATATGCGCTAAAAAATATCTAATAATAAAAATGTTATTGATCTTTACCATAAAATTCATCACTCACATTATTATTATTATTCATATAATGTTAAAATATAGAAAAATTCAATAATAAACTAATACTGGATTAATTTCTCGACAATTAAATAAACTTAAGAAATAATTCTTGAGGATAAACATTACCTAGTATAAAGATGCATTGGATGCGAAGAAAGAATTCTCGTACAATGAAGACATGTAAGGAATAGCAAAATATTAAATCCATTTAAGATAATCTTGGTTATTCAGGTTAATGACGGATAAATAAGGACTATTAAAACTATGTCAGTCTTTAAACGAGTTATTTATATTACTTGTATATGAACTTTTGTGTTACGTTGAGGATGCTTTTGACACTTCATAGCATTTGGATGATAACTATAACTAAACCATCATATTCAATTTTTGTAACTTTAATATTTATTTTGTGATTTTATATAATTTCTTGGTTTACATAAGAAAAAAATATTGTAATTAGTACGTTCTGGTACATGAAAAAACGCTGCACTTTTTGATTGGGGTATGCCACTTTCTGTGGTCATACATAAGGTCAAAAGAAAGATTTACAGATAGGGAGCTACTTTAAAATCCGTGTAGAACACTGCTATATGGGCTATTAAAGATGGCCCTCAACGGTGTTTTAAAATTAGCTTTATATCAGCTCCTTGTCATCCGATTTAAATTTTCTTGAGTTTATTTTAAAGTTCTTATTGCGAAAATTATTTTTTGTCATTATTCATTTTTCTCTAAATCTTAAGGGTTCCTCACAATTTTCAAAAATCTGAAAATTTTACTTTTCTTACGAACTTAATTGTTATATAACTTTTTTGTCGTGCTCAATATCATTTTTTTACTTCACATAAAAAAGAAAGACATTTTTTTAGCATTTCATTAATATCAAGATAATACTGTTTAAATGAACAAATTCTTTGGTAATCGCCAGTTAAACTAAAAAAATAGGTAAATTTTTGGTCATTATATTACATTTTTTTTTGAAAAAGTTCATAATAGAATAAAATGTTTATAACAAAAATTGTAGAGTACGTTATTTCCTACAATTTATGTTCCATTCATTTTTTTGTATCTCTTATCAAATAAAAAATATATGTTATGAAATTTAAGTTTTTTTTTTTTTTTAAATTCATAATAGAATGAAATTTTTATAACAAAAGTTGTAGAGATCGTTATTATCTATAGTTTATGTTCTATAATTTTTTTTATATTTTTCATCAATAAGCCAGAATAATTTGTTTTATATAAGGATATATACGTAAAAAAGTTTATTGTATAAGAAAGTTCAGTGACATTCATAACAGATTTTACAATTTTTTAACTGTCCCATATGAAACATTTGATCCCAACAAAAAATCTCATATAATAAGAGGTATACTAACATAGAATAATCCAAAATTAGTCCATTTTTCTTAGTTTAACTCACGATTTCCAAAAAAGTTATTTATTAAAATAGTATTATCTTGATATTAGTGAAATGCTGAAAAAAATGTCTTTCTTTTTTATATGAAGTAAATAAATGATATTGGGCACGACAAAAAATTTATATAACAATTAAGTTCATAAGAAAAGTAAAATTTTCAGATTTTCGAAAATTGTGAAGAACCCCTGAGATTTAGAGAAAAATGAATAATGACAAAAATAATCTTCTTAATAAGAACTATAAAATAAACAAAAGAAAATTGAAATCGGATGACTAAGAGCTGAGATAAAGCTAATTTTATAACACCGATGGGGGCTATCTTTGATAGCCCATATAACAGTGTTCTACACGGATTTTAAAGTGGCTCCTTATCTGAAAATCTTCTTTTTGACCTGGTGTATGTCCACAGAAAGTGGCATACCCCAATCAAAAAGTGCAGCGTTTTGCCTTTATTTGCCACGTACCAGACGTACTAAATAGCTTGTTTTACATTTGAATATAATAAATATTGAAATAATATAATGAATGAAAAAAGACTGAAATAATTTTAGGTTCCACTTTCAAAGTCGAAGTTATGTATTAACCAGAGAGTTGAACTCAAAGCAATTGTTCAGCGTTGCTGAAGTGGAAAAGAATACGTACAAAAGTGTTCATCAAAACGATTATAAAGGAGATGTTACTAACAGAGGAAAATTACAGGAAAATTAAGAGCCAGACAAACTGTTTTAAAACATGACCTTGCGTTAGTATTTTACCTTTTTGTAAATGCTGGTAACCAGTGGTGGAACTTAAAAATCATATAAGAGAAGTTTTAAGACTGGAACTTACATAATAAATAATAAAATAATAAATATTGTTAGTCATTGTATTTGAATTATTTTTTCGCGAATAGTGAATTTTTTTTGTCTATGCTCGAGTGTTAAAAAATACTCTATTTGTTGCCTATTCTTTTTTTTATTTTATTTTTTCGAGGAGAAAAATGCGTCATGCACCATCAGGGGGCTAGTCATAGCACCGCCTGGTGTGTCGGACTCTAACCGACTAAAAAACTCCCCGCAACAGGCATCATTCCACCTCGGGACCGCTGTTCGCATTACTTCGAGGATGTGCCTCTGTTAAGCCCCAAGAAGGCTCTGCCCTATTTTTCAATTCCTATTTTTAGGGCTTGTTTTGTTGCCTATTATAGTAATAATAATAATAATAATCTTTATTCTGTGAAACTGGCTATTACAGTTGTAGAATGCGTTAATACATTGTAAATAATAAAATATAGTTAAAATTAAATTTATAATAATAATAATAATAATAATAATAATAATAATAATATATTTCATTCCTTTAAATACATTATAATGCATGGAATAAGTCAAGTCATAGTTAGTAATGTATATAGTAGGGTGATTCATTTCCGCAAAACATTTTTTTTCAAGGTCCTCAAGCAAAATTTTAATCTACATATAGAAAAAAAAATTCTCACCAAGATCGAGCTCTTAATTCCTATTTTAAGTACTTGCAATTTAAATATGAAGTTTTCCCATTTAAAATGCATGTAAAAAAATATTTTTTTTTCAAATTTCTAATGCTTAGACACCTTTCATCATATTGGGAATCGGTTTGATGGACCTTACGGAACATTTCACGCTCTTTAAAATTGCCTTAGTGTTTTTTCTGTAACTCACACTGGTTCGTCAGTAGGAGTCATCTAAATACTAACTAATAATGCAGCATTATTAGTTAGTATTTATCAATTTCTTGCGTTTTAAGTCCTAAAAATGGCAGTAAATTCATTAAATATTGGTAAAAAAACTATTTTTTACGAGTCAGCTCTTTTTTCTCCCTAATTTTTGCGGTTTGCTAAAAAAAAAAATGGAAAAAAAATGTATTCCAAAAACTGTATTTAGATGACTCCTACTGGCGAACCAGTGTGAGTTACAGAAAAAAAACACTTAGGCAATTTTAAAGAGCGTGAAATTTCCCGTAAGGTCCATCAAACCGATTCCCAATATGATAAAAGGTGTCTAAGCATTAGAAATTTGAAAAAAAAAATTTTTTTACATGCATTTTAAATGGGAAAACTTCATATTTAAATAGCAAGTACTTAAAATAGGAATTAAGAGCTAAATCTTGGTGAGATTTTTTTTTTCTATATGTAGATTAAAATTTTGCTTGAGGACCTTGAAAAAAAAATGTTTTGCGGAAATGAATCACCCTAGTATACAGGGTGATTCAGCACTGTCGTGCCAAACTTGAACACTAGATTGAAAAAAATATTTTAAGCAAAAAACTTCCAATAAACATGTGTCCGGAAATTATTCCTTAGGGAATTACAGGCTTCCAAAGATTTTACTAAAAATGAGTTTTAATTTAATATCTAGAGAACCCTTTGTGATAGAATTATGAAATTTAGTATTTGGTTTAGTAATAATATGTGTTATCGATTTCTAATATTAACCAATTATATTTTAGGCCAGGGCTGTATGGGGCCAGTGGGCCCATCGATTTTAATCTAGTAATTGTTTGTTCCTTAATTTTTTTCCTGAGCTGGTACTTTTATAAGATTATATGACACAAAATACACAAAAACATACTTTACTTGTTTATCATAGAATGAATCGTTTTCGAGAAAAATCGATGGAAAAGAAAGCATGCAGAATTAACCTTAATACGGATGCTTGAAATTACAAATAATAAATTTATATTATTTTTCTATGATTTAAGGTAAGAATAAAGTTTATGTAAATAAACCTCCTAATATGTATCCTCTATGATCAATAGCCGGTTCTATTACTGTTACATGTACTTTATTAACATGACTAAAAAACAAACTAAAAATGGCTATTTGTTGATATGGATGCATTTTCGGAAGTATTTTTATATTAACTTTTTGTCTTATTTTTTATCATGAAATAAGAATATAAATGTATTCTTTATTATTTCAAGCATCCGTATTAAGGTTAATTCTGCATGCTTTCTTTTCCATCGATATTTCTCGAAAACGGTTCATCCTATGATAAACAAGTAAAGTATGTTTTTGTGTATTTTGTGTCATATAATCTTATAAAAGTACCAGCTCAGGAAAAAAATTAAGGAACAAACAATTACTAGATTAAAATCGATGGGCCCACTGGACCCATACAGCCCTGGCCTAAAATATAATTGGTTAATATTAGAAATCGATAACACATATTATTACTAAACCAAATACTAAATTTCATAATTCTATCACAAAGGGTTCTCTAGATATTAAATTAAAACTCATTTTTAGTAAAATCTTTGGAAGCCTGTAATTCCCTAAGGAATAATTTCCGGACACATGTTTATTGGGAGTTTTTTGCTTAAAATATTTTTTTCAATCTAGTGTTCAAGTTTGGCACGACAGTGCTGAATCACCCTGTATAGTATATATTATTATACATAAAATCATAATATAAAAGTAGTTACAGCAAACTTTCGATTCACAGAATCATCGTCAGGTTAAAAAAAAAAGAAATAATGATAAATGTGTCGTATATCTCATTTTTTTATTTACGACAAATGATCAGTTATGTTATTATAGGTTTACTAGCTAAATATTAAGTTTCACTATTTTACCAATGACCGCCAATGTTCATGCTAACAAAATAAATACGAGAGCATTGTCATTGACGTTGATTGGAATACAAATACGTAACGAGGGGAATTGATTTTATTTGATTTTCACCTGCTCAATGTTTATGTATAGTGATAAATTATTCACAGCTATTGTGAGGTAAACGGTTGAAAATTATGCAGTTTGGTGCTGTTTGCATATAAATATTTATATAAATAGTACGGTGACATATTACTATAAATGGTAGTGATAAGTTTTTGATGATCTATTAAGGGTTTTTCTTGTAACAATCTGAATTATGTATATGATCGATAAAAGTATTACTATGTAAATACAAATTTTGATTTAATGATAGCATTCTTGTTTTACGAAATCGTGCCGCTTAAATTACCGAAAAGTGGTACCATATTTTAATTTATTAATACTTATTCTTAGAATACTATGCAATCAAAAATCTGTGCAAATTAAATTATACTACTTTGTTCTTTACAATCACTGGTATAGATTGTAGATCAGAGTTTAAAAAATTAATTTAATTACATATATTATGTTTTTGTTATTATATATCTATGTACGTGTTTAAATATTCTAACAAAAAACTGTATGGTCTTTTAACGAGGGATTATTACAATAATATCTATTAAGGCCAGGTTCCTCCAAACAATTTTCAAAAAATCGATTTTTTTTTCGTATACAAGAGGTATAGAAGAGGGGAGAGCGGAGCGATCCATGCGGTAAATCCGGCCGCTCAAGCACTTTAATCGCCTTTTTCTCGAATCCACGTTTTTTCAACTGGGTGACACTCTTATTTAGAAACTATTACATTTATCAACATGAACTAAACGGCATTTTACTCTTAAAATATCTCTCTATGGTCGGAACTACAACCAAAAATATTCATTGTTATTTAAAAAAGTTATAAACAATTAAAAGTGAAAAAAAGGGTAAAAAAATTATAAAGTCCGCCATTTTTTTTTTTTTTTGTGAAAATGTTTCATTGTAGTTCCGACCATAGCCAATGTGATACAGAATAAGAAACCGTTTCGATTTTTGCTTTCAGATGATTCGTTGTTGAATTATCGTGTCACCCATCAACAAAAGGGACATGTTTCAGCAGCCATTTTGGGAGCCGCCATTAAAAAAAATAATAATAATATTTTTACTTCCATGTTCGAAGAAATGGAAGTATTGTAATACCGTCAAAAAATCGTGTCCGAGATAAAAGCAGATTCTGATTGTACTAACTTCAAAACGTAAAGAAAAGTTAATTTCCGCATGGCGGCTGTGCGTGTGTGTGTCTGTGTGTCTGTGTGTCTGGATGTAGAATTTTCTTCCGTGTACGATAACTACTGTAAATATGCACCGATTTGAATTATTTTTGGGGAAAATGTTTGCCTCAGTGAGTACTCCAGACCTATTGATTTTGGTGCTAATCGGATTAGGGGTTTCAGAAATATACCAAATTTTGTACCAATTATCGTCTAAAAAGTGAGTATTATCTCACCAATTTTGATAAGACTTGGTACACTTGTAGTTCAATCCAATCTAAGGGGCACTTAATTCATAAACGTGCCCAAAAAGCCACTGAAGGGGTGAAAACCACCATCAAAATTTTAATTTTAAATACTATTAAATTCATGTTGCCATGGAAACAAACGCAGTTAAATTCAAATGTCACATTATTATTATTCTACAAAAATGTGTATTATACAACTGACATTAGAATATTAGAAAACTAATATTTATAATACAAAGGTGAGTTTTATATTAAAAATTATTGTAAAATATATTACAGAACATGGAAGTCATGTATGGTTCTCCATACCGATATTTTACTTTCTTATACCAATGTATATGAAATATACATATAGTATAAGTAAGTATAGTAAACGCGATTTTTTTCGAAATCCGGATTTTGATGGAATTATTAATTTTGACCTTCCCTGAATCCATTCTGACTATTTTCGCCATGATGTCTGTGTGTCTGTCTGTCGGTCTGTCTGTAGACGCTGTAACTCAAATACGACAAATCGTAGAAAGGTGGAATTTTATACTTAAGATTGATTTTTGCCTGGGAAGAAAACCTCCTATTTTTGAAAACGATCATTCAACCGGAAACGGATGTTTACCTACATCGATTTTTGAATTTTTCGAATTACAGTGAAACAGTGCGAATTAGAGAAAAATGGCCAAGTTGAAAATTGTAGGTAATATTATTATCTATAATTTATGTTCTATTCATTTTTTCGAAAAAACAATTTTTTTTTTTTTTTTACCAAGTATTCGTTTTTAAGTACATTTCAAATGGTTCATAACAGAGAAGAAATATCTGCCATGAGTGTCATGGGACTTTCTTATACGTATTACAGAGACTGTACGTGTTTGCCATAGGTACCATGGGCCTTTCTTATACGTAATACTGAGAATAAACACTGTATACTCTATTTCATTTAGTTTGCAGTGGTCGCCGTGCGACTTGACGGTATTAGTCGTGATCCGTACGGTCAAAGCACCCAGCAACCAGTATAGATTATTCTAAATAATGATTTTCAAAAAATATTTCTGGCTAAATCATAAGTGTTGGAAAAAAATGTATGGGGAATAAATTATAGATAGTAACATACTCGACATTTTTTATCTATAACATTTTTGTCTTATTTCAAAAAATTAAAAAAATTACATGAGTAAACATCTGTTTCCATCTTATTGTTAGTAATTATGTTAAACAAAATTCGTTCGATACATAATGTATAAAATAATATTTCTATAGTTTATGTCTCATTCATTTTACTCTATCTTTTATTAGTTTGTCAGAAATATCATTCACTAAAATAAAAATCACGTACACTGTTCACTGTCATTATTACGTATAAGAAAGTCCTGTGGCACACGGCAGATTATTTCAATTAGTATTTGAATATGTCTTTCAACCTATAAAAACTTTGATTTATAAATATTTTTAATAATATAAATAAAATTTGTTTAAAAAAAACACGTTTTTTGGAGGAACCTGGCCTTAATAATTATGAAAACTATTTTATTATTTTGCGTGATAAATGAAATTTTCATTAGGGAATGTTTTATAGGAATGATATATTTACATTATGCTAACGATAAACATATAAACGTTCTAAAATTAAATGAGCTATTAGTAATTATTTAACTACAGCTTGCAACTGACATGAAATTTATGTTCAATTAATTTACAGTATCACACGAGGCGTATTTTTGTTCAAAGCACTTTTATTTTTTTTATTTAAATTGACACAACGTAGTTATTGACACTCTAACTTTCAGAGCGCAAGTTCTACTCTATACTATTAATATACATAAGTATATACAAATTGTTCTGATTCATTATTATTATCCAATGTATATACAATAACATAACCAAGATAAAATAGAATAGAATTGTTTTAAATACATATCTATATTCGATTTATTTGCATGCATATATACAAACTAATTCATGAGAATATCATACCATTTCATCGAGTTTCTATTTTAGGCAAAAAAGTATCAAATTCATGCGTGCCTATATCAATCCATATATTTTTAGTATATTATTTGTTATCAAAACTATAGGTGCGTGTATAGTATACGCAATGTTTTCTAATGATAAATCGAACGAATTCTTTGCTCTTTTTTTATTAACAATAAAATTAATCTTATTCCGTTGTTTTTATTACAATAACTAAAAAAATGTAGGGATTATTTTTTTATTTTTTGTGACCGTTATTAGATTTTTTAAAATTATTATGCAGAATATAATATACCGAAAAAGCTACCACGGATGTCACGGGACTTCCTTATACGTTGTACTCAGAGCGAATTTGAAAAAATGCATTAGATAAAAGCTGTAGGGAATATTTGTTATGTGTAATTATTTATTGATATCTATAGCATCCAACTTACAGACATCATAGTCAGAATGAATTCAGTGAAGGTTAAATGGATATTTCTATAAAAATCTGAAATTCGAAAAAAAAACATATATGATATGTATTTAACACATACAAGATTTTGAAAAAAAGTTCGAACACGTCGATTTTGCTTTCAAGGGGGACAACTTTTGCTATAAAATTTTTGCAAGAATCTTTTCAGCCCTCAGCGCTATGGGCACAACCCTTAAAATTTTAAATAGCATGATAGGGCAAGTGATATACCTCATTTGCAATTTTTTTTCATTCTAAATACGGTGCTTTTTGTTTTTTCAAATCTGTTAATTTTTAGTCAAGATATTTACATTTTGAATTCCATAAATGCAATAATTTTCTGTTAAAAAAACAAATATTTACAACTAAAATTCAAAACAAAGTAGGCTTATTTTCTTATCAAATAATTCAAAAACATCCAATTTGAACATTTATTGAATTAATTAAAGTTTTATAGTCGTACTATAGCTGACCCGGCCACGCGTTGCTGTGGTTAACCTATACTTTAATTGTAGGTTATATGAAACGTTTGGAAGTTTGTCATAGCGCCATCTATTGAATACTTACTCAATTCAGTCAACAGATGTCACCATTTGTTAGAATCGTTTGGAGCTAACAGATAAAGACAAATAATTTGCAATAAAATAATATTGCGATCATAAATTGAGATGTAAGCTATCCTATCTTTCAAGTTGGATCAAACTGCACACGGTGTACAAATTTGATTAAAATCGGTTAAGAGTAGTTTAGGAGTCCATCGCGGACAAACATGTGACACGTAATTTATATATATGAAGATAAGAAAGTAAAAATGATTAGAATATAAATTAATCAAAAAATAATTAGACAATTTCAAAAATTGATTTAAAGACTTAATATCCGTTTCCGGTTACGACGTAATTCCAAAATAGGAGCTGCACATATACTGTGTATAAGTACTTTAAGTTTAATATTTTATGTTTGTAAGTTACACCGTTTGGGCTATAAAGCGTTCGCATATCGTCAGATATATAGATACACATATGTCATTGAGATAATGGTCATACTTTATTCATAGACGTATATAAAACGTACCTATAATTTTTCATCACACTATAATATAAACGTGCAATATATATATATGTCCGGACGAAATGTTTTTTTTATAGACTCAGCTTCTACCGAGCCGATTTTGATATTTTTTTTTCGTCATGTAGTTCAACTCTTTTTCCAGTCAATAGGCTAGATTTCATTTCTTAGCTATGAAAGGTCTCTGAGCTGTGATTTTTTTTCGACGTAATTTGGGAAAATTTTCGATGAAATAAAATTTTATGATAAAATACCGTCGGCATTTTTTTTTAATCTGTAGCTCTGATTGGACGAAATCATATGTTTCTGTCTGATTCAAAATACACGTGCATGCTTTTTGACAGATGACAGGGAATGTTCTAGAAGGTTTTCTATCCTTTTCTATTAAGAGTGAGAAATTTTTTGATGACGTTAGATTTGATAGTAGAATTACGTGATTTTTTACATGTGACATATTTTTTACGTTTGTAAAAAAATATTTTGAGTAAAATTGTTGATTTTTTTTAATTGTTGAAATTATTCATTTAAATCAGGGACGGCGTTTCAAATATTTTTAAATTTGTGTTTTTTTTTTAATGAAATTGTATAAAAATATAATTTTTAATAGTTTTGTTGTAGGAGATTGATGCAATTTATCCAAAGTTCACATTTAAAAATAAATAAGTCAGTAGCGTCTCAAAAAATTTTTTTTAATTGTTCAAAAATTAGAAATTTGATAAAAATATGAAAATTATAATATAGATCAGTAGCGCCTAAAAAAAATATTTATGAATTTTTTTTTTTTAAAGTTGAGAATGTTGAGATTGATATATTAATCTTTTTTTTTAATTATAATTAAGTCAGGGGCGTCGCATGAAAATAATTAAAATAGCTATTTTTTAAAAGTGACGTAGACAAATTAATTTTGATTAAAATTGAACAAAAACTAAAAACTTCAGAAATATATAAAAATAAAAATCATATATCAGTACATTTTATGATGGGTAATTTATATATGTAATATTACTGAAAATTGTAATTATGATAAGTGATTATCACCGCCAATTTAAGAAAAAAATGAGTATCAGCAAAAAGAATGGAAATTTATTATAATATACACGTACGAGGGTCGAAGACCCGAGCAAATTTGTAATTAGGTAATGTGTACATGTAAGATTACTGAAAATTTTAATATTGATTATCTCCGCCAAATTCAATAATTAACTATCAAAAAATAGTGGTAAGAGTATGATGTATACACATTCGAGGGTCGCAGACCCGAGTAAATTTGTGTAAAAAATATGTCGTGAAAGGGGGTTGGGGCGCGAAGCGCCCAGGGGCACAGCCCCTAGTCACACTATAATATAAACGTGCAATATATATATATGTATATATATATGTATGTCCGGACGAAACTATAGCTTTATAGACTCTGATACCACCGGACCGATTTTGATAATTTTTTTTTTGTCATGTAGCTTGACTCTTTTTCCAGTCAATAGGCTAGATTTCATTTCTTAGCTATGAAAGGTCTCTGAGCTGTGATTTTTTTTCGAAAAAGTACATCGAAATTTTACTGAAAAAACGATGAATTAGCTGGTTCGAGCATCGGCTTTTGTTTTTCAGACAGTGTGACGGTCGTTTGAAAAATACTATTTTTACGATAATTTACTAAATTACAAGATATCACTGTTGTATTTTGTTTATATCTGTCAAAAAATGACATTTATAAAGAAGAAAACACATGGATTTTTATTGACATTTTCATAAAAAACACACTGATAAATTACTTGATTAATTTTAAAATGTTGGATTTGTGAATCAATTATAATTTCTACGTAAAATAGATTTTGATTGAAATTGTTAAACGATGAAATTATAAACAGCTGTTTTTTATCTTATATACGTCAGGAGCGTGTAAAGAAATGTTATTTTGTACATTTTGATTAAATTGCTTATAAATTAAATTTTAACCAAAATTGATTGGTAATTTGATGTAATTAGTATAATTATCTATAGATAATATTAAAAAGTATAATGTCAGGAGCGGCGAATTAAAAAATATTTAAAATCTTTTTTTCTAATTAGTTTAAATTTGACACATGACAGATGACAGGGAATGTTCTAGAAGGTTTTCTATCCTTTTCTATTAGGAGTGAGAAAATTTTTGATGACGTTAAATTTGATAGTTCCAAAATTACGTGGTTTTTTACATGTGACATATTTTTTATGTTTGTAAAAAAATTATTTTGAGTGAAATTGTTGAAATTATTCATTTAAATCAGGGACGGTGTTTCAAATATTTTTAAATTTGTGTTTTTTTAATGAAATTGTATAAAAATATAATTTTTAATAGTTTTGTTGATGTAATTTATTCAAAATTTCACATTTAAAAATAATAATTAAGTCAGGGGCTGGTGTCGTTTTAAATATATGAAATTTTTGGGAACTGTCACATTTCGTAACGTTTGTAAAAACTTAAAAAAACATTTTTTATAGTTCAAAAATATAAACTTAATCAAAATATGAAAATTATAATATAGATCAGTAGCGCCTACAAAAAATTGTTTATGAATTATTATTTTTTTGAAAGTTTTGAGATTGATATATTAATTTTTTTTTTAATTATAATTTAGTCAGGGGCGTTGCATGAAAATAGTTCAATTTGTTATTTTTTAAAAGTGCAATGTTTTTAAAATTATTTAATAAATAACAGTACATTTTAGGTTGTGTAATTTATACATGTTTCATTTAAATCAGGGACGGCGTTTCAAATAATTTTAAATGTGTTTTTTTAATGAAATTGTATATAAATATAATTTTAAATAGTTTTGTTGTAGGTGATTGATGCAATTTATCCAAAAGTTCACATTTAAAAATAAATAAGTCAGTAGCGTCTCAAAAATTTTTTTTAATTGTTCAAAAATTAGAAATTTCAAAAAAATATGAAAATTATAATATAGATCAGTAGCGCCCCAAAAAAATTATTTATGAATTATTATTTTTTTTAAAGTTGAGATTGACATATTAATCTTTTTTTTTTAATTATAATTAAGTCAGGGGCGCGCATGAAAATAATTAAAATTGCTATTTTTTTAAAGTGATGTAGACAAATTAATTTTGATTAAAATTGAACAAAAATTAAAAACTTCAGGAATATATAAAAATAAAAAGTTAACCATTTAATAAATAACAGTACATTTTAGGTTGGGTAATTTATACATGTAATATTATTGAAAATTGTAATATTGATATGTGATTATCACCGCCAATTTAAGAAATAAAATGAGTATCAGCAAAAAGATTGGAAAATTATTATATTATACACATACGAGGGTCGCAGACCCGAGTAAATTTGTGATTAGGTAATTTGTACATGTAAAATTACTGAAAATTGTAATATTGATTATCTCCGCCAAATGAAAAAATTAACTATCAAAAAATTGTGGAACGAGTATGATATATACACATACGAGGGTCGCAGACCCGAGTAAATTTGTGTAAAAAATATGGCGTCAAAGGGGGTTGGGGCGCGAAGCGCCCAGGGGCACAGCCCCTAGTCACACTATAATATAAACGTGTATGAATATATATATATTTATATGTATGTCCGCACGAAACTATAGCTTTATAGACTCTGGAATTACCCGGCCGATTTTGATAATTTTTTTTTCGTCATGTAGCTTGACTCTTTTTCCAGTCAATAGGCTAGATTTCATTTCTTAGTTATGAAAGGTCTCTGAGCTGTGATTTTTTTCCGAAAAAGTACATCGAAATTTTACTGAAAAAACGATGATTTAGCTGGTTCGAGCATCGGCTTTTGTTTTTCAGACAGTGTGATGGTCGTTTGAAAAATACTATTTTTACGATAATTTGCTAAATTACAAGATATCACTGTTGTCTTTTATCTGTCAAAATATGACATTTATAAAGAAGAAAACACATGGATTTTTATTGACATTTTCATAAAAAACACACTGATAAATTACTTGATTAATTTTAAAATGTTAGATTTGTGAATCAA
Source organism: Sialis lutaria (assembly GCA_949319165.1). Classification (NCBI taxonomy): domain Eukaryota; kingdom Metazoa; phylum Arthropoda; class Insecta; order Megaloptera; family Sialidae; genus Sialis; species Sialis lutaria. The sequence continues at coordinate 5,401,963 of OX439231.1, read as the reverse complement.
TTATAATTTCTACGTAAAATAGATTTTGATTGAAATTGTTAAACGATGAAATTATAAACAGCTGTTTTTTATCTTATATACGTCAGGAGCGTGTAAAGAAATGTTATTTTGTACATTTTGATTAAATTGCTTATAAATTAAATTTTAACCAAAATTGATTGGTAATTTGATGCAATTATTATAATTATCTATAGATAATATTAAAAAGTATAATGTCAGGAGCGGCGAATTAAAAAATATTTAAAATCTTTTTTTCTAATTAGTTTAAATTTGACACATGACAGATGACAGGGAATGTTCTAGAAGGTTTTCTATCCTTTTCTATTAGGAGTGAGAAAATTTTTGATGACGTTAAATTTGATAGTTCCAAAATTACGTGGTTTTTTACATGTGACATATTTTTTATGTTTGTAAAAAAATTATTTTGAGTGAAATTGTTGATTTTTTTTAATTGTTGAAATTATTCATTTAAATCAGGGACGGTGTTTCAAACATTTGTGTTTTTTTAATGAAATTGTATAAAAATATTATTTTTAATAGTTTTGTTGATGTAATTTATTCAAAATTTCACATTTAAAAATAATAATTAAGTCAGGGGCTGGTGTCGTTTTAAATATATGAAATTTTTGGGAACTGTCACATTTCGTAACGTTTGTAAAAACTTAAAAAAACATTTTTTATAGTTCAAAAATATAAATTTCATAAAAATATGAAAATTATAATATAGATCAGTAGCGCCTAAAAAAAATTGTTTATGAATTATTATTTTTTTGAAAGTTTTGAGATTGATATATATTTTTTTTTAATTATAATTTAGTCAGGGGCGTTGCATGAAAATAGTTAAATTTGTTGTTTTTTAAAAGTGCAATGTTTTTAAAATTATTTAATAAATAACAGTACATTTTAGGTTGGGTAATTTATACATGTTTCATTTAAATCAGGGACGGCGTTTCAAATAATTTTAAATTTGTGTTTTTTTAATGAAATTGTATATAAATATAATTTAAAAAAATAGTTTTGTTGTAGGTGATTGATGCAATTTATCCAAAAGTTCACATTTAAAAATAAATGTCAGTAGCGTCTCAAAAATTTTTTTTAATTGTTCAAAAATTAGAAATTTCAAAAAAATATGAAAATTATAATATAGATCAGTAGCGCCCCAAAAAAATTATTTATGAATTATTATTTTTTTGAATCTTTTTTTTTTTTTAATTATAATTAAGTCAGGGGCGCGCATGAAAATAATTAAAATTGCTATTTTTTAAAAGTGACGTAGACAAATTAATTTTGATTAAAATTGAACAAAAATTAAAAACTTCAGGAATACCTATATAAAAATAAAAAGTTAACCATTTAATAAATAACAGTACATTTTAGGTTGGGTAATTTATACATGTAATATTATTGAAAATTGTAATATTGATATGTGATTATCACCGCCAATTTAAGAAATAAAATGAGTATCAGCAAAAAGATTGGAAAATTATTATATTATACACATACGAGGGTCGCAGCTGAAGGCTGAGACCTGAGTTAATTTGTGATTAGGTAATTTGTACATGTAAAATTACTGAAAATTGTAATATTGATTATCTCCGCCAAATGAAAAAATTAACTATCAAAAAATTGTGGAACGAGTATGATATATACACATACGAGGGTCGCAGACCCGAGTAAATTTGTGTAAAAAATATTGCGTCAAAGGGGGTTGGGGCGCGAAGCGCCCAGGGGCACAGCCCCTAGTTATTACTATAAAAAGGTGAATAGTTATTTAAAGCTTAATTTTTATAGTTATCCGATAATATCGGACAGAATATAAGTGTTGATGTGTGAAAAATATCGAGTGTTAGCTTTAAAATGTTTTTTTTTTATTTGCCTTGGATTGCACGATGAAAAATTAATCACGATTAGTTAATCAGTTGTTTTAAAAGCGTTATTAAGTCAATTTAACAAAACAAAAACAATCACGGTTATGATACATTTTATGAGGTAAACAGTTATCATATTTAGTGAATTGTTCTTTTCCAAATTGAGATTAAGTTTAGAATTAACATTAATCATGGATAGAAAACAACTGATTAACTAATCCTGGTTAATTTTTTTTATACAAGCCAAGGTTAATCTACGATTTTTGTCACATATGTAAAATTCATCGTATTTTTCAAGAATTTATTCGCTACAGTACTTAGGAAGCAATTAAGTTACAATTTGTCTAGAAAAGTTATTTTAAGGGCATACCAGCAATGAATGTGTATGATGACATATAATATATCGTGTTTAAAAACGTATAAGTTTTGTTATCATTTTGTCAAAAATACACCATGTTGATGTTTTACCTTTTTGGTGTTTCACCCTTAGATTTTTTTACCTTCCAAAAAGTGAATTTTATCTATGGTATTTTTGTAGATAGTGCTATGTTCTACATGTTAGGTACACGCTTCCAAAGAGTGATAAAATTAAAAAAATATACAGGTGCGTTCACGATGAAAGGAACAAATTCGTTTAAAATTCAGGTAATTATTTTGTGGAAAAACGCTCGGACCCATCGATTAGTATTTTTAGTTGCGGATTTTTTGAAATAAGAAAATTGTATACAGGGTGTCCCAAGAAGAATATATGCAGTCATCATTGATTTTTTTTAAATGGAACACTCTATATATTATGCCATTTTTGAATTTAACGATAAATTTTGAACACTTTTTGTAAGGCATACTATAGCTCTAAAATCAGCGGTTTTTGGAATAATGACGTTTGAAATGTGTTTCAAGAAGAATATATTTAGTCATCATTGATTTTTTTAATGGAAAATCCTGTATATTATGCCATTTTTGAATTGTACGATAAATTCTGAACACTTTTTGTACAATTTAACATAGCTCTAAAATCAGCAGTTTTTGAAATAATGACGTTTGAAAAGTTATAAATAAATAAAAAATTAATTAACTTTATTAATAAAACATTCAAAACAAATAAAATTATTCCAAAAACCACTGATTTTAGAGCTATGGTATGTTGTACAGAAAGTATTCAGAATTGACCATACAATTCAAAAATGGCATAATACACAGGATTTTCCATTAAAAAAATCAATGATGACTAAATATGTTCTTCTTGAAACACATTTCAAACGTCATTATTCCAAAAACCGCTGATTTTAGAAAAAGTGTTCAAAATTTATCGTACAATTCAAAAATGGTATAATATATAGGGTGTTCCATTTAAAAAAATCAATGATGACTGCATATGTTCTTCTTGGGACACCCTGTATACAATTTTCTTATTTCAAAAAATCCGCAACTAAAAATACTAATCGATGGGTCCGAGCGTTTTTCCACAAAATAATTACCTGAATTTTAAACGAATTTGTTCCTTTCATCATGAACGCACTGTATATATTCTCTTTAATACTACGAGCATTGTACCGACGACAAATATACTTATTTATAAAATTATGCCGTATTTTGACCAAAAAGACAAAACAGCATTACGATGATTTAAAAACACTTCGTATTTAAAAATGTATAGGGTTTGTTGTTATTTTGACAAAAAAAACACCGTGTTGCTGTTTTGTTTAAAAATGGCATTATAGCATATTTAATTTCTGATAATAGTATTTAATATTTCCGAGTTTTCAGTCATATAGATCGAATTTAAGAAAAACATAAGCCACTTAACCCTTTGTAGCCCCATGTGACATTTCTGTAACAAACCTCAATAATTCCGCTAATATACGTACTAAATATATTTAGCTCATTCAAATATGTGTAACACTACTGTAACATACCACTGAATAACTTAGTATCAAGTAAAATTCACAGATGGCATAACTTATTGACTTACGTATTATTACGTAACTATTGGCAGTAAGGTAGGACCAGATCGGCTACTGGCTGATTTGGGTAGAAAAAAGAATACGTTGTAAGTTTCCCGAGTGTATTGGCGTTTCACAAACAATTTGCGAAAAATGCGGTGTAGCATTAAGCTACAATAAACAAAATAATTGTTTCAAATACATATAATACCACATAAGTGTTTTTTACGATTAACTCACAGTAGTGTTACTCCCAAAAAAGTCAAATAAATAGTTAATTATAAATATTTTCAAATTTCCGAAAAACACGTGTTTTATTATCTAAATAATTTAAATTTTTAAGATCTTGAGCTACAAAGGGTTAACATATAATAAGGAATATATATTTTGAATTGAGAATGTATGTATAATTAGATATTAAATGCATATATCTGATATTTGTAATAAAAGTAGGTAACATTGCCTACTTATTACTAGTTTTAATTATTATAAAATAATTGAATCAAATTTGCTTGTTTCCGTTTTTGTTTGACTATCTCAAATATGAATTAATATATGTACATACATACGTACTGTTTTAATCAATTCCCAAACTTGCTAATGTTTATCAGTACTTTTTAATGGTTATTTATAATCTTATCTTACCAAGCACTTCCAGTTTTATTTAAATAGACCGTAATCACAATGTTTGGTGTATATATTGTTTAGTGCAATTATTTTAATTGACTGCTACATATCTAAAATTGATACATCACACTATAATATAAACGTGTATGTTTATATATATATTTATATATATGTCCGCACGAAACTATAGCTTTATAGACTTTTGTCATGTAGCTGCACTCTTTTTCCAGTCAAAAGGCTAGATTTCATTTCTTAGCTATGAAAGGTCTCTGAGCTGTGATTTTTTTTCCGAAGCAATAATTTTAGTTAAAATTAAATTTTATGATAAAAATATAAAAAACCATCGGCATTTATTTCGAATCCGTAGCTCTGATTGGACGAAATCATATGTTTCTGTCTGATTTACGTGCATTCTGACAGATGACAGATGACAGGGAATGTTCTAGAAGGTTTTCTACCTTTTCTATTAGGAGTGAGAAAATTTTTGATGACGTTAGATTTGATAGTTATTGAAATTACGTGGTTTTTTACATGTGACATATTTTTTACGTTTGTAAAAAAATTATTTTGAGTGAAATTGTTGAATTTTTTTTTAATTGCTGAAAATATTCATTTAAATCAGGGACGGCGTTTCAAATATTTTTAAATTTGCATTTTTTAATGAAATTGTATAAAAATATAATTTTTAATAGTTTTGTTGTAGGAGATTAATGCAATTTATCCAAAAGTTCACATTTAAAAATAAATAAGTCAGTAGCGTCCCAAAAAAATTTTTTAATTGTTCAAAAATTAGAAATTTCAGAAAAATATGAAAATTATAATATAGATCAGTAGCGCCTCGAAAAAAATTATTTATGAATTATTATTTTTTTGAAAGTTCAGATTGATATATTAATAATTTTTTTTAAATTATAATTAAGTCAGGGGCGTCGCATGAAAATAATTAAAATTGATATTTTTTAAAAGTGACAGACAAATTAATTTTGATTAAAATTGAACTAAAATTAAAAACTTCAGGAATACATAAAAATAAAAAGTTAACCATTTAATAAATAACAGTACATTTTAGGTTGGGTAATTTATACATGTAATATTATAAATAAAATTATTTATAATATTACAAAAAAAAATATTTTGAGTGAAATTGTTGAATTTTTTTTAATTGAAATTATTCATTTAAATCAGGGACGGCGTTTCAAATATTTTTAATTTGTGTTTTTTCTTAATGAAATTGTATAAAAATATAATTTTTAAGAGTTTTGTTGATGCAATATACAAAATTTCACATTTAAAAATAATAATTAAGTCAGGGGCTGGTGTCGTTTTAAATATATGAAAGTGGGAAATGTCACATTTCGTAACGTTTGTAAAAACTTTGAAAAAAAAATTTAATTGTTCAAAAATAAGAAATTTCAAAAAATATGAAAATTATAATATAGATCAGTAGCGCCTTAAAAAAATTATTTATGAATTATTATTTTTTTGAAACATTTGAGATTGATATATTAATATATTTTTTTTAAATTATAATTAAGTCAGGGGCGTCGCATGAAAATAAATAAATTGCTATTTTTTAAAAGTGACATAGACAAAATAATTTTGATTAAAATTGAACAAAAATTAAAAACTTCAGGAATAGATAAAAATTTAAAAGTTAACAATTTAAAAAATAACAGTACATTTTAGGTTTTAATTGTTGAAATTATTCATTTAAATCAGGGACGGCGTTTCAAATATTTTTTCATTTGTGTTTTTTTAATGAAGTTGTTGAGTTTTGTTGATGCAATTTATTGAAAATTTCACATTTAAAAATAATAAAGCCAGGGGCTGGTATCGTTTTAAATATGTGAATTTTTTCGTAACGTTTGTAAAAACTTAAAAAAAAATTTTTATTGTTCAAAATTTAGAAATTTCAGAAAAATATGAAAATTATAATATAAATCAGTAGCGTCTAAAAAAAATTATTTATGGATTTTTTTTTTAAGTTTTGAGATTGATATATTCATACATTTTTAAAAATTATAATTAAGTCAGGGGCGTCGCATGAAACTAATTAAAATTGCTATTTTTTAAAAGTGACGTAGACTAATAAATTTTGATTAAAATTGAATAAAAATTAAAAACATCAGGAATATGTCAAAATAAAAAGTTAACCATTTAATAAATAACTACATTTTAGGTTGGGTAATTTATACATGTAATATTACTGAAAATTGTAAAAATGATAAGTGATTATCCCCGCCAATTTAAGAAAAAATGAGTATCAGCAGAAAGAATGGAAAATTATTATAATATACACATACGAGGGTCGCAGACCTGAGTAAATTTTTGATTAGGTAATTTGTACATGTAAGATTACTGAAAATTTTAATATTGATTATCTCCGCTAAATTCAAAAATTAACTATTAAAAAAATAGTGGAACGAGTATGGTATATACACATACGAGGGTCGCAGACCCGAGTAAATTTGTGTAAAAAATATGACGTGAAAGGGGGTTGGGGCGCGAAGCGCCCAGGGGCACAGCCCCTAGTATTTCAATATAAACATGCAGGTATTTATAACTCTTATTAGAATTGTCTTTGTGTTGCAATTAAATCGCATAATGTAAATACTGTGCCAACAAACATATACTTTTTATTTAAATTATTGTTGTATTTTCTTTAAGTATATACAGGCCCGGATTTACCATGCAGGCAGTGTAGGCACGTGCCTAAAGCAGCATTAGTTAAAGGGGCGGCAAATTTTGGCGGAAACTAAAAAAAGGTCACCGGTATCTAAAATCTTATCCGACATAATATTCTTTTGTATTTTTGTTCAAATAAAATATTTATTTAGAAAAAGAAGGTGGCAATTTTCGCAACTGCCTAAGGGCGGCAAATTTATAAATCTGGGCCTGAGTATATATGTTATTATTTAGCCATTTAATAATATATTAGTCCAGACGTATATTAAGTAAAATAAATAATTCGATTCTAGGTAAGTTGTTCGAATGTAATTTGTTCGAAAGAAATTTGTTCGAAGGTAATTTGTTCGAAGGAATTTTGTTCGAATGGAAATTTGTTCGAACAACATTTGATCGAACGGAAATTTGTTCGAATTTTTCAAATTATTTAAAAAATATGTGACAAAATGTAGACTAGGAAAATCTTTTATATTTGTGACGTGTAAATGCCTGGTGATTTAAGACATTCTATAGAATACCTAGGAATTCTATACATTGCCGGTATCATATACAGTGTAATATTTTTACTTTTTTCAATTTGAATAAAAAAAAAACATATTTTTCATATAATACACCTTTTTTAAATATTGAATATTTTATTCGAGATATGAATCATTGATAAGAAACTGTTTATCATGAGTTCTAAACATTACTATATATTTGAAAACATATTCGTAGCATATTTATTATAGAGCATTAAACTATATAAAACCAATTATATAAAATAAATATAAATTCAAACAAATACATAAAATGATTAATGGTTGATTGTATTCGGCAAACATATCTTGTTAGTGATACACGTTTCTATTTTTGTTTTCTTGCATGATTTCGCGATATCTTTGATCTGTATTTGATACATTTGACTTTGTTTGGAAACGAAAAACTTGTCTTTGAATCTGGAAGGGCAGTTATTGATATATAATATTTGTTTCGTTAAAAAACATATTATCTGATAGATAATAAAAATTAGGAAAATATAAGTTAAGAATGAATAAATTAAACATTAAAAATTAAACGTTCAATTTGCAAATAGGTTTGCGTTTTAAAGAAAGTACACAAAATGTAAATACAAGTTAGTGTCAATAAAATAGAGATAATTATCAAATTAAATTAACAAAATAATTATATTTTGTCTTTTTATGTTATGTGTTATACACTGTTGCACTATTTAACATAAACTAGTTCATTATATGATTTGTAGAGTTGGCACACCTACTTCATGTGGTAGTATAATTTCCGGTTAACTTTTAATAGCTTCACTGTCTGCATAGATATAACAGAATATCCTTATGCAGGCAATAATTACATAACTCATGCTAATTTTCTGTTTAATATTGGAAGTTAATATTCACTCGTGGAAATCAATAAAGAAAGATAAACATTTATATTGAGTGTCCTTAAATAAGGATCATTAGAGCAATGTTTAGATAATAGTATACAATTTTAATATGTTATTTATGGATATTTAATATATTTTACTAATTTTTATTTAAAATATTGAACTTATGGTTTTTGAGTAATTGGATATTAAAAATAGTTTTTAACACAACTTGCTGAAAGTGCTCTATTTATTGAAATTCTACACAATTAATTGACTATATAGAGACGTTTTAAAAACTATTTATTCGAAACTATAACCCTTTTAAATACTATAAAAATTATAAAACAAATATATTCACGTGTAATTTATTTATAAAATAATGAAAAACTAACTCTGCTATTACAACAAATTAGTACATGTTACTATTATATACCGTTCTGTCTATTTCAATTTTCAAATTAAATTAAAATATTCCATTAAATATAGGTACATATGCGTTCTGAATATAAATTAAAAACAAAATTTTTCGAAAGCAAATCTTTTTTTACAGTGTGCTAGACGTATAACCTTAACCATAGACTATTTTCCAAGAAAACAGTTAGATATGTTTTTAAAAATTTGTTAATAATAAAATTTTATAAGTAAATAATCTAACTATTGAAAAAATACCAATTGAATATATAACATTGCTTAGTACTTTAAAAGTTTTTTTTTAATATATACATTTTCTTACCTCTATCTTGAAATAAAATGGAATTGTGCTTGAGACAAGACGGGCACATACATTTTATATGTAAATATAATCAGACATTAGTTTAAACAAAAAAATACACCGAAGTAGTAATAATTTTAAAAATTAAGACTCTATTTGCAGGGAATACCTACATTTATAAATGCTAAGAAAATAGTTTGCTAGCAGTAAAATTGTGAAATATGGTCATATTTTCCATCACATAATTGCTTTACCAGACATGTGGTACACTGTACATATTTTATGTATATTGTATAATTGTATATTATATAAATTATATGATATTTAAATTGTTATAATTTTTAGAGGTTTTTTGTGTGTTTTGAAATACTGTCGGGAATCAATAAGTCACTTATGCCCGGTGTTATAAAGTATTTAGTTAAATTAAAATTTAACTAAATACTTTTTGCATGGTATACAATAGTATGCATGTTAAAACATTTGCATGCTTATTGTAAGTAGAAATTGGCGATTTAAAAGTAGTGGTGATTGATGTACATCATAGAAAGGATAACACTAAACTGTTCTAATATACAGACTAAATTCATAACGATTTTACACCTTGTACAAAGCGTAATCATTATAATAACTGAAGTCCACAAACTGAGTTTTTATCGATTGTTAATTTTAATACTTAAATACAAGATTAGTGATGTTATTTGATTATGATGAACCAAACTTATTGTTTGGAGTTTTTTGAATTTTTTTTAACAAATATTAAATTCTCATTATATACCTACCACGTTGGCTCAGTGCATTATTGTACATATAGAGCCAGTAGGTATGTAAGTACATAGTGCCTATGTAGGAGTTCACTAAAATAGGTACGCAGGGATTTTAATGTTGTTATTGCGGCAAATCAAATATTTAGATGTATCTGACAATGAAATATAATTGAAATTCTTATGTACTTTTACACCTGGTATACATGTACATTGTACATATATTGTATACGTATATTTATGTAGTTAGAAGACACAATTATATGTATACTGAATTTTTGCGTTGCAGCCAACGTACTACATACATATGTAGGTCAGTATTTTGCAAGTTAATTGTATAGATGAAAAAGCGAATGGCACATAGAGTAGTAATTCAAAAAATAAAAATTAGCCACTAATCGCTAATGTTTAAGGGTAGGTAACGTATTTTTTTTAGCGATTTTCATTGATTAAAATATTAATATTTTTTAAAATTATGGTTGATCAGTATTCTTTAGAACTTCAGGAACAATTTAAGACCACTTTCGATTTGAACAAAAATTATTAATTTTTATATTATTTTCCTCGTTTTTTAAAACCCTCTAGAAAGAGTATTTTTCTGTCAAATTCAGTATGTCAATTAATTCAATCGATTTGTCTAAGTGTCCCCAACAAATATCAACCATAAAAACATCCCATCAATGATTTAGATTTTGAGAAAAATTGAAAAAAAATCTTGAGAACGGAGTTTTCACCTTTCAATACCGTTGTTAGTGCGGGTTATTTTTTTCGAATTCTACGTCCCAAAATCTATAATAATCAATCATAAAAGATTTTGCCACTCTTCACTGCACCCAGCCGGATTTACCAATAAGCAAAAGAAGCAACTGCTTAGGGCATCCGATCCCTGAGGGCACTATAAAAGTGATTCCCGGAGGCACCAGCAGACTATTACAGTTAATAAAGGACATCAGAATTTTCGTAATGACTAAAAAAAGGTCTTCACAATTAAAATGGGGGCCCTCAGATGGTTAGTGCTTAGGACATCACATTGGGTAAAACTGGCACTGACGGGTTAACAATTTTTTTTAAAGTATTGATTATACGAAAAAAGTATCTACCTATAAATAAAATGTGTTGAATTTTATAAGCTACAATTTTCTTTATAACAATTTTCCTCGAAAAATTTATCATTTTTGAGATATTTGCAAAAAACTAGAATTTGTCCTCTTTACCCACTAAAAAACAAAAATCCGTCGCCCAAATTAAGGGTACTTTTTAGGATATGTTTAAGAAATCAAAATAAAAGTCTCCACCAAAATCCAGCTTGGTCGGAATTATTTCTTAGTAAAAACGTTTATTTCTTGGGCTGTAAAGGCTAAATAGTATATTGTGTAGCAAGGGATGAAACAAGACGATTTCTGACGAGGGCGAGATTTGACTGCCCGAGCGAAGCGAGGGCTGTCATCGCCCTGGTCTAAAATCGTCTTTGTTTCATCCCGTGCCACACACTGTATTTTTCATATCACATGTAATGAAACAACGAGTTTTGATTTCTGTAGCTAGTCGAAGTAAGACTATTTCAGACAAATAGCGCAGTAATATCTTATACTATTTTAATAATAGAAAAATTCAGAAATAAGATTCGCTTTTGTTTATTACAAATGCGATTCTGACAGACTTGATATAAAGACATAAATAATAAATAAATGAATGTGCCGGGCAGAAATTGTCTTGTTTCGACTGGCAAAACAGGGTTCAAAACTAGTTGTTTCATTACATGTGATATGAAAAGATCTTTGTGGATTTTACCGCGTAAAATTATGACTGACAATGAGACAAAATGTAATATGAAAAATCCTAATAAATACCTACATATTAATATAGCACTTGTATTGTAAACACGTACAGCAAATTGAAGTAGGAAAATGCGAGAATGTATTTATAATTTGTTTGGTGGTATGGTTTTCACAGCGCTCTGAGATGTGTAAACATGTCATTCCTCGTGATAACATTTTTCACGCTCTACATAATATAAATTATTGTGAAGTACCTTGTTTTTGGACAATTGACCTTGATAAGGATATTGGATTAAGGATAAATGAAGCGCGGTATATAGGACGCGAGGAGTGTGACTTCTTATGAACATTTATTTGGGTGTCATTTAATCAGTAGCGTAGAAGCTGTTAAACATTCTTTTCCAGTTTTTTCTTCTTGTATTTGTGATGCATACCAAAATATTTAATTAATGATAATGTAAATTTTAAATTTTATTGGTTTACCAATGATATAAATAATTATATTCGCTATTACTTTCCAATTGGTCTTATAATTTTTAAATCAATTATACATTGGTATATTGTGTTTTTTTTTTAATTTTAATAGTTACAATTTACGAATGATGTACAAATCATTTGTACATTGTACCATACATCATAATTACTAAACTCCAGTTGTTAAAAAATATTATTATAAAAATGATATATGAGAAACTCTAATTATTTTATTTATGATTTTGTGAGTGATAAAAAATACTGATAACACTGAATGTCATTTTATGATGGATTTATCATAATGTTTTAAAAAATATAAACAATAGTCATGTTATGTTTTTTATAATATATAATATAATAGTAGTGACGTTTTGTAAAAAGAAGAAGAATTGAGAAGTGTCATGAATCTTAATTATTCTTTTTTTAAAAGGCTAATGATGACTCTATGATTCGAAAGTTCGCTGTAATTTTTTCTACAATAAATTCTTGACGTTAAGGCAATAAATATATTATTATATTTTATAATCTGATTCATCATTACCGAGCCAAAACCTCAGAACCTAAAAATGTGAAATTTTAGGTGTGTGGTTCCTTTTATTGCGTAAGCACTCAAAAAAGGTTTTATCGAAATTCAATCCCCTTTGAGAGGCCATATCTCGAGAACGAATTGAGATAAAGATCTGCGGTTTGAAAATTTCAACTTTTCACGTCATTTTCTATATAATTAACACACTTTTAATGAAATCGAAAAATTGGTCATTCATGCATCAATCTTCGAAATGTCATAGAAATATTAACTCAACACACACAAAAATAATAAGTAGATTCTCAGTTTACAAGGTATATAATCAAATATTTTAACTATTTTATATGTAATTTGTGATTTAAACCAGAGTTAATTAGGTAATTTCATTGTAACCGAGATATTTACGATTTTGTACAATGAATAAAAAGCAAAACAAAATAAAAATGTAATATTTCACCCTCTGTCACGTATGGAAAGTTGTAATTAGTTTCGAAACCCAAGCGAGCGAAGCCGCGGGCATCAGCTACTTTATATATAAAAACAAGGGTTAGATAAGGAATACACTGATGTCTAAATACCATAAACTAATTATTAATTTTAATTATATTAAACTTTGTAGGTAGATACATGAATGTGTGTCTACATTAGTGGACATTTATGTACCTATATATACAATATACATACATACATTTTATTATTATAATCGATAGTTTGGTCACTGATAATGCTTTTATGAATTCGATAATCGTTCTAACGGGTATATGAGTCTATTAATAACGTTTGTGATAAATAATGTGGATGTGGAGGAGAAATTTGATAAATAAATAATGAAAACAATAAACACATGCATTATCAGAATTGATATGCATTTAAAAATTTAAAATAAATACATAAATAAATATTAGTTATTATACGTAGCATTATTTTACATATAATAAACCGTTCAGAGGCTAAAACAACTAAGTAATTCTACAAAACAAATGAGCGGTATTTTTTAAATAAATTACATCTATTATAATAATTTAAAATTTTGATTTTTTTGTCTGATTGTAAGTAGACATTTACATATGTATAAGATCATTTATTTATTCCATTTTATTTTATTTTTGTTGCAACAATAGATTATTTACATATGTGATCAACTATACAATTATAAATAATAATTTTTTTAATGTAACTTTTTTAGTATAGGTACCAATTTTAAAGAGATATATTTAAAATCGCTAAAATGAGGGATGCATGGAAAATAACGATTTGTACAACTGCCAAAATTGCAAAATTTAACGTACGCGGAGAAAAAGTGAACACGTGCATATGTTACCCGCTTAAGTTTGCCGGCTTTAGGGATAATTTGATCGCTTTATTATAAATAAACATAGAGAAATACTCATAATTTCATCAAGTTAAAGTAAGCTGTTGTTTTTATTATTTTGTATCTTAGTAATAGGTAAAAAGTGTTATTTTATTAAAAATATGTATACATGTTTTTATTGATCTAAAACAATCGTTAATTAAGATATAATTAATAAAAATAATTTGTACATTTCGAAATTTTATAAATTTATTAAATAATAAGTAATATTTATTAATTGTCGTTAAAAGTATTCATTAGATGACATTTAAAAAGAAAAGTACTACCGAATCCCATTTCATCTTAGCTGGTCAAAGTATTCTTAATTTTGAACACACATACTACACAATTAAAGCCACTTTTATTTGAAAAAAAAAAAAAAAAAAATTTGAAAATATTCGTACGTGTCAAAATTGTTTTAACTATTATGAAAATTATGATGTACTTTGATATTAATACCTTAATTTTGCACTTTAAAAACAGGTATTTATTTAAATCCATCCACATGATATCTGTTAAACTTTAGGACTATCCTTTTATAATGCTCATTAAAAATTGAATGTTGTTATAATGTGGAATATGTTAAAATGAACATATTTAATTTACACTAATATTTATATTTGATAAAACTTTATAATTATTAATTTAGTCGATGAATCCCTACATGTCAAAGTATTTCCCGTTTACAGTAGGTACATATGTACATCAACTAGGGGCTGTGCCCCTGGGCGCTTCGCGCCCCAACCCCCATTCACGCCATATTTTTATACAAAATTTACTCGGGTCTGCGACCCTCGTATGTGTATATATCATTTTCCTACCACTATTTTTTTATAGTTCATTTTTTAATTTGGCGGAGATAATCAATATTATTGATTATATTTTCAGTAATCTTACATGTATAAATTACCTAATCACAGATTTACTCGGGTCTGCGACCCTCGAATGTGTATATTATAATAATTTTCATTATTTTTGCTGATACTCATTTTTTTCTTAAATTGGCGGTGATAATCATTTATCATTATTACAATTTTCAATAATGTTACATGTACATAACTATATTCAGGCCTGGATTTACCATGCAGGCAGTGTAGGCACGTGCCTAGAGCGGCAAAAATTTAGGGGCGGCAGATTTGGAAAAAATAACCTAAAAATTGTTTTTTGACAACGAAAAAAAAAAGAAAAAAAAAAGGTAATTCATATGAAAAATATTCACTTTTTTTATTTTTATTCCATGAAAAGGGCGGCAATTTTCGTAACTGCCTACGGGCGGCAAATTTGTAAATCCGGCCCTGACTATATTAATATTATAAACTTAAAAATAATCATTGAACACATTTATTATTATTAAAATTTACACATTTTTGATGTTTTTCATATTCAAAGAATACATTGAAACATTTTCAATATTATTTATTAGCTATTTTGTTATAAAACTGTGAAAATAGTTATAGTAAACTTTTTGACTTTTTATTATTATTCTGAAGTTTTAAATTTTTGTTCAGTTTCAATCAAAATTAATGCCTACGTCGCTTTTAAAAATACGAATTTTAATTATTTTTATACGACGCCCCTGACTTAATTATTATTAAAAACAAATTATTAATATATCAATCTCAAAACTTAAAAAAAAATAACAATTCATTAAATAATTCTTTTTGTGGCACTACTGATCAATATTATAATTTTCATATTTTTCTGAAATTTATAATTTTTGAAAAATTAAAAAAAAATCTAATATTTTTACAAACTTTACGAAATTTCTACATAAATTAATTAGAAAAAAAGATTTAAAATATTTTTTAATTCGTCGCTCCTGACGTAATTATTAACAAATTTAAACTTTTTGGTATCAAATATAGATAATTATACTAATTACATCAATACACCAACCAATTTTGGTAACATTTTAATTTATAATCAATTTAATCAAAATGTACAAATTTAAAACATTTCTATACACGCTCATGACGTATTTAAGATAAAAACAGCTGTTTATTTCAGATTATGACAGCGACTTGTCATACCCACGTGGAGTAATCAAAAATTCAAACGAAATGTCAATTTCCGACCAATAAGAGTGACGAAATGCTTGAAATTCTGAAACAAAAGCCTATGGTCGAAATTCCTAAATTGAATCTGTTAGATAAATTTTGTGACTTTTTCACGTAGTGTCTCGCGAAAAAAATCATATCAAAAAAACTATTATAATGTTATGGAAAATTAATAGCCTAAGCACTGTATCAAGGACGAATCTAGATATTGTGAAGAAATGAAAAAAATCCAGTGAAACGTTTATGAATCCATAAATTTATAGTGACCGGACAGACATATAAATATATATATTAGGGTTTATATTATAGTGAGGGATTAGTAATATGTAGTATTACTTTCGATGTATTAAATATTTACAGTTTACAACAAATACAATTTACGTTAAGAAAAACTCGACTACGTGAGAAAATGAAAATTTAATGCTGAACATAAATTGTTATTAAGGACACAGCACATGTATTAAGCGTCTGTCTAAAAATAAGATCACGGAGAAACATGTTGGAAATTGTGATCTAGTGTGAATATTTATAAAAGTTAATGTACATGTATATCGTATCACACATATTATTTATATGCCTGTAGTTTTTTATTTATTTTTTATTTTATTAAGTATTTTTTATTGCGAATAATGTGGATGTAATTTAGCACCATGTTCAGATAATTTCTTATAGTACTTATGTTTCACTCATTTAAAAGTTTAATGATACATATGTATATATTATTTATAGGCATCAAAATCGTTTTGTACTTGTATTAAAATTATATTAAGAAGTGCGTCTTTATTGTTTAAAATCAGAGAATTTAAAGAAAAAATATGCTGTGATAGAAGTTCGGGCCAAAAAAAAAAGAATTTTCATAGGTAAAATAAAGGGTATTCTCCCAAAATTTGATGCAATTTTTTTAGAAAAAATTTGTGAGGTGTGAATATTCTAATTTCTTTTAAATAAAACGTATTTAAACGAGAGAAAAATTAGCATTTTCTGACCAAATTAAAAATCATGTACTAATTTGAAAACTACAAAAAAATTCGACCGGAAGTAGTCTGGTTATAATCAACATATTTGGCGGCAGTTTTAAAAATTACCTTTTATGAAATACAAGCTCTACGTTTCATATGTGGTTTCGAGAAAAATTGAAAATTGGGTTTTGAAACTAATGTTAGATATTAATGTAAGTTTATTTAAAATCGAATAAAATGAGACATTATACTACAAGCTGGGTTTTAAACCTATGATGCAATTTTAAAACTTAATAAAATAAAATTTTGGGAATCTTTATTTTTTATGGAATATTTTCAGGGAAAAAATTAAGGCAAACATCGATTACTTGACTGCACAAGTTTTGGTTGAAATCTGGTGGTGAATTTCATATACATATGTACTATGTACATTGTACATCATACGTATATCGTTTCTGATATTATTATCAGAAACGATATACGTAATATAGTATTTATTTACTATATTTAATCAGCGCGATGTTAATATTCAGCTTGTATTATTGAATCTGAAAATGCAGAGTACACATAATATACTGTATATGTGTATGTACCATATGTAAATATATATTACGTAGTTCGTTAGCATGAGCTTTACATTTGCGCACAGCATCAAATTAATCGTTATATGTATAAGCTGAATAAAAACAAAACCGTTGAACTCCGCAAATCATGTATTTATAAACATACTTACTGAAAGTTTAGTATATGAGATAAAAAAGTTCTCTAATACGTTTATAAATAAATTAAGTATTGTGTAATTGTTTTTTGAAAAGTTCTTCATTTATCTAATACTGAGGTACCAAAAAAATGGCTGATATATTTAGCATCCCTGTTATAAACGTCATTTTATCACTTGATTCTCTGCGGATTTTTTTGATTTGTAGCACTTGGCGAAACTTCAAGATTTCTTTCAGTAAATCTAATAGTGTAAAGTATGTCTGCTTATACATTGTTTGGTTTGTTCAGTGTGTTGTGTGTTACAATAAATTTTGAGAAAATTTGGCTAGCGAATTATTTTCTAGTGTAGGTATTTGTAGTTCTACACAAAATTAGATTTGATTCATGTTAAAACGTTTACGTGAAAAATATTATTTGAATTGTTAATATGTTTTTATTTTAATTTTAACATTAATTACGTAATTATTTTTTTTAAATATACAAATTCGATAAATTTTGACGTATAAGAAGGTTGTCATCCATGTCAAATATTTCTTGCATCCAGAATCTTAAAGAAATTTTGGTTGTTATTATCTATTATGCCGATTCTGTGTGAATAAGTACATAATTGATTATATAATATATACATTAGGGTGACCATTAATTTACTTAGGTATGAAAAAGATAATGTATACACAATAAAGTGATTGGATATTATTAACCCGTGCCACCGAGCGATCGAATATTAACACATAAAATGCATCTGATTTTTTTCAATTTTTCTTTAAACAGCGTTATCTTTGTGAAAATTGAATGGATTTTGATGGTCTAGAGTCTAGAACATAGGTGTCCAACCTTTTGAGCTTTGTGGGCCGCAGAGTGCAAAAAAATGGCGAAAAAATTTGTTAAGGGCCACAAAAAAATTTGAAGACTTTTTTTATTTCGTTGTTGACTTAATTAATTTATATAACTATTTATATCTCTGTATGTATCTATAATTTATATTTTATAGATTTATTAGAAATATTATATTTCTACTTTGGCAAAAAATCAGATTTTCATATTTCACTTTTTTTTCTTTAATCTAATGCCGCACGAAGAGTGCTCGGGGCCGCGGGTTGGACAAGCCTGGTCTATAACACATTTTAAAGCTGATACTTTCTAGTTTTTGTACCTTTGATTCGATTTTTTATCGCTTTCCTTTACTCATTGAGAGATTTCAGGAAAAGTGAAAGAAGCCTAAAATTTAATAATTCAGGATAATTCAAAATTGGCGTGTCAAACTTCAACAGTAGGTTGAAGGAATTATTTTGAGCAAAAAAGTTTATTTCAACATGTGTGAAAATTTTTCGTAAGATTTAAAAAAAAAAAAAATATTTTTTGGGGGTTGTAATTCTGTTACGAAAAATTTTCGGAGGCATGTTTAAATAAAGTTTTTTGCCCAAAATAATTTCAAAAAAGTATGAAATGGTGGAAATTGGACCTACGTTTTTAAATAAAATATTCCCAGCTTCTTCACAAAAGATTAGGTGCAGTGTCCTTACCAAGAACAGTGAATTTATATTTTAATGCTTTTAGACTTACAATTAGAGTCTATGTTCATAGTGATATCATACTTCTGTGTAACTATAATTATGGCCTCTACATCTTATCGCGGGCACAAAATTTCTGATGGGGCTTCTTCCGCTAAGAAAACTATGTATCTTTTTTTAATTAATAATTTACTTGACAAAAAAAGCTTGAGCCCTGTCAGCTCCCTCCTTTTGAAGGCCATGGACATAAAAGACAAGTATCGAAATTTTAGACATGCATTATAAAATTTATTACAAAACACGCGTAACCATAGAAGCAACATGTACATATTATTATAACATTAACATTTTACACATCACTGGCATACCGCTTCGCGATCGACGCACGCACGACAAAAACTCGTCGGCGTTGAATGTAGTAGTGGGATCCCAGAGTGCTATGAACGATCGGGTAGCCCGTCAGCAAGCCAGTCAGCTGGTTGGGCGCCGCGCAGTAACGTCACGTGGTGCCGGCAACACACATACATGTGTGTGTCTCTGTATTGTAGTCGTCATTGGCGACCAGATCTTCTCCCAGCAGCATCAGCGAGTCGTGATTAGATAAAACTATCATACTGCTCTTATCATTGGATTAAACGGATTTTATTTTTGGCACTATTGTACAGTGTTTGTGCTATTTGTGGTCGCCGATATGTGAAGATGAAAGTGCTAAAAACACTGTGATATTATGTGACAATAAATTATTATACTTTTTTTCGATGAAGGTGATTTTAGGGTGGTTAAAATAATGTAGTTTACAGATTGCATGGTGTATGATGGTTTTGCGTAGTTCGCATCTTACAAATAGAATAGTCTGGGTTTGCTTTTTGGCTAATGAATGGCAAACAACTGCAAAATAACAATAATACAATTTACTCGAGAAATATTGATTTAATAAAATATAATTCTATTTGACATTATTTAAGAAGATACTGTGGTATAAACAACACATTATCTTTAATCGATTTTTTCAAGTTTTTATAAAAAACAAAAATTTAACTGTCTTTAGGGAATTCTTAAAATTAAAGAAAAACATAGTACCTATAGATATTCTTAGGTCATTGTTTACTCGTATACTATAAGATATCTAGTATGATTTCAATAATAACTGTCATAGACTCGAATTGTTATTTTCTTTAGAGTGTATACTATAATATTACTACAAAATCAATGTATAACCCTAATGTAATCTGTAAACATTGCTTTATTAAGTCGAATAAAACATCTATGAAACAGTGATTTGATAATTACTATCAATATTTTAAAGAAGTTGAGATAAAAGTACATTGATTTTAATACATACATCTATTTGAAAAATTTCATTTCATTTGAAATGATAATAAGACATTTTAAAATATAAAAACTGTTTTTTATAACTATCAAATAGAGTGAAATAAAATGTTAACAGTTTGGAAACATTTATTTTTTGTGAAATTATATCTGAAACAATAAACAAATTAAGAATGACTGTCGGGTCAAATTGTCGTATGAACAAAAAGTCCATACAAGCCAAACTGGTGATTTTGGAAATGGGCAAAGCTTGGTAGGTACTCATATGTTTTAATAATATAAATTGCAATTTTTTGTATATTTAGATTTTTTAAGTTAAATCTTGTTTGTAGCATAATATAGAGAACTTCAGCTTCATCATTGACATTAAGCATTAGTTTTATTTTTACTATATAGAATCAAAAACACGCACAACGTTAGTTTTTTAATCTTATGAAGTTTTAGTGGACCCCAGCAGTAAAAATATGATAACAAATACTATCATAATGACTTTGTTAAAACATTATTTATAAAAAAAACTCTCTGTTAAAAAAAATAACAAAAAAATATATTGTTAAAATAAATTATTTTTT
Source organism: Sialis lutaria (assembly GCA_949319165.1). NCBI lineage: Eukaryota > Metazoa > Arthropoda > Insecta > Megaloptera > Sialidae > Sialis > Sialis lutaria. The sequence goes on along the minus strand of OX439231.1, from coordinate 5,380,727 downwards.
TGGGTCCCTCCAGTATAAGACTGGGAGAGGAATAATGTCTCTCAGTATATTGCTCTAGTTCTCAGACTTCGTTTTTAGGGTTTTGTAATAACTAGGTCTGTCCGACTGTCTTTCTGTATGTATGATACATCCCTCTCATTTTCTCATTTATATGTACATTCTTATTAAAATGAAATTTGGTATATGGACGTAGATTGATAGACCAAAAACAGAAATAATGAGATTTTTGAAAAAATAATTTTTTGGACCTCTTCTTATAGACTGAAAAGCGTACTAAATTTTTTTTAATTATCTTTAAATGAAATTTGGTATACGGACGTAGATTGATGGACCAAAAACAGAAATAATGAGATTTTTGAAAAAATAATTTTTGGACCTCTTCTTATACTGTCTTATAGACTGAAAAGCGTACTCATTTTTTTTAATTATCTCATTGTGTCTATAGATACATAAGTTTCTTAAAACAGAAACCTAACCCTTCAGTCGCGAGTTTTTTGCTTTCAAAATCGTTATTAAAGTGCTCCCCCCTTACTATATATGTAAAAATTCTGTAGTTTTTAATTAGTATATTCAATTTAAAAAAAACTATAACGAACACTGTCGATTTTTGGACCCCCTAACTTAGACTGAAAAGTGTACTTATTTTTTTTTATAAATCGTCACACAAACATAACATTCGTTTACATGAAATAGCTTTTGTTACGTATATTATTAAGTAAATTATGTTAGTGAGAATGACTATAGAACCCTATCATGTCCTTGCCCAACATGCTCTTGGCCGTTTTATTATTTAATATTCCTAAACTGTTACACATTGTATTGAAGATGAAACACTTTCATTTAAGTTTTTGGCAAATAAGACACGGTGATGTTACAGCGCTTTCTTAATTGCCAACGCTTTAAAATTGATTTTAGATTGTTTTGTTAAAAAATAATCCACTTGTATCAATAAATCGGTTATGAATAATTTTTCGATGTAATAAATTTGATGATTTTTAAATAACATATAAAATAAACAACATGTTAATGTATAAATTAAAATTTTTAATATCTAACTAAAGAATAATGATTTTATTGGATGTTGTGTATTTGGACATCCTTTATAGAAAAAAAAAACTTTATCGCAGTTTTATTTATTTTATTTGATTACTCGCACTGGTATTCTAAAAATATTTTAGCGAACATTTAAACAGTTTAATTGCTAACGGTTATGTATTGTATGTTTTGTCTATGGTTAGAGAATGTTGTTATTTCCGATAATGGATACAAACTGCATCCTTTTACCTACTCATTAATATTAAAGGTTCATTCAGAGATATAAAACAAAACTAAAATGTGGAATAAAATGATGTAATGGAATTGAAGTATAATATAATATATAATATTAATATATAAATAAAACGGGCAAGTGCGTGTTGGGCACGCACATGATAGGGTTCCGTAGTCATTCTCACTACGATTTATAAAAAGTTTTTTTTAAAATTTTCGTGACTGAAGGGTTAAAATCAAAAAGTCATTTGACTTTTATTATTGCATTTTAGGAAACCTATCAAATGACACCACACTCAATGGGGTAAATGAATGGGGTTCACTTTTCAATCTATGAAAAGGGGGTCCAACATATTTTTGACAATGTTCGTTATAATTTTCAGTGAAAGTACTAATTAAAAGCTACATTCTGAATTTTTTTCAGATTTTTTTAATTGATAGTTTAGAAAATAGAGGGGGGGGGGGATGCTTTTTTAATGACTTTGGAGAGAAAATACATCGTGATCGAAGGGTTAAAATTAAAAATTTATGTTACATTTTTTGTTGCATTTTAGGAGATTTTTCTAACGACACCCCACTCAATGGTGTAGGTGAAATTTTTTTTTTGAAAACACTTTTCATTTTATGAAAGGGGGGCCTAAAAAAATTTTATTTTCAAAAATCTTATCATTTCTGTTTTTGGGTCATCAATCTACGACCGTATACCAAATTTCATCTTACTATGACAAAATTTTTCAGGACGGACGGACGGACGGACATGGAGAAACTATAAGGGTTCCTAGTTTTCTACGGAACCCTAAAAACGACATTATATGTACAATAAATTGCTTTTAAATTTTTGAAAACGTAGAACTATAAGCAGTGCTTTATTATAAATTATTTTTATTTAATTATAAATAACCCAATTAATTGAATATGTATATAAATTACGAATATGAAGTATAGGTTATTAAAAATGTCTTTACTCATTTAGTCACATATCGTGGAGTTTTTTTAGTGTTGACTTTTTGTTATTATAATCGAGTTATTACGAGTAGTTTTTAAAATATTTTTATTTGTATGACAAAAGTATTCAAGTATTTTTTTATCAACTTATTTCATAATTATTAAATAGATTTTTTTTGCGCATTTTAAATGCGTTTTTATATCTTTAAATTTTGTTACCATATAGCATAATATAATTAATTGAGCAAATAAAAATAAATAAAACAATGGTATTATATTTCTATGCTTATATTAAATTAACCTTATAAACTTTTTACAATGTCGAACTAATTTATTTAGTAACCTAATTAAAATAATTACTAAAAATTACATCCATAAAAAACAAAATTGAAATAACCTTTTTAATTGGGTATTTCAGAAGAAAAATTATATCTAAAATGACAGATATTAAAATTTAGATGAACTTAATTTAACATATTTTTACATGCATAATTTATAAGTAACTAGCTGACCCGGCCACGCGTTGCTGTGGTTAACCTATACTTTAGCAACATGTGGTGGTTATGCTATTAAGTTGTAGGTTATATGAAACGTTTGGAAGTTTGACATAGCGCCATCTATTGAATACTTACTCAATCCAGTCAACAGATGTCACCATCTGTTAGAATCGTTTGGAGCTAACAGATAAAGACAAATAATTTGCAATAAAATAATATTGCGATCATAAATTGAGATGTAAGCTATCCTATCTTTCAAGTTGGATCAAACTGCACACGGTGTACAAATTTGATTAAAATCGGTTAAGTAGTTTAGGAGTCCATCGCGGACAAACAATGTGACACGTAATTTATATATTAAGATATAAAACTGACATTTATATCATACTAGAATACAGTGTGGTATATTAGAGAATATAAGTATTTATGGACAATCAAAACTTAAAACAAAACATTATAAATTGTGTATTGTATTTAACTTGCAGTGTTTACAAAAATGATTTCTCAATTATAGTAAGTAGGTATAGTAAATCTTTGATTTAATGGACTAATTATGTGGAGGGAGTTAATTACTGCCGATTTTCTATTAAATTAATTATTTTAATAATATTCGTCATAGTTTAGCAGTTATATGATACCTACGAAGAGAATTCGACTATAAAAATAATTTTTAAAACATAGTATAAGTAATGATCGACATATGATTATACGTTATATTGGGATTCGTAAAATATATATAATAATCATGATGAAAATTTAAAAATATCAATAGAATTTTATTTATCAAAATGAATAATTTTTCTAACTGATGTAATGGAAACATCACAAAAGGTTAACAAAATTAAACTGCATCCTTAATATATATAAAGCTCAACGTCTCTCTGTCTGTCTGTCTGTCTGTCCGTTTGTGTGCTTATCACTCGAGAACCACTTATCCGATTTACGTGATTTTTTTTTAATTCATAGGTACATTCTCTGGCCAGGTTATAGGCTATATTTTGTTACGTTAGGTAACATAACAACTAAGCAGTGACGATAATAGTAAATCAAGTCGGAAAATTTTTTTACCGACGGCGCGCTTTTTGCAATACGCTGCCTAAACCATTGAATATAGAACAAAATAATGTATTAAAGAATTGTGTAGAATCAAAAGTGCTACAATAAAGTCCGCGACACCATATGTCTAACTTTTATATTTAAGCCACAATGACTGCTTTTATGTTACAAAGAACACAAAATATTTGGGTTCTGTTTACATCGACTTATGACCTGCAAAACTTTAATCCTTATCGAAATAAATGATTTCATCGTCGTGAGTACTTAATGTAGATATAATTTGCCTTTTACAGAATCAAATTTGGTCTTTTGGTTTAGGAAATAACGTATTACAATAACATTATTCGTAACAATTCGCGCGAACTACGACTAAGTATGTAGCGCCGCTCTGGGCAGAGGGGACAGACCGGTATTCTTTTGATTGTCAATTGTTTAATTTGTTTTCAATAATTAACTTTTAAATAATCAACTATATATTTTTTAAATTTTAAACAATAATTTCGTAATCCACGCGAGCGAAGCCGCGCGGGCCAAGCTAGTTCTAAATAAATTAATATGCGTACTCTCACCACTTTCTTATGTTAACCTTGAATATGATTATTCTTCCTACCCTTTGATCTGTGCTTATTGTGTGTTATAATTTTTGATAAGAAACATTATCCCAGTTTGCAAACTTGAGTACACAAACATGGAAAGTGGCCTTTAATTATATTTATCTTTAATGTTACCAACAGACGAATTTGTATAAACAGAGATTTTATTTGATCTTAAAAGTATGTACAGTATTGTACAGGCAGTTACTAAAGAAGAATATGATACTTTTTTTATAATTAACAGAATATTTATTTTTGTTAAAAAATTTGCCCAACATTATAATTTTAAGTAAGTAATACAATATTTTAAATAAAGAGGATTCATTTATTACAAAATCATAATATTTTATGAGTTTTAAAGTTTTTGTCTGATAGCAATGTTTTTGCAGTGATAGTATAATCACATACACAGAAAAAAAACTGTATTGGACAGAAAACCTTGTTTTGTATATAACGAAAACAATATTTTCTTAAGGGATTAGGTGTAGTCAGAATTTTCAAGAAATCGATTTTCATTTTTTTGCATTTTTGGAAGCTGCTACAACGGCTGAAGAACTATTATATGACCCATTAATAGATGACTCGGTGTAAGTAATTAAATAATACGTATTACTTTACGTAAATTGAGTGTAAAACTTTAAATGCGTTTTTCTCAAAACTATGTTTTTTGAACTGGTGACCACTGTAGCTCGAAAACCTCTTGGTAGATTTTAATGAAATTTATACAGCTTTTTGAAAACATGAAAAACTAGTGCCTGATCGAAGGATTTTTTTTTTAAATTTCGATTTGTTATAAACAATTAACTGTTGGTTTTTTCCCGAAAATCTGGAAAAAAATTTCCTGAGGCTGCCATTTTGTTAATTTAAGAAAGAAAAAAAAAGCTTCGATCAGGCACTAGATTATCTATTAATAAAACTAATTTTTTTTGTCCGATTGAATTTGGATGAATCTCCAAGGATAAGTGATGGTCACCGCAAGGAGCTTCGGTTGGAACTGGATCAACACAAACAGCCATTACTTTTAAAATTATTAATTTTTTTTTAATTATTTCTAAAATTTCTGTCAAGTCAAGTCGAAACCTTATTTAATGATGCTATGTTTTTATTTTTATAAAAGAAAATAATTTACTGGCAAAAAAAAATTATTTAAAATTGTCATTTTTTCGTGTCTCTGACTACACCTAACCCCTTAATATTAGAAACATACTCTTAATCCAACTACGTTATTCCTTTGTTCAAGAATACTGTAGTTGGTTTAAGAGAATATTGCTTATCTTAAGAAAATATTGTTTTCGTTATATACAAAACAAGGTTTACTTGGTTTGAGAAATCCTTTCTACCAGTGTATTATTAATAGATTATGAATTAACTTTATGTTTTAATTAATGAACTGTAATTACAAAAATAATAATTGAATTGATTTGAAATTTTAATACGCATTAAACTAGATTATATAAAGAAACATTTTAAACTTTTTTTGATTTTTTTATAGTAAATTTATAGTAACGGAATTCTATGTCGCCAAATAGGAGACATATTTTATCCACCCGGTTCAGTATACTTGAAATTAAATTATCGTAGAATTAAAAAAATATACATATTTTGAAATGCGTGGATATAATTACAGGTATAAAATAATGTACCTAATCGCTTTAGCGATCAGGTATTTAGTATAAAATATTTTAAACTATGAACTTGTAAAACCAGATCTTTATAAATCATTATACCTATCCAATTAACATATTAAGCTAAATGAGTTTTGATGTCTATAAATAGAACAGATCATAGATTTATTAAAACTAACCATGTTAAGATGAATATAATATTATTGAAATTGATTTTTACTAGGTATAATATTTATTTATGACAATTTTAGAATTTGTATTTGGAATGTAATTGTTATGCGGTGTTTACGCCGAAAAACAAAACAGAAACATCATGTCTTTAAAATACTTCGTATTTAAAAATGTATTAAAGTTTATTGATTTTTTTGTTAAAAAAACACTGTGTTTCTGTTTTGTTTCTTCGGTGTAAACACCGTAGTATAGATCATCATCAGTAAGGACAGTTATTATCAGAGATGAAGCTAGAGATCGCTGCACTCTCGACGAAAACTGAAATAAACGCCCTCAGTCTTTTTTTTCGTCGGTAACTATTTTCAGCTTACTTTTTGCCAGTCCCTAACTATGCCACTAGTTATTTTTTGTATAAAAATACAAATAATAAAATTTCGATTCTCAACTAGTTGTTCCAACAACACTTTTGGTTCATAAATATGAGATCCTTGTATTCTTGGGGGTTATATTTACGAGAACCACCTGTACATTTAACCTTCAAATGAATCATTTGAAATACATTTTACGCGTTGAACAATTATATATACTAACTAAAAATATTTAGTAGATTATTTAACAAACGTTTCACACATGGCCATTGTTTGCTCGTTCCTTTATCAATGTATATTTTTAAAGTACTCATATTTCAATGTCTTATAAACATAGATTATTTTGTGTATAATAGTTTTCGCAATATGGTATACATAATTTTTTATTGAACATATATTTACTTATTAATTTTTATATTAACAATAGAATTACGTATCTGTAATGTATCTACGTGTTATTTGCAATCTGTCTTCTTTAAAAACATTCACTAAATTTTATGCTAATAATATTCTCCTATAGTTACTTAATTGAAACTAAATGTGTATATAATACATGTTTATGACTTGATAAAACAGTTTATTGGAAGCTAAATTAATCTATTCATAAGACTAATTTAATCTGATATGTCTTTTCTATCTTCTGTTACTAATGTTCGTCAACAGTTTTGTTCACTTACTGCCAGTCTCTGTTGAGTTTAAGGGGTTATATATAGTTAGAAGGCCAAAAAAAGTGCTTTTTCAAGAATTTTTTTGGAGAAGACATTTATAATTTATCAATATAAAAATTTGTACACATATTATGGTAACTTTCAATTGTATTTTAACATTTTTTATTTCAAAAATAATAATTTCGAAAGCGGCTACAGCGGTTCTCCAGGAGGTCTTCTCAAAAAAGACGCCTTGCGGTGACCACGATATCTCTGGACTGCATCTTTTAAAATAAAAAACCCAAACGGATTTCTTTAAAGTAATGTATAATCTTGTACTTAATCGAAGGAATAAGCAAAATAAAAAATTTTGACAAAATGGCGGCTAAAAAAATATCGATTTTCGACAAAAATTTGACCTTAAATTGTTTATAAAAAATAAATATTTATCGGTGAGATAAAATCTTCGATTAATTACTAAAAAATATTCTTAAGAAACTTGTGTTAAAATTTGAGATTGATCGGTTCAACCGTTTCCGAGGAATAGTGGTCACCGACTTTAAAAACACAGATTTGAGAAAAACGCGCTGCCGTTCCGACCTCCTACATTCAAACGCTCTGAGACGTCTTTACAAATATGCATGTAACTTCGAAAATAATCGCCGGATTGACTTGAAATTTTCTGTGTGTGTATTTATGTACATTACGAAAATGAAATAAAAAAAATCAATTTTTTGAAAATTCGAACTGTATATAACCCCTTAACTCCAGTCTCCTACTTTCAAACGCTCTGAGACGTCTTTACAAATATGCGTGTAACTTCGAAAATAATCGCCGGATTGACTTGAAATTTTGTGTGTGTGTACTGAAATATATGTACATTACGAAAATGAAATAAAAACATTTTTTTTTAAATTCTAACTGTATGTAACACCTTAATGAGTTTAATTTTATACTACAAATTTTGATATCTTCTTCTAAAAATATATTTTAATATCCGGTTGTATCTAGAGTTGCCATCCGTCCTCTTTTCCCCGGACAGTGTCCTCTTTTTAAGGGCATCCGGGGGGATTTTTGAAATGTGTCTAGGGTTTTTAAAATGTGTCCGGGGTAAAAAATTTGTCAACATTGCTAAAAAAGGTCTTCAAAAACAAAAAAACCTGTGTTTTTTATATTTCTTTTCAATGTGCACTCTTTTTTTAATGGACTTGTCCTCTTTTCTCATCTTAACCATCTGGCAACCCTAGTTGTATTGCCGAAATAACAGCTTACTCGTAAGATATTTTTATGAACGAGAAGATAAATTTTTATATTTAACTAGCTGACTCGGCCACGCGTTGCTGTGGTTAACCTATACTTTAATTGTAGGTTATATTAAATGTTTGGAAGTTTGACATAGCGCCATCTATTGAATACTCACTCAATCCAGTCAACAGATGTCACCATCTGTTAGAATCGTTTGGAACTAACAGATAAAGACAAATAATTTGCAATAAAATAATATTGCGATCATAAATTGAGATGTAAGCTATCCTATATTTCAAGTTGGATCAAACTGCACACGGTGTACAAATTTGATTAAAATCGGTTAAGTAGTTTAGGAGTCCATCGCGGAGGAACATGTGACACGTAATTTATATATATTAAGATATAGGTACTTATTTAAAATATTGTCACTTTTAAATCTATAAATAAGTGAAGAAAAATATAAATACATATAAAATAATTATTTACAATGAAATATAATCACTTATAGACCTTTGTGTTGTTTTTTGTCATTGAATGTTGCAACCACAAATTTTGTAATATGACCTTCAATTTTATGATAATTTTATAAAGTGACAATATTTTTTTATTTTTATATTTTTGAGTATTTTTATAAACACCTATCCTTTTTGTAATTAATATATGTTTGATAACTAATTGTAAGACGTTTTTTATTAAGAAAAATAATCAGTAAATTGATAATGGCAGTTTTGCTTAAATAAAATTTGAAAATTAATTTTTCCTGCAATAACGAATAACATGACAGTGATTTGTTGATATTTTTTAACACAAAAGAACGTTGTTAATGTAAATATTTTTAATTTTAAAGTTTATTACTACCAGCTTAAATATTCTTCTACTTGTATACTTATGTTTCGTCATAATATGCATACAAATAAGAACAGATGTAAATGAATTTTGTTTTTATAAATGGACAGTAGGTATTTACGTTACCTACAGGTAGTTTAATATTGTAATAAGGATATGCGAGGGTCATAAAATTAAACAAATGAATTTTTAGAATGCGTTTTATATAATATGCCTACATATTAGTCCTTGTGTATTATAAACGTTGATTAATTCTGTTAAATATAAAGACAAATTAAAATATAAAAAATATAATTTTAGGTCATCTATATTTTCGTCTTAAAATTAATATTTGATGAGAACTATAAAAATTTGTTACTTATTTAAATATATAAAAATACTTATCCTCATAAAAAATAATTGAACTGTAAATATTTGTGAAAAATAAGATGATAATTCTATTTTATCAGTAGAAATTATTTGTCAACGTCTTTATATACATATGTATGTATGTATAAAATTTATTCGCAGTTTGTGAAAATAAAATATATGTTTGAGATAAACAATATTTACTGTATTAATATAATTACATATTATTATATACATTAAAGAACTGACGTGGTATAGGGCAACCAGGGCCGGATTTACAAATTTGCCGCCCGTAGGCAGTTACGAAAATTGCAGCCCTTTTCATTGAATAAAAATAAAAAAAAGTGCATATTTTTCTATTTTTCATATGAATTACTTTTTTTTTTTTTCGTTGTCAAATAACATTTTTTAGGTTATTTTTCCCAAATATGCCGCCCTTAAATTTTTGCCGCTATAGGCACGTGCCTACATTGCCTGCATGGTAAATCCGGGCCTGAGGGCAACATAGGTAAATGCCTAGCGCGCAGATTGATTGGGGGCACGTTATGTCGCATTATGTTATTACGTTTTATCTTAACAATTTTGATTGGCAATTTTTTTAGACAATATCTCTTAATGTTATAATATATTTTATGAAATATAAAGCAAAATATGACGATTTTAAGTTAGTATTGTGCAAGAATATTATCAAAGATTAAATCTAAAACAAGTATTTGAAACTAAAAGTTTACGCTTTTGAAAGGTGTCAACAGATTTAATCTAAAATATTTTTTAACCCTATGCACTATGCACCTTAACAAAGTTTACAAAAGATGTATTTGTCTGCTTGTTTCATTATTCATTATTTAAATCTATAAAAAGCAGTAAAATGTAATGAATCAAATTTTAACCCTCCGTCTGTACACTATATTTTTCGAGACACGGTCTGTACACTGGGTCTTTTAGGAAACAGTCGCGTTTTCAAAGTTTAATAGGCTTTCAAAAAATCTGAAAAAAAATCAGGGTTACTTCTTGAAGTGTCTACTACATGGCTCAATAGTTGTCAAAGCCTAAAGTTAAGAACCATTGGTAATAAAAATTTAAGTATAGTCAAAAATAGAAAAACGGGATTTTGTTAAAAAAATTGTAACTTTGCAATAAACAAATATATAAAAAAAGGTTATATGGTTATGAAGCTTAGACTATGACCTTTCAAAAGAATATAGTGTCATTGGCATAGCATCCAAAAAGTTGAATTATAACAGCACCTGAAAGTGGGAAATATTTTACGGATTCAGGCATGCCATAAATAAACGAAATGGTAATTATTTTGCACAAAATCAGTATTTTTTGACATAAACATTGTCAAAAAAGCCTGGAATTACATGAAACATTTATTTTAGCCATGAAAAGACGAAAAAAGCAGAAAAAAATGGTATCCATTTACCTTAGAAAACACACGCTGTCTGTACACTGACCCATTTCAGGAACGGACGAAACTTGCATCTGCTGGCGTTTGCAAGAAAATTGTCAGACCCTGGTGCCCTTTGAGCCTTTAGTCCCTACTCATACCTAGTTTTTAGGCGAGCTAGCACAAGCCCGCCCCCCATTCGTAGGAGAGATATTGAAGTTTGAAATTTCGACTGTTCCTTAAAAGATCCAGCATACAGACGGAGGGTTAAAATTAATTTTCAATCTATGATTGTACAACATTTTTGCCCTGTAATTTTGTCCTTGCTTTTTGACGACAATTTTTGTTCACTTATACATATAAGTTTAACGCTTTGATATCAAATAACTGTTGGAGATCTAAGAAGAAAAAAATTAAATCTAAAATTTTACGATTTCCAACTATTAGTAGATTTTGTCTAAAAAACCCTCATGCTTCTAACAAAATTTATATATTTTTGTTTTAAATTACGAATGCATAATTTTGCGGAAAATGAATAAAAAATGAATTTGAAAAAATCACGAAAAGGTCAATTTTTCATTCACAAAAAATGCATTTACCATACAATTTTTTTATTAAATACAAAAATAAATTGGATTTTATAATACTTTTTCATTTATCTCTCACATGTACAATGTACACTCGTAAATCGAATATTCACAATCGATTTTAAACAATAATGTAAAACTGATATTTATACATACCTACAATGCAATATTATATTGCAAGTTTATTAATAATATTATTTGACGACGATAGATAGATACAAAAGTCTGTTTTGCATCTTTCTCTATGAACATGTGTTCACATATGGTTCAAGTATGTGTCAAGTAGATATTTTCGTTGAATCCCGAACCGGTTTCGGAGAAAATTAAACTGAAAAAATATTGACGGTTATAAGTGACACTCGGTGAAATAGCATGCTAGAAGTTTTATTGGTTTAGTAGCTGCTAGTGTTTGTGTTACATGGTTTATAAATATTTACATCGATCACGCTGAGATTGGTAAGAATAGATTACTTAAATCACAAAATTTACACTTTTTAACATTCTTCTATGATGTTATCTATATCTATAAAAGAGTTTGTCCTTAATCACTCACTCACTCACTCATATATCAACGTACAGCCCAAACCCCTGGACCTAGAAACGTGAAATTTCGTAGATACCTTCCTTTTATGAAGTAAGCACCCACTAAGAAAGGATTTTTTGAAATTCAACCCCTACGGGGTTAAAACAGGGTGTCAAAATTTATATAAAAAATTTTTTTTTGTTCGCATTTAATTAAAACTTATCGAACTCTACAATATAAATTATGAAACAATAATTTCAGCATTTCCAAAAATTTAACCCCTAAGGTGTTAGGGGGGTGGAAAAATTTGTAAATTTTTTTTTGTATTCACCGAATGAAACATGGCACAAGTAGGTACTCTACGAGATAAATATCAGTTACGAAAATTCAACCCATATGGGAATGCGGGGGGGTAAAATTTGATATATTTATCTTCATAATTGTTCATGATATTAAAGTTTATTCGGACAAATTGCTTTACTTATAAAGGTAAATTCGGAAAAAATAGTTATCTATTAAAATAAAAATTTCGACATTCAACCCCTAATGGCGGGGGTAGACAGGGTCTGTATTTTTGATATGTTTATCTGCATAGCTGCTTACGTTATAATGGTAGAGTCGGGCAAAATAATCTCCAATAAAAAATTCGATATTCAACCCCTAATGACGAAGGTAGACAAGTGGTCAGTTTTTACAATGTTTTTTTTTTTTACTAAGATCCGAGATATTTACGTTTTTTTATAGATAATGAATAAAAATCAAAATAAAAAATCTAATATGTCATCCCCTATCAAGTATGGAGGGTTCTAATTAGTTTCGAAATTTACGCGAGCGAAGCCGCGGGATTCCGCTAGTATAAAATAATCCACATATCAATAACTTTGTATTTGGTGTTTTGATTGAAATACTACCTAACCAAAATATGTTTTAATAAAACATATTACACATAACAGTAAAAATAATGTTGGTAAAACAAATATGTGTCTTATCATCAACAAAAGAAAGTAGAAATATTGTTGATATAATAATATGTATTATAGAATACCTATATATAATATTTACACTAATTGCAAGTGTATTCATAATTAGTAAGTAAATAAATTATTAATGTGCAATATAAGTACATGTTTTATGTACTTACATTGTATAGGAATTTATCACAAAGATAATTATAATATAAGTATTTTAACTATTATTTTATACATTTAGTGGTATTATTTTTTTTTTTTTTTCTATTGATGAATTATATGTCGGCAGAATCTCTTCTAGTCCGACAGCTCAGTTGTGTTTCTATTGCTTTTTGTTGTTAATGTCGTTTTTCAATCTATATTTTTGAGGCTTTCCTTCAAAATAAAAAAAATATTGGGAAAAAATATAAAATGTTAGTTGGGCCTTATGATATTTAATATTAATTTATTGATAAAACATTTTTAGCTTGTCGTGCTTAGTACTAATTATTAGTTTTAAAATAATCTAACGTACGTTGGAAAAGAGATTGTTAGGTTTTCATAGTGAGTTTAGATCAGAAAACGAACAAAAATTAAATAAATTTTTACAGATTTTGTAAAATATAACAATCTTTGGAAATGCATTAGAATTCTTGTACGAATACGTAAAAAATCAACTTTAAAGTATAAAATTAACCCGAAGATTTATTAATTTTCATAATGTTGAACTTAACTTCTCACATAATAAGGGTTGATATATCGCATCGTTGACCTCGGGGTCAATTTGGACCAAATTTTGCCAGCCTTCTTTATGTTTAATGTCGACAGTCCATTTTGATTCAATGTTGATCGAAGAAAATGTTTAATTCCTTTTGTAAAAGATCTTTCTCCTACTATGTATGGTTTATGATATTTTAATCGTAATCGCTATATTAGGTAACATGTTCAGAAATCCTATATTGATAATATCTTTAAATAATCCTGCCGGTTTCGTGTTGAGTTTAAAATTGCATTTGTGAACACGCTCAATATTATTAATTCTTCTATAATTTAAGACATAGTAATAAATGCACGAGATACAAGTTTTATGCATTTTTTAAGAGTCTTACTTTATAAAGCTTGTATGGTTGTACTTCTATTTAATCTTCAATTAATCGTAATAATTATTCAATTGGTTATTAACATGAAAGTATGAATTACGATTATAATTATATTTAAGATTAGAGAAAGTAGTACACTCTCTTCTTGAACTTCATTAGCTACCAGAAATTAGTAAAATTGTATTGAAAACAAATACTTTGGAACATGTATGTTTATCTTATAATTTTTTCAGGGTTTTCTATTGAATTAGATATTTAATTCTTTATATTAATTGGTAAATAAAATATTATTGCTTAACACATTTACGATTTTTGCAAGAAATAAAGAAACTATAATTATTACAAACAGTAGTGGGTGCTAAGGCCTAAGCAAGTCATAACCTAATGATGCACGTTATTTATAAAAAAAAATCTAGAAATAAAACGAGACAGTCACGTCCCCTGCAGCGAATGGGTTAAATGAAACACATGGTATTTTGGACGTATTTATTAATTACTTACAAGGAAGGTCTTTCCGGGGTGTATTCTATACCGATTTTTGTGCACGTTTGCAATTTGTAAGCCATTCCACGTTCGTAATTAAAAGTTCTTCCACTTTTATTTTAAAATGTAAAGTATCGGGAATCCCGAACAGTAAGAAGTCTATTATTATCTCGACACTTATTCTTCTTCAGTAGATCAATCAATCTATAACTATATGAAAATAGGTAATATGGGTTTTTAAATACTTTCAAATATCATTAAATTGTTTTGTAATGAGAAAACTGCAATTAAATATAAGTGTTGTTATTAATTAAATAAAATACTAAATGAATATCATAAAAAATAAAACGTTTCATTTATTTTTAAATATCTACTGTTCCTAATTACATCTTAAGATATTTAAGTCTGACATTGTTAAAGTATATGAAAAATGTGTCGGTTATAAATAACACTTATCATTGACCATTGAAGCTTAAAAGATTCTCTATTTTTTTACTTTTTTTTATTAATAGATTTTTTGGCCAGGTTATAGGATAAATTTTGTTACGTTAGGTAACATAAGGAATAGGTAAGCTTTAACGACAATATTAAATCAAACCGGAAAAAATCGTAAATATCTCGTCGCCTATGCGAGATGGGGTTTTTCTCACCCCATAAACCCTCTAATTGCAACCCTTCATACGTGTTAGAAAGTGATATATTGTATTAGCGCACTCGAAATATACCGAGTTTCGTGAAAATAGACACGGTTTTCCAGTAATTCGTCCGCCATTTTGGATCCGCCATTTTGTTTTCAAAAATTTTACTACATATTTGTAATCAGTGCATTCGAAAGCCCCCATATATCGAGTTTCGTGAGAATAGACACCATTTTGCAGTAAGTTATCCGTCATTTTAAATCCGCCATTTTGTTTTTCAAAAATTTGATTTTATATTCGTTATCAGCGTATTCGAAAGCCCCCATATACCGAGTTTCGTGAAAATAGACACAGTTTTGCAGTAAGTCGTCCGCCATTTTGAATCCGTCATTTTGTTTTCCTAAAATCTGACATCATATTCGTAATCAGCGACCTCGAAAACCCCCATATACCGAGTTTCGTTGCAATCAAACAATATCTTCATATTATGGCCAGCTTTTCGTGATTTCGAACCAATGTGCAGCGTGGCGGCGTCTTCCATCTCCCCGCGACACTTTATCTAGTTAGCACGAATTCTCACGAATATGTTATTATACTTATGATTATTTCACGTTATTTCCTAAACCAAAAGACCAAATTGGATTCTGTAAAAGGGAAATTATATCTACATTAAGTACTTATGACGATGAAATCATTTATTTCAATAAGGATTGAAGTTTTGCAGGTCAAAACTCCATGTAAACCGAACCCAAATATTTTATGTTTTCTTTGTAACATAAAAGCAGTCATTGTGGCTAAAATATAAAAGTTAGACATATGGTGTCCCGGACTTTATTGTAGCACTTTTGATTCTACACAATTCTTTAATACATTATTTTGTTCTATATTCAACGGTTTAGGCAGCGTATCGCAAATAAGTGTGCCGTCGGTAAAATTTTTTCCGACTTGATTTACTAATATCGTCACTGCTTAGTTGTTATGTTACCTAACGTTATAAAATATAGCCTATAACTTGGTCAGAGAATGTACCTATGATTTAAAAAAAAAATCACGTAAATCGGATAACTGGTTCTCGAGTGATAAGCGCACTAACGGACAGACAGACAGACAGACAGACGTTGAGCTTTATATATATTAAGGATATACCTATATGTATTTTTAATAGTCGGTATAAAATTTAACATGTTTATTTTAAGTAACAAGAAACTTCTACAAAACGTAAATATTTATTAAGCGATAAACATAATTCATATTAAATGAATATTAACCACGAATTATCAAAATTCATAGTGTTTATCAATTTTTGTTAATGTGTAAAATTAGAATTGCATTGCTCAGGAAAAAACTATACAATAAATAATTATAAATGCGAAAGTAATTCTGTCTGTTTGTTTGTTACCTTTTCACGGTTAAACCAATGAACCTATCTTGATGAAACTTGGCAGCGAGATAGCTTGCATTTTGAAAAACGACATAGGTTACTTTGTATCCCGAAAATTGATAAAAAAAATTCAACGCGGACAAGGTCGCGGGTAACAGTGATAATAAAACCTATATTATTTAAATTTATTTCTGTTATTAAATATAGGACTGCAATGAAAGGCCACAATTTTTTTTTATTTACAACTATCCTTATTTTTTATTTATATATTCTGTGGATGTTATAAACAGTTAAACAGTTGTGGGAATACAGCCAATAACCTTCAAGTTTTATTTTTATAAAAGCCAATAAAACTTTTAAAAATAAGTTAACTAATATTACATTCTAAATGAAATAATGTGTTTATTAATTATATTTATAATATTAATATATTCATATTAAATCAAAATACTTATATGTTAGTCCACGGTATTTAGATTAAAATTTGCCAAATAGAAGAAAAAAATCATAAAGTTTTGATATTCTGTACACGTACTCTCAGAAGGGTTCGGAATAAGAGCCCGAAAAGTTCCCACCTAAATCGTGGATGGAACATCCCCTTTTACGTGAAAAACTACCCCTGGAGTGAATTTTATTCCAGTTTTTCCCATTTTTCATCCGAACTGCCGCTCGGAGAAAAAAATATTATAGGAATTAAAGATTAAACATTAAATTTTACGTAAAAAATGTCATATGCACTATTCGGCTAATCCTCAGCCTACTCTCGCATTCAATGCTCAAAGTGAAGGGTAGTTTTTGGAGCGCAAGGAAAAATCGGTATGACAAAATTTTTCACCGTAAATATTTCCATAACGGTTAATTTTACCAAAAAGTTGATAAGGATAAAAATTTTAGAACTGAATCTCCTCTATAAGAACTAAGTATCAGAATTTTGTTTCAAACGTTTTTTTATTGATTTTTTACCTTTTTACACAAACGTAAATTTCATTATTTTGAGATATTTTCCATAGAACCCATTGAGACAACATTTTCGCGCGTTTTTTTTAGTGATTTACCATCGTAAGTCTATTCTTGTAAAGTCTTATATATTTTTTCAAATTTATACCTGTTTTTGGTGTAGAAGTAATTTTAAGTATGAACTACCTGTTTATTCATTCAGAATTTAATTATTTTATACAGGATATCCGTTAAAAGGATTTAAGGGACAAGCACATACACACACACATTGGAAACATAGTTTTTTTAAAATATAAATTGGAGTTGTTCCACTTTTTTATTATAAAATTATATTCGTGTAAAATTATGGTATATGCATTTGTGAATAAAGGGAAAAAATCAATAAAAAACGTTCGAAAAAAAATTGTGTTACATGAATCTCATAGAGGAGATTCAGTTCTATAATTTTTATCGTAATCATTTTTTTGGTAAAATTAGCCATTATAGAAATATTTACGGTGTAAAATTCTCTATGCATCGAATATTTTATTATCAACGTCGCATAGGATGCAATTAATTTTTATTTACTCGTTTATTATTAATTTATTTGATTTTTACAGGACCGAACGAAGAGGTAGATTGTGCATAATTATTGCTTTTATTTTAAATTATTTTTTAATTTAATATTTTTCATATTATGTAGTATCTTTTGAGAAATTGTCAAATATTAATATGCAATTATACTTATTGTTAGGTATTTTTTTATGAATTACATATATGAAGTTCAGTGACGTAGGTAACTATAGAAATGGGGGCTCCAGACAATTTTTTCAGAAGGGTTCCTTTGCCAGGGAATTTATTAATGTTATTTCACCCCCCCCACCCCACGATAATATTTATTATTTAGAATTTTGAAGGGATGTATTTGAGGTATGGGTATGGAGACGTTCGAAAAAAAGTGATTTATGTAAAAAAAAATTTTTTTTGATAATACAATACTAAAATGAAGAACAGTCAAATTTTCAACGACAAATTTTCAAGTTTTCGAGATTTTGATATTCAATTTTAGAATTTTAAAATAAAATGAAAACGTAAAATACGAAAAAACGAATATGAATAACTGAAAAAACAGCCATTTTACTAAAAACTTTTTTTGATCGTTTCGATTCTAAAAAAAAAAAACAAAATTAATACAGCATTTTTTTTCGTTCACCACTTTTGGGGGCCCACTGATGCTCGGGGCCCCGGACAATCTAACCGGTCAGTCCGGTGGTAGATACACCACTGATGATATATATAGTCCTCTGTTTTGTAATATTACGATATCTCATTTAATGCATACACATTTTCAATTATACTTGACAGATTAATAAGAGAATTAAGTTTATTATTAATAATAATAATGAACAAATAATTATATAGTTAGGTACGTAAGAAACGTTTGTATAAAATCTGAGACAAATTAACTGTATCCTTGAATTGGAAAATATATGTTAACTGACCAATTTGTATTTAAAAAAAATTACTGAAACAAAATAAGTGTATGAGAGTATAAAAAACGAAATACAATTGAGTTACAATTTATAATACTTTATTTTTTTCAATATTTAAATATATTTATTGTTAGTAAGGCAGATTAGCGCAGCGATGCCAAAATTTCGTTGAACTTAATATATTAACTCACTATCTTATAGTAAACAGTAGATTTCTTTCATTATCTTTATTGTTTAGAAACATTATCTTGAAGAAAGATTACAAATGTAAATAATAACATAAATAAATTATATACATTAAAACTACTTTGTTATAAATGCCATATAACATTAATTTGAATTGACTTTGACCTATTCAAAAATATTTTTGTTTCTAATAAATCAATTAAATCTATTAATAGCAACAAACTTTTTTTATAGCACTATTAACTAGAAAGCTTTAAAACCATTAGTCATTTTGTCAATTTTCTAATAAACCCTTATTCCAATATTATATTAGTTATCTATGATCTTTTGTTTAATCTGTTCATGGTAACTGTATATTTCTTATAAAAGGTTAAATAAATATTAAAATATTAAATTAACATTAAAATAAATATGTAGTAGGTACCTATAACATAAAATAATCAAATCTAAACAAAACAGGTGTACTTCAATATTTCAAATTGCTATAATTTTCACAATTATCATATTATGCTCTATAAGACCATTGATACATTATAGCGTTTATCTTTTTCGTCATTTTTCGAGAAAATAAATGTCATGAATTTGTTGAGAAATGACAGGACCATTTTAATTATATTTTATAATTAAAATATCTTATGAACGTCCTAAAGAACTATATTATATGAAAATAAAATCCAGTCAGACATAAAAACATAAAATTCGTTCGTACCTGGTGTATCCATAATATACATATACATATTTTTAAAATCACCATGTTATATTTGATGATTTT
The DNA here is from genome assembly GCA_949319165.1 of Sialis lutaria. Lineage (NCBI taxonomy): Eukaryota > Metazoa > Arthropoda > Insecta > Megaloptera > Sialidae > Sialis > Sialis lutaria. Next base: position 5,360,678 of record OX439231.1, on the reverse strand, counting down.
TTTTATATATTACTAGCGGGATCCCGCGGCTTCGCTCACGTAAACTTTTTTTATTCATTAACTATAAAAAATCGTAAATATATCGGATTTTAGTTAAAAATTGTAAAAACTAACCCCCCCGTCTACCCTCGCCATTAGGGGTGTAATATCGAATTTTTTTTGCAGATTATTTTGCCCGACTCTAACATTATAACGTAAGCAGCTACGCAGATAAACATATCAAAAACACAGACCCTGTCTACCCCCGCCATTAGGGGTTGAATGTCGAAATTTGTATTTTAATAGATGACTATTTTGCCCGAATTTACCTTTATAAGCAAAGCAGGTAATACAGATGAACATATTTTAATCCATCCTCGTCCCCGTCCCATGCTATTAGGGCTTGAATATCAAACTTTCATTTTTAATTGAATAATTATTTTTCCGAATTTACTTTAATATCATGAACAATTATGAAGATAAATATATCAAAAATTTACCCCCCTCCCATTCCCACAGGGGTTAAATTTTCATAACTGATATTTGTTTTGTAGAGTACCTACTTGCGCCGTTTCATTCATAAAAAAAATATTTTACAAATTTTTCCACACCCTTAACATCTCAGAGGTTAAATTTTGGGAAATTCTGAAATAATTGTTTCATTATTTATATTGTACAGTATGTTCGATAAGTTTCAATTAAATGCGAACAATTTTTTTTTCTTATATAAAACTTTGACGCCCTGTTTTAACCCCGTAGGGGTTGAATTTAGAAAAATCCTTTCTTAGTGGGTGCTTACATTATAAAAGGAAGGCACCTACAAAATTTCACGTTTCTAGGTCCAAGGGTTTGGGCTGTACGTTGATATATGAGTGAGTGAGTGAGTGAGTGAGTGAGTGAGTGGTTAAGGACAAACTCTTTTATAAATATAGATTTAAAAATATATTTAAAAATCTCGAAATCCTAGGATTTGTGTGTTACTTATCCCAGTATTTCGGGATCAAGTAATGTGCGATATTGGCCAAAAATATGTTTTAAATTTGAATAGAACTATTTTTACTGTAAATCTGGAAGAAAGTCGAAAAACTGTTTTTTTACAATTAGTGATACCTTTAAGAACCATTTATATTAAAAAATACCCTGTCTGAATTTCTTCTATTCAAAAATGTTTGGCACCTTTAAAACAGTTTTTTTTTAATAGTAAAGAGATGGAACTTGAAACATATTTACAAATATTAGAATATGGAGATATGTTATATACATTACTTATATTTAAAACTAACAAAATTTTTAAATGAATATTTAACAGAACATTCCAACTATATCTTATAAAAATAACAAGTATGCACTAGGTTTTAATCAAATAATTAAACTGCATATACATAGGTATATATGTTAACCAATATATGAGGTAAATAAGTAAAACTAATAAAATATAAAATAAAAGCATTTCGTACTCGGATGAGCGTGAACTTGTAATCGAGTTGGCTTACATTTCAATATCCCCAGTGACCCGAAACGCATGTCTCTGGATCAGTGTTCGTATTGACCTCCTCCTCTTGTCGCGCTGGTTGTTGACCGCCTCCATCCGTGGACTTCCCCCACTTTGCGCCGCCCGCTTTCTGCACAGCAACACGTTTCCTCTGATTGCGGACCTACATTGGCGGTCTGTGGAACATTTCAATATTATATGATACAATTTCGTCGCCTCGGAGCAAGAGTGGCACAACTCAAAAAATATCGAATTTGTGCTAAATTCATTAGAAGAATAGTAAGATGGTATAGATTTTTATACAAGAGTTTCACAACTGTTAATTCCATGTGTGGCCACCAGGGAGCAAAATTTGAAAAAAAAATTATGAAAAACGGAAACAAGTTAAATCCCCTAAATATTTTAAAGGGCAAATAGGTAAAATTTGCTAGTACTATTAACCGTGAAAAATTTGGATTCACTAGCGCTTTGCTAAATCATCAAAATAAAGTAACATTCAATTATATATGTATTTGTATGTTTAAAAACGTGATTTCCCAAAATTTAGAATTTTTGAGTTGTGCCACTCTTGCTCCGAGGCGACGATATATTATGTAAATGTACATTAATTGAGATTCATTTTATTCCAAAAACTACCTACAAATTGCAAAGAAAAGAATTTAATTGAAAAAATTAACTTACAATGAATCATAATATAACAGTTCAATTTATAACTACTTTTCTTTTATGTATTGATATATATTTTAACTTAAAGTAAGATGGCATTGAAAAAATTACTTAATAATATTGATGAAATTAAAAGATGTAAATTATTTTTTAATTTATTAACAAATATTGTGTAACTTTGTTGTTCCGAATTTCGAGGTCCACGGAATAATATTTACTAACAATAATTTATTCAAATATGTAATAAATTCATTTCCTTTGTGCAAATATATGTATTATAAGAAGATTTTTTTTCATTGGCATTTGATGTTTAAGCATTTTGCCAGTTACGGTAATTTTTTAAGTATTTTTTTGGTTTATCCCAACAATATAAAAAGTTTTTTACATTAAAATATAAACCTTATTGACAGTTTATTTCTCTAACACATAAAATCGAAACGTAATGTATGTTTTGGTTTTACGTACTTCAGTAGCTATACCCCCATAATTATTTATGGAGCGCCACTGCAAATCACCGCTCGGTTTACATTCGCATCACTTCGGCATTTCCAGTTTAACGACCCGGTCTTGTCGCGCTAACTCGTGATATGACTTGGTACAGTGGTGCCGAAATTAACTGCAACACCAGGTAATGTTGGGTGTCAGAATCTATTTAACGGCCCACGATGGTTTACTTATGAACAATGAATAATTGTATTTGTCTTTATATGTAGTATGTATGCTGGTTTTATGATGTAGACATATTATATGCATATTACATTTGGTTTAATTACAACGATACCACATTATATTTTAGTCTTATATATTTTTATTATGAAATATCTTAGTTTATAAAAAAATAATAATTTAATACAGCTCTGACTTATTCAATAATCATATCGCCTTCTTCGGTCTCAGACATTAAACAGTGAAAGTTCCATCAAATTCTGTTGAGTTGTTATTGTGCAAGTTGATATTTTTATTATAAAATTTAAATTGTAAAATTTTTAATAATACAGACCGGAGTTAATACAATTATTATAAAACCTTTGGTCTTAGGCTTTGAAACAGTTATTAGTAGACAGTGTATATTATCAAAATAAATTGTAAAGCCTAAAAACATCCTATATAGACTCAAAAATCACAAATTGTTTAATAGTTCAGTGCCAAAATACATATTTACTCGTATATATACATATAAATCACGCAACGAGAAACAATTATATTGAAATTAGCTAAAGAAAAAAATATTTTAAGAAACAAATATAATTTTTTCTTAAATAAATAAATGTGTTAAATTTTATGTTCTCGCTGATATCAACAAGGAAGATAGTTTTTACAGGCAATAAAATTCATTTTGGTAGATTATAACATATATCTGCACTGGTAGAAAGAATTTCTCAAACCAAGTAAACCTTGTTTTGTATATAACGAAAACAATATTTTCTTAAGATAAGCAATAATCTCTTAAACCAACTATAGTATTCTTGAACAAAGGAATAACGTAGTTGGATTAAGAGTATGTTTCTTATATATTAAGAAAATATTGTTTTCGTTATATACAAAACAAGGTTTTCTTGGTCCAATACAGTTTTTTTTCTGTGTGTCTATTTGTCTATATGTTTACTCCGACCAAAACTACTGAATTAATTTGACACTTTCACTGTTCGAAAGTTCAAAACCCTAGAATTAGCATAGGCTGTTAATGATATTTGATTTACTGCAGGCTGAAAAATAAAATCAAAGATTTTGTTGTAATATTGATGTAGGTTATTAGATAAATTATAATTTCTAATGAATAAAAACGAAAAGGATTAATTTTGATAAACACGAGGAGTTTCTAGTTTACTTATAACAATAAATTAGTGAATGAATAAGAATTCAACATATTTATTGTGTAAGAAGCAATTTTTTTTACTAAATGGTACAGCAGTATGTTATTCATCTATTTTTTTAAGCAAAAATGTTATGAAAATGTGTTCCATATGACTTGACGTAAGAATACATACATCATATTGAGAAATCTTTAATAAATAAATAATTATAGAATTGCACATTTTTGTTTCAGATTATTACTTTTTGAATAAATATATCGTTATCGTTACTATTGATTTTGTCTTCGCTATGTTAACAATTATTATTATTATTGTATGTATGTAAATTATGTTTATTTTGTAATTGGCTTGAGAGTCGTTAGCAAAATATTAATTACTGTTTGATTTTACTAATACCGTTAGAACAGATAATAATATAGACTAGTATATGAATGTTTACAGAACTAAATAAATAAACATATCGTTACTATTGGTTTTGTCTTCGGTATGTTCGTGTCTCTTTTCTTTCAATAAAAAACAGGTATAAATAAATACCATTTTTCGTAAAATCTATTTATTCATTATGTATTTAATCTGATTGCAATTTATTTTCAATATAATATATCTATGTATTTACATACATCTAACAATGAATTTAATGAAAAGAATATAAGTATACTCGTATATAATAACATAATTAAGCACTACAAAACGTGAGTATACTAAACATTGTTTTAAAGTAGAGCTACATTCGGTGTTGAACTGAAAAGTTCATGGTGTCATAGATTGTTCTTTAACTGTTAATTGTTAGTTGTAGTAGAACATTGTATCACGGTTTTTGCACGATACGGTGTAATGATTAAATACAAGTTTTTTTATACATACCTCGAGGGAATGCATTGTTTGATTTTTATTTATAATGATGTGCGCAGTTTAAAAATAAAAACTTCGAAATCTATTCATAATTAGTAAATTGTAGTTTTACCGTTTAATATAGTTTTTTTTAGAAAATATTTAGGTATAAACATCATTCAAGTATTTTTTTTGCTATCAAGAAATATTTAATTTACATAAAATGAATTTATTATGATTTTCTTTCTGACTTAAAAATTCAGCTCTGAAAATGTTTTTATATCGCCTGTATACTTAATTTTTAATCAATTGAGCTAATTCTCTGAAACGTTCTATTAATATCAACAGCGATCCTTAAATTGTTTTTCACAGTACCTATTATAAGGCATCGAAAATAATTCTAAGAGGTTTTGTGAAATTATTATAATATTAAGAAACAAAATTTATGCATTATATGATGCTGGTAGTTCAGTTTATTATGATTAAAAATCTCATGACAGAAATTTAAGAAAACAATATTTTATCATAACTTATTAATTATTACTAATCATATAAATAATTATAATACTATTATAACTAGGTTTTATTACAGCCTAATGCAGTTCCATGCATATAATTTATGTTCATATATGTATGTAGAAGCTGTTGAAACCGTTTGCGAACCATACTGTGGACAGTCAAAACTAAACACACACACGCACAACTAATTTAAAGTAAATTTTACAAGAAATCAACATACATATGTACCTACTAGGGTGGGTCAAATTGTATGGGGCCGAAAAAATCTCTATGGGCAACTCGCGATTCTGGTACTATGGGCCATAACAAGTATTTTTGCCAATGGAACCATACCTCTAAAATCATTTTCGAGCTTACCGAAATTTGTCTGAAGATATTTTCCAAAATACTCAAAAATCGATCTATTTAGTGCATTTCGAATGTACAAAAAAATTATTGAAAATGTGTATACGGGGTTTTTTTGGGTTATTTTCAATAATTTTTTTGTACATTCGAAATGCACTAAATATATCGATTTTTAGTTTTTTGCAAAATATCTTCAGACAAATTTCGGCAAGCTTGAAAATGATTTTACAGGTATGGTTCCATTGGAAAAAATACTTGTTATGGCCCATAGTACCAGTATCGCGAGTTGCCCATGAAGTGAAAATAATTGACCCACCCTAGTACCTACATATATTTATTTTCAATAAAAATAAATTGGACTGATGTTTTCACATACTAAAAATAGTACATACTTCAATTGGTAAAAGATGCAAATTTTGGTGGGCAACATTGGTTTTACTGATAGTTACATGTAAGATAAATGAAACCAATTTTGTATTGCATCAAGTTTGAAATAGTATTAGGTTTTATTGTGATTTCCTTCTATATATTGTTTTCGTAAGAAAATTGGAATGGTGTCTCAAGCTATACGTATCTACGTGATACTGTTGAAAATGCTTATTTTAAAATGTAACTGTATAAGATAAATATTTGCATACTAGTGTTTCATGCAAGTAAACACTATTTATAAGGTATATAGGTAAAGAGATACCGAAACTTTAGACATTAAGAATATAATTACTCATCGTGGAAGAATGTTTTTTCCTCCAACGAAGTCTTCCAGTTATAAATTTTTATGTACATATATTTATTATTGTCTCTAATTACCTACGCTTTTATCAATATGTCGGAAAAATTCCCGGATAATTTAAATATAAAACGAACGATTAATTTTAAGAAAATATACTTCATTTAGTTTTCACAATTGGTACCGATTGTACAGTGATTTAAACAGTTCAAGAATCCATTTTCTGAGATTTACTTTAGCTGGCAGCGAAATTAGCTTTAATCTTTTATATATCTTAAAATAAATTACCCTTCAAATCAGTTCATGTGAAACTTTACTTTGGAAAAAAATATTTCGTAGTCAGATCATGCGAATAGGGAGGGGGGGGGGGGTGATAATAATTTCTTGTCGCATATATCCCTAAAGTTACAATTGTTGATATGAGTCCTGATGCATTGTCGTGCAGGAGATACTAGTCCTACCTAACCCTGTTTATTAGTTGGAAGAGATGTTTCGTTTCATTACTTCTAGATAAAACGTTAGGCAGTTATATTCTGCCAACAAAGGGACAAACAGCTTGAATTTTTTTTTGATAATTTTTTACGTAAGGACAATCACTCCTTCTATTATCTCCTGAGGGTTCTTTGCCACTTATGAAACGGCAATACAATACAAAACTTTTTGTGCATGATGGTGCATATTGCAATATGCATACTTGTATGCATGTTACATAATTATAGGCGTTTCAGTCACACTTTTTCCATTTAATAGCAACATATGTAATATGTACGTCATTTTCGCTAGTTTAAAGGAAATTTATACGAAGTTTACTCAGTAAATATTAATGCCATTCTTATGAAATTTTTACACATTGGGCACGACATGTCAAAATTTGTTAAGTATTTATAAGTTCCAACAATAGAGACAATATTATAACATAGAGTAGGTGTACCATAGTACTTCATGTAGCGACGTTTAAATAATAAGAGAAAGAAAATTTCTGAGTGTTTGCGTCTTTGTTTTTTGAACATATTTACACTAAGTACTCTGCGCATGTGATATTTAACAAAGATAGATTTTTTATCTTATTAATTCCTCCACATTCTTTCTTCTTCTACCAAATATTTATTTTTTCGACTACCATACTTGCTTTATGTATAATTGTATAATATCTTAATGATTGATAGAGCCGCTTGCTATGTTACGCGTGCATCAAAATCAGTCCACCGGGAAAATTTCCGACTAATTGTGTAGGGTAGACCGAGGCGAATCGGATCATTTTGACTTTGAGGTTAAAAAAATACAACTTCTGTCAAAAAAGCATTATATTTATTAATTGAACTGTAATCAGTCTTTATCCTACTTTACGTTGTACAAACTTAATATTATATAATACTTAAATCTTTTTTTTCTGTTAACAAATAACTGAACATCGAGAATTATCCGATTCACCCCAAATCTTGGGGCTAATCGGATCAAATATTTATCAATCATAAAAATAGAAAATTTTCATAATAACATGTTTATAATCATACATAAAACTGAATAATATCTTAATTATGAGATCAAACATCACATAAATCACAAGTGTATGTATGGTCTTTTGTTACCTCTTCTATCAGCGCAGTTTTCGTTGCATCATTTTTCACATGCATTGCACTGATACTGTCATGTTGCTCATTTTCGAACTGTCTTGAACATATCGGTGGCTGTGTGTCCTGAATCGGTTGGTCAGTTTTTTTTCGTATGTCCAAAACATTTAAAACAATGAAAAATTAATTATAAATATGTAACAGACATTTCAAATACTGATCCAATTCGCCCCGAAAGACATGATCCTATTCTCCCCATACCAAAGGTCGTTAGAAAATGTGTTTTATCAAAATACCCGTTACAATATCGTTAAAAAACAAATTAATTTTCAAAATTAGACTAACAACGAGTAAGCATTATTATCAAATACAAATCCCCTAACCATAAAATTTGTTTTAAAATAACTACGACTATTTATAGGCCTAAGAAATCAGGCCTATAAATAGTCGTAGTTATTTTAAAATTAAGTTAGTGTCTTTAGGACTCTGATGATGATAGCATTGCTATTGAAACACGTGTAAGTCTAAACTCTTACAATTTTTATGGTTAGGGGATTTGTATTTGATAAGTCATAACCATAGTTTTTGTCTGTTGTTTGTTATAAGCATTATTACATATCTTACAATTGGCACCAAAACTGCAATAACCGCACGTCTTTGGCGAGGGTCACCGGCACTGAAGTACAGCGATAACAAAATATTGAAATTAGCAACAGATGCGGGACGAAGTGATATGTAACAATGGTTGCATTCAGTGTAACCTTTTTTTTTTAATTTCTCTCCTATTTCCTATTTTGATCCGATTCGCCTCGGTCTACGATATGTTCGTTTCTAGAAGCTTTAATTTATGATTATAGTTTAAATCTATTGCAAAAATTGTAGTCCTCTAATTTATGTACATGTAATTTTTCTTTTTTAACTGTTGAAAATCGTGATTGCTATCTCTTCTTCAATATTCATTTTATTTTCCTCCACATGATCGACACATAGTTTGTGTGCATACGTAATGCTTTAGACCGTCGTTGATTTTCACGCAAAGAATAAATTAAATATCGAAAGCACGCATACAGCGCGCTTTATCCAGTTCGTGTTTCATAATTTAGTTAAACGTTTTCGTTTGTACGCTTATATCAGAAGTAGTTAATTTTATTACCGTTTATTATAATTTTTAGTTATGAAAATACCGGATCATATTTATTTTTATTAATTCTCCTTGAAAACTTGCAGGATGCTGTTATTACCTAATAAATAATATATAAATAGATATAAATTAAGAACCACTGTTTTATGTTTAAATACACTAATTAAAATAATTATACTCATTACAGGATATGCTTAATATTTCGAGTATAAAGTAATCATTTTATTTAAATGTTTTAATGTGTAGTAAATTAACATTGAAAATTATTAAGGCTTTCATTCAGTACAAGCAATTGAAACAATTTTATCTCAATTGGCTAATTATTTTTGTAATTTTGATCGTAAATGACATGTACCTATGTATACAATGTATATGGTGCAGAAACTCTGCTGTTTAGGTAGAATAATATCTTAAAAAAAAAAACAAAATGAAATGCTCAGCCAGTATCTCTGTCGCAGCCGAATGGTAAATTTAGCCACTAGCGACTAGCCACATTATAAAATGGCGCCATTTTGTAAAGCGGCTAACTAACATCTAGCCACTTTACAAAGTGGCTGGACTATAATCCGTCAGATTAAATGATTACCATGCGTTCTACAAAACAGCTGCCCAACGTTTAGCTGCTTTACAAAATGGCTACAATTGAACCGCCAGATTGTAAAATATAGTACATATGTCGCAGCCGGGGATTGAATTCCCGTTTTTAACCTAACAGAGAGATTAAACTACTTTTTTCATCCCTAAAAGATCGCCCTAACGAGTATTTTATTAGAGCATCAACATTTTACAAAACGTAATAGGCTATTTGACAACATTGAAAATATACTACAAATTGTGGTCATCCTATCAGATAATAGCGTACAAGATCATATTTCACTTTATTTTAAAATAAATTATGTATATTTTTTGCAAATTACACGAAAAAAAATATAATAATTTTTGAAATTTTATCTATGACGGGAACGCTATGTGATTGGTTGCAACTCTAGTGACGTCACATGCATGTAAATAACGCTTCCTCGACTGATTGTAGTGCTTTCTGTGTGTTATAACCAGGGTTGGCAAAAACCCGGGTTTTTTAAAAAAAGCCCAGCCCAGCGGGTTTTATTGGGTTTTAAAGCCGGGTTTTTTTGGGTTTTATTGGGTTTTTTTAAATTAAGTAAAGACATATAAAATATATATTTTAAACACAAAAAAATGTATTCAAAAGATGTTGATTGATGTAATTGTGTCTAAAAAAAGAAAATTATCCTCAGTATTTTCATTATATAAAAAAAGTCCTTCGAATTTCCAAATATATAGTTTTCTAAATATATCTTTTAGAATTACCTAGTAAGAGTAACAAAAATAAAAATAAATGCTATTTTTAATAATTGTTCGAAATGGTTTCCGGTTTTTTCAAGACATATTTTGAAACTCGACAAACATAATTAAATGTTTATCAATATTAACTATAAATAATAGTAACTATCAGTTCAATATTAGGTACAAAATTTCAAATATTTTCAAAACCCCTAATCCGATAATCCCCAAAATCAATAGGTCTAAAGTACTTACTAAGACAAACATTTTCTCCAAAAGTAAATAAAATTTTTACAATATACTTATCGTGAAAATTCTTCACCCAGCAGACACATGCATAGCCGCCATACGGAAATATCAGTTCTTTACATTGAATTTATATATATAGTACAATCAGAATCTGCATTTATCTCGGACACAATTTTTCGACGGTATTACAATACTTCCATTTCTTACAGAGTAAAAAATATTTAAATTCTTTATTCGAGAATGTTGGTTATTTCTAGAGAAATTATTTAAAATATTTATTTATCATGAGTTTTAAAACAGACACTGTTTATTTTTGAGAAATAAATGAATATTTGTCATTACAGTTTTTTTTATTAATCCAAAATTATCCATCCTAATTGTAGTAAAGAGGGTAAGTATTAAAAAAATGGGGTTGTCGTCATTCTAGATCTTCTCTCATATAGTCGAAACGAATGATATTTGCTAACTTTTTTAGGTCTACACAAAAAGTTATTTGTATTAAACTTTTCAAATCACAGAGTCTGTATGTATAGGTACAATTAGTTATTACCACTGTTATTTTAATTATAAATAAAATATATAGGTCTGGAATGATTGTATTATAATTATTTCGTTACAAAATAAAATATTTCATTCAAATATACCCTAAAATAATGAAATTTAAAAAAACCCACTGGGGTTTTTTAAGTCAAGTTGCCCAAAAAAACCCACCCGGGTTTTTTTGGGTTACCCAGTGGGGAGCCAACCCTGGTTATAACAAAGTATTATATTCGATTTTTCAGCTTTTTCTGAAGCAGTTTTTAGATAAATTTTATTATTAGTGGCATAAATATTCGTTTCGAATTTCAAAATGGAATTAAATTTTGTGCAACCTACCTAAGGTAGACGCTTTTATGGTTGCACTTTTTTTTAATAATAACGCTGATTACTATGCTGCGGAACTTAAAAATGTGAAAACAGCAGTGTAAGTACCACAAAAACATTTGAAATCCTATATATCTGCAAGATTTAAAATTAAATATTAAGAGGTTAGGTGTACGGGTGGCCGCTGTCAGATTTGTCAAAAATCACGTGTATAGTTATTCAGAAAATATGTTATTTCGTTTTATAAGAACCGATATTTTTAGCTACTATCTAGTTAAATATTACTTACATCAAAGTGATCTTCACACATAAAAACATTTGTATTCAATAAAATACTCGTTGGATTTCTCGATTATTGTAACCACATTTTTCATCTTTTGGGATTCTTTGAAACAGAAACAAACAGTTTGTTTGGACTTTTTATAGACGTATTTGTACATTGTGGCACTACACACTATTTATACACCATTCTATCCACTTAATTTGAAGATGAAATTTACTTCAGTTGCACTGTTTTATTAAGGTTATGACTTATTTACATGCATGTGACGTCACACGCCATATGACCAGCGCCATGATAGAAACGGCGATTCTGGCGCAGTTTTGGAAATTTAAACTTTAACATTGATTTTTATTGAAAATACAGTAGATCTCCCCGAAATATCAATGTAGTGTGCTTATTATGTAATAAAGAATAATTTTAAAAAATTTCTAAAATTAGTCAAATAGCCTATTGTTCGATTGAACCCCCGTTTTTAACCTAACTAGACTAACCAACCTTCTTTCGCCCTAATAGATTGCCTCAACCAAGGAGAGTTAACGTGTTCACATTTTCATAAAGAGGCTGTCATAGGCGAAAACAACACCAGCCACATTATAAAACGCGTTTGATTTACAATCCGGCTGGTGTTAATTAGCCGCTTTGTAAAGTAGCTATATTTACCATTCGGCTGCGACATCTTCTATAATGATAATATAATTTTGATGTTTCCCTTTTCTGGTTTAGGTTTTTTTATTCGAGAACAATATCAGTTTAATGTTGTCTACTTACGTGTGTCACTTTCAATTTTTAACAGGTTACAATTGTGCGTGCCTTGTAGATACTTTTTAATCCAATTGTATTTTTAATTTCATGCTCTGATTACGATAATTAATTTTCAAGTACTTGTTATAGCACAACAAACAATTACAGATCTCATGGCGATAATTATGGCGTTTTCACATTTTAATTTAACAGAAAAAACCTTTTAAGAATAGAGATATTATTTTTGTAAGAAAATATTTTACAACAAATATTTTAATGGCTTTCTTTAGACAAAATACTATGAAATTCGTGAGATAGTTTTAAAAGAATGGGATCTCCCTTTACATAATTTGGATTATTTTTATATGGTACCATCTACTAGCCAAACCTAACTAACAAATTCACTTTTTTAAATTAAAATTCTTCAATTAGTTTCTGATTTATGCGTGTGGTGGCAGACCGACATGAAAACAAAAGTATTTTTTTACATGAATGGAAATTTTGAAATCGGAGACCCAAATATTTTCTACCTTCAGAAATTATCGCATCGCTTCCTCATATACTTTGGATGTAACATTGGAACAACGTGGCGTTAGTAGTGAGTGCATTACAGAATATACTTAAAATACAATTAATTAAAAGTGTCTGAAACAAACAAGATGTTCACTCTGCTTTTTATTAAATAAATTTAAAACTTCTTAGAACTGTCGGTATTTGAAATGTTTTGAAAGAAAGCATTACTTTAATTCTGGAATTATTTTTCTTTTGAAACACTGATGCTGTGCCATAGTTTCTGCAAATAGCAATTTACATGAATGAGTAGTATCTTTGAGCGAATTTTTTTTGTAATTTTAAACTTTGACTTCCTTTGAGTCGTTCAGAATCTAAGAAGTCTCATTTATTTTTATCCGACTGCCGCATACAAAAGCAGTGTGATGTGTTAATCAGTATAATACAGTGGTTTTAAAACTTTGTCGACTCAAGGAACCCGTGTAACGTTTTTTTTCGGGGAACCTATTCCCACCCTTAGAAAAATATATCTTTAAATAATATCCGAGAATTGCGGTTACTGCGCAAGTATTTATGTTTTTAGAATTAGCTATAAATGCAGGAAAACTCACCTATGTAAATATAGCTATTTTGCGCTCACTAGTAATTTTTTGGAATGGAATAATTTTCAAATATAACTAATAATTAGAAATTGGAAAAATAGTTGTTATTTTATACGAAATAGTTGATTTTTTTTTCGTAAAATAGTTGGTAAATAGTTGATTTCAATCAAAATAGTTAACGAAATAGTCACAAATTTTTTTACGATAGTAATTTTTGAAATTTACTATTACTACAAATATGTGTATTACTATTATAAAAAAAAACATTCTATAAGCAAGTATAATATACAACTCGACTATCAGGCTAGTACCTTTTGAAAAAAAAATTAATAACAAGCAAGGACCAGCCGGATAATTTAGTTAAATTTTAGGGGTTGAAAGTAAGTTTTCGCGATTTTCGACGAAACGTGATCTTCTAGCCAAAAATATACAGCACAAAAGTTGTAGACAATAAAAAAATCTAAAACTTCGTACAAACATTTTACAATATAACCTCAAATTTTCCGAGAAAATGGCGGAAAATCGATTTTTTTTTTCTCACATAAAAATAATTCAATTTACATTAAATTTTGTGAAAGTATACTTGTAAATTAATTGTAACGGCCTATAACTTATACTTATAAATTGTTACCAAAAAATCAATATTAATAATTAGAATTATTTCAATGTTTGTATCTATATGCTTTTTTTTCAATACAAAATTTTTAACGTTGGATAAAAAAAGTCAAATAGTTTAAAAATAGTTGAAAAGGTAAAATAGTTGCAAATAGTTGATTTCAAATTGGGTTCAATCAAATCAGTTTTCTGAAATCGATGGAGATATGTTATAAAAATTACAATAGCTACATTTTTCGCAATAGTTGAAAAACTATTTTTCCAATCTCTACTAATAATCTATAATTTTATTTTTAATGAACTAGTGTGAGTGTTTTATTTACAGTGGTGCCTCGCATAACGAACGCTGCGCACAACGAACTTTCTGTTCGTTCATTGCGCGACTCGCACAACGAACCTCGCTTCGCACAACGAACTGCATCGTGTTTAATTTCGCCGCCCGAACGCTTCTACGTATCACGAAGTCGCCCGAACTTCTACAGTCGCACGCAGTCGATGCTCAAAATTGCATGAACATGCATCAACGCGCGTCAGTCGTTCTTTTCTGTGCTTAACTCACACCTGTTTGTTTTAATAAATGTAATTTTGTGTGTCTGTATTATGAGTTCTAAAAAAAGCAGGAAGGTGATTTCTGTTGAAATGAAACAAGAAATAATTAGAAAGAGGATTTGACACTGCAAGCTTCGGTAGACTCTCCTAAATCTGATTCTGACTAAAAAATAAAAAACGTGAGCAAATTTTTATTATGTTACAGTACCATATTTTATACTACAGAACGAATTAAATTTTTTAACATGTATTCTTATGGGAAAACGCGTTTCACATAACGAACTTTTCGCATAACGAGCTTGCTCCCGGAACGAATTAAGTTCGTTATTCGAGGCACCACTGTATTTTTTTTCGAATTTTTGTTTTGACTCGCAGAACCCTACAAACAAACTAATATTAGACCAATATCTAATATTATTATTTGTATCTGTATGTCAAAAATGACCTAGATTAGGTGAGATTAAAAAAATACTTAATATCTAAAAAAAGTCTTAATTTAAAATATGTCAATCGAGTAAATCCGAATAGCATTAACAACTGTACTGAAAAATATACAAATAATAAGTATAGGCGGATACCTCACAGTATGGAGTCTTCTTAAATTTAATAACAAGATCTGATTATAACTTCAACCGCGAGCTTTTTTATCTATACTTTTTTTTCGAATTCAACAAATATTGCTGTACTAAAAAATATATACCTACTGAATATATTTGCAATGTTCGCCTGCAACATTTGTATTTCGACGTATAATCGACAACTTAATAATATAGAGTAGGGAATAACTTTTTTTAGAATCGTTTTCGAAACGCTACCAAAGAAACATGTAATTTGACATCATCTTGAATGTTGAGGTTCCTAAATGGCTTTCTTTATACGAAAAAAAACATATATTTTGGGTAATATATCTCTGTAAAGGAGAAAGATATTTAAATGCGCAATAGTTAAAAAAATGTAGTGGCCTTAAAATGATATTATATATACATAACACTCAAAGATTTACTACAGTTAATTGATTTAAAAATGCCATGAACCACAAAAAACATAATATTTTTAAACAATTAACTGTGTAGTAAATGTTTAACTTTTATATTAAAAAATCTTCCCTCATCACCGAGATAAATATTCTATGATGAAATGTTTTTTTTATGTACAGGGTGAGTCGGGAGGAATCTGTAAAACTCCGGGAATGTATAGTACACGTGAAAATAATAACAAAAAACCCAAATTTTGTTATCCGATTTTCATTTGTTTTTAAGTTATAGCGTAATTAAAAATAAAAGAAATTTCAGTAATTATGGAAGTACTAATAATGGATAAAGTAGTTTGCTGTGTTCCAGGCTCGAAAAGATTTGATACATTTTATTTATTATGAGAATTATTAATTTTTAGTAATTATGTATGAAATTTGGTTAATTTTTAACTACGCTATAACTTAAAAACAAATGAAAATCGGATAACAAAATTTGTGTTTTTTTGTTATTATTTTCATGTGTACAATACATTCCTGGAGTATTACAGATTCCTCCCGACTCACCCTGTATGTTATAATATTACGAGGCCTGTGAGAAACTTTTACACACACATACCTACCTTCTCACTATTGAAAAACAAACGTCGCTTTTCAGCCTCTTGTGAACCAATATATCATGCTTACTTGCATTTCGTGCCACGTTAGGTCTAACGATGTGTGACTTCTATGCGTGTGTGCAAAAATTGTATATGCATATACAGATTGGCCCACAAGTTACAACTGCTGTTCTATTATTTAATCTATAAATATTTAATGTTAAGAAATTGATAAAAATGATACTCCATATAGTAGGTACATTTAATTTTTGTATGAATGTGAGCAGTTTTGCCAGTAATCAGTATGTATTTGACATCGTTGAATGTTCGCACGACCGACTGTTCAAACACCTCGATGGCACTTCTTTCTACTCAGTTAACTGATTGTTTTGTCACTGTTTTACAGTGAAAATCTCGCTAAGATCAGTTCAGTAATACCTAATTCACTAATTCATTGTATGTTATATAAATGTATTATATAGTTATTGTAGGGTGTGCCAAAAAAAGGCGATATTTTTTTTTCGCTCTCAGCCCAAAATATCTCAGGAAATGCCTAAACAAAGCTCCTGTTAAAAGTGGAGCTCAAAATTCCAATTTTAAGAGGTCCTCCACGGAAGTTGAAGTTTTCCCATCTAAATAACATGGGAAACGGGGTTTTTTAACAGTTTTTTGTCCTGCAAACTGTGAAAAAATTATTTTTGAAAAAAATGAATGAATGGATCTTTTTGAGTATTAAATTTAGTACAAAAATTCCCGTTGAGTCAAATTTCTATATTCAATATTTGATTTTTGACAGAGCTTTGAAGTTCAAATTTTCGCATTTTTTCGCGTTTTTCGCATTTTTCAGCTAAACTATCCCAGTTAGGGCAAAATGTTAGGTAGCAAAATTGTAGTACGGTTGAATTTCTATAAAAAAGTCTCCATCGACTTTTTTGTATTATGAATAACAACAAAGTTATAGACCCATAAACATTTATTTTTTTAAATTTTCGCTTTTATGAACTAAAATATCGATAATTGAACAAAGAATTTTATGCAAATTTGTTAGTACATCAAATTTGGAACAAAATTGGATAAGATTTTTTGTATTATCAGTAGTTAAAAGTTACAGACTTATTTAATCATATTTTTATGATTTTTCCACAAAATTATGAAATATATTAACAATAAACATGACATATTATTAAAATATAAAAAGCACAATGTCGTAGCCTTTATCCCTTTTAGGCTGGTTCCAATAATTTATATAACTTTGTTGTTATTCATAATACAAAAAAGTCGATGGAGACTTTTTTATAGAATGTCAACCGTACTACAATTTGCTAGTTAACATTTTGCCCTAACTCGGATAGTTTAGCTGAAAAATGCAAAAAACGCGAAAAAATGCGAAAATTTGAACTTCAAAGCTCTGTCAAAAATCAAATATTGAATATAGAAATTTAACTCAACGGGACTTTTTGTACTAAATTTAATACTCAAAAAGATCCATTCATTCATTTTTTTTCAAAAATAATTTTTTCACAGTTTGCAGGACAAAAAACTGTTAAAAAACCCTGTTTCCCATGTTATTTAGATGGGAAAACTTCAACTTCCGTGGAGGACCTCTTAAAATTGGAATTTTGAGCTCCGCTTTTAACAGAAGCTTTGTTTGAGCATTTCCTGAGATATTTTGGGCTGAGAGCGAAAAAAAAAATATATCGCCTTTTTTTGGCACACCCTAAATTGTACACATGTACAATTGATGTTACATTTGATATAAAAATCATTGAATTGAAAATTACGTTTACCATAAAAAATTGGTGTCATTTAAATTTTGCGTCAAGCTTTAAATAATATATGTTATATGCCTGCGTGTGAGTAAGGTGAACAATCGTAGTGTAAGCATCTACAATTTAAAGCACGTATGCAAATACCTTCCTTTGCAGTCGACGTTAAAAGGGGTAAGTTTGTTTTACTCCATGTTAAATTTGGTAATATTAGCTTGTGTCGACTTTTAGGTTTCTGTTGAATTTGCATACCTTTACGTATTTTACGACGAACGATATAAATTAACATTAGTTTATCATTAGTTAAATTTTGAATTTTAGTTTTGAATAGCTCTGAATTTTAAAATAAATTAATAAAATATATGTATGAGACGGTTGAAAGTCAAAGTTGCATACGTAAGTTAAAATACATTAATGATTTTTAAGTTATCACGTTTTATTTTTCAGACTACTTTTTTTTAGTTCTTAGCTTTACCAATTACGTGTGTTAGTAAAAGTCAGTATCTACCGTAATTTCGTATAGTGGCCTGTATAAGGTAGGTAAGATTGAATAAAACAAATCAAAAGTAGTATGTACATATTTCTTATTATGATTAAACCTTCAAGAGATACAGTGCTAAATTACATATGCTATCTACTAATAGTATTACATTTCATGACAATTATATACGCAAATTGGTAGAACGTAACATACGTGATTAATTTTCATTGCCTAGGAAATTAACGGTTACATGTATTTAACGGCTCCGTTACAATCTATGCAAATTTTAGCAATGGCTTACAATCATGTACTTGTACACAACTGCGAAATCAGAAAATTAGATTATGTATGCACCTGACAGTTTAAAATTTTGTCGAGTGAATATTTAATACTTATAATTATGTAATTATCGCCCTTTTAAAGTTAACTACATTCCTAAAAATGTGTTTTTGATAGTTTATGCTCCGACTAAACTAAAATTTTCTTTTATTAAAAAAAAGCAGTATCAAAATCCGATGTAATGTTACGAAATCACAGACTCGCATTAATATAGAAAAATATATACATTGTACCTCTCTTTTACGTCAGGGGTTAAATTTAGTTTTTGTGTCAGTTAGACATTGGAACACTCCTCTTTAAATCTTTAGTTTGTATAAACAGCTTATATTAGTAAATAGCAACTTTGAACACATATATACAGCGTTTCAACGCGCGTTATAACGCACGCTTTGGTGTGTATATATAGGTATTATTGTTTTTATTATTATTTGCTTAAAACTCGGCGGGGTCTCAAATAAGCCACGTAACAAGCTATTATTACGTGATTTATTTGATACTTTGTCGCTTTTCAGCGATGGGATAGAATAATACATACGTCACAGCGTTGCAATATGCGTCAAAACGTGGCATACGTTTTTATTTATTTTTATTTTTGTGTATTGAAAAAGGTTGGAGCGTACATTTCGTTTTTTATAGTTAATAACTAACGAATATAATTGTTTTGAAAACTACACCTATCCCCCGATTTACATGGCACTTGTTTTACACGATTTCGCTTTTACACGATTTATAAATTGACAATTTTCAAAAAACTACTAAAAATGTTTATTCCGCTCCATATACGCCTATACAAAGATTTGATGGCATTTTTGAATTTTTTTTCCTTCGGTAACCTGATGAAAAGAACAGGGATTCCCAGGCTTGTAAAATATGCATTTAGGGGAATCCCGGTAATCTGTACGTATGTATTTCATATTTATTTTCATAATATTCATTATTATTAAATAAATTAAATATCTTCTTATATTACTTACATATGTTTGTTATTTTATGAACTAAGAACAATTTTGAGTTTTCCAAGATGTCTGACTTTTGTTTTACTTAAATAAATTACTGAATTATGCACATTTTTTTTTTCGTTTTACACGATTTTACTTAGCAAAATCCAAGATATCAGTTTACACGGTTTTGTGCAGAACGTATCTACCGTGTAAATCGGGGGATATGTGTAGGTATTGAAAATTATTATAGCGGTATCAGAGTATTTAATTAACTACTTTAAATTCTCTTTGATTGTTTATTATATAGATGCAACTTAAGAAGATGCAGTAAACAAAAGTTTTCTAATCGAGATAACAGCTTTTATTTATAAGTTACTATGCTAATTTCATGCTCCATTATTTTTCATTGTGATATAAACAGGTACATAATTATTTAAAAAAAATCTTTATCAAAATCTACCAAACTCTTTAACCATTAAGGGGTTAGATGTAGTCAGAGACATGAAAAAATGACAATTTTAAATAATTTTTTTTGCCAGTAAATTATTTTATTTTATAAAAGCAAAAATATAGCATCATTAAATAAGGTTTCGACTTGACTTGACAGAAATTTTAGAAAAAAAAATTAATAATTTTAAAAGAAATGGCTGGTTTGTGTTGATCCAGTTCCAACCGAAGCTCCTTGCAGTGACCATCACTTATCCTTGGAGATTCATCCAAATTCAATCGGACAAAAAAAAATAGTTTTATTAATAGATAATCTAGTGCCTGATCGAAGCTTTTTTTTTTCTTTCTTAAATTAACAAAATGGCAACCTCAGGAAATTTTTTTCAAGATATTCGGGAAAAAAAACAACAGTTAATTGTTTATAACAAATCGAAATTAAAAAAAAAATCCTTCGATCAGGCACTAGTTTTTCATGTTTTCAAAAAGCTGTATAAATTTCATTAAAATCTACCGAGCGGTTTTCGAGCTACAGTGGTCACCAGTTCAAAAAACATATAGTTTTGAGAAAAACGCATTTAAAGTTTTACACTCAATTTACGTAAAGTAATACGTATTATTTAATTACTTACACAGAATCATCTATTAATGGGCCATATAATAGTTCATCAGCTGTTGTAGCAGCTTTCAAAAATGCAAAAAAAAAGAAAATCGATTTCTTGAAAATTCTGACTACACCTAACCAATTAATTAATATATTTCACAGATGCCATATTTATTTAGTAATATTTCCTTAAAATAATTTAAAACACTTAATTTTGTGTCACGTGACACAGGTTGTTATTTAATTAGTGTACACTTTGCTAGGTTGAGTGATAAAGACGAGGGTTGTGATAACCGCTTTCACTTCATTGAACCAGTTAATAATTTTTCATTAAATTTGAATTATGAAGTTGCCTGTGGAATGGTGTGATACTCAATTAAATTTAATAAATCATCCAGAAAATTAAAAAAAATGTTGGTGATCCAAAGATTCTTACCGGAGTCTTTTAAATGTGTACATACTTTTTAATTTAACTTGAACGAAAATTATAATTGTTTAAAACAAATGAAAATAAATTGATAATTGTTATCAATTATGCATAAAATGATGTATTTTTATATTCTTAGGAAGTAGGTAGTTAAAAACATATATTTGTGTTATTACAGTTTGTAATTTATTTTAATATAGATTTGAGAAATAAATTTTATTTTTTTTTTTATTTTTTTTTATTTTAGTGTTTCAATAATAATAATCCATATGAAAGATGGAAGAAGAAAAAATAGGAGTACCTATGAAATATGTCTTTTAAAAGTCACTACATACATATGTACGTATATAGTACTTATATTATGGATATATTCAAACAGTTTATATTATCAGATCATAAAATATACCTTTATTTTTTTTAATGTCACCGCAAATAATGTTCTAAATAATGCTACTGTCAAAATGAAAAATTAATTTACATATCTCTGCTATCTAAAGTTCACCTCTGGGTATAAATGTTTTTTCAGCGAGAGTAAATACTTTTGTCAGTTAGGTATGTATGAAACTTCTATCGAATTAATAATTAATGAAGCTCGCGGGGAAATGTATAATTAAAATACTGTCAAAGTATTAGGTGCTTTTTGTGGCATGTTAGAAACAAAATTGACTTAAATTATTGTTTTCACATAACATGAATGATTTTTTTTTAATTAACTTATTTAATATAAATAAAATTTGTCAGTATTTAAACGTACCTACATTATTCTAAAAATAATATATGTGTTTATATGAATGATTATATCAACATTCTAAACTGCTTTCATTTTGCAAGGCTTTAGGCACACGTTTTCAAATGCTAATCGAATATATGGACAAAAAATTAGGATTATACCCAGAAATAATTGTTGAATTTTCAAAGAGAACTATAATATTTTTTACTTTCTATAATATCAACTTTATTTATTTATTTTATAGTTAAATAAGTAAACTATAAAATTAATAGTACATCTTATTTTACCTTTCTTTTTGTGTAAAATTTCGATTATAGTTAAGTATTTCTATTGTCTTTATATACTCAACCACTCCCTTCCAATATATTAAATAACTAGCGGAATCCCGCGGCTTCGCTCGCGTAAACTAATTAGAACCCTCTATAAGTAATAGGGGATGACATTTTAATTTTTTTTATATTGATTTTTATTCATTACTTATAAAAAACGTAAATATCCCGGATCTTAGTTAATTTTTTTTTTTAAAACTAACCCCCGTCTACTCTCGCCATTAGGGGTTGAATATCAAATTCTTTTATTGCAGATTAAATCCATCCTAGTCCCCGTCGAACTTTAATTTTTAATTGAATATTAATTAGTCCGAATTTATTTTAATATCATGAACAGTTATTATTATTATTCCCATAGGGGTTGAATTTTCGTAACTGATATTTCTCAAATATTTTACAAATTTTTCCACCCCCCCTAGCACCTTAGGGGTTAAATTTTGGGAAATGCTGAAATAATCGATTCACTATTTATATTTTAGAGTATGTTCGATAAGTTTCAATTAAATGCGGACAAAAAAATTTTTTTTTATATAAACTTTGACACCCTGTTTTAACCCCGTAGGGGTTGAATTTCGAAAAATCCTTTCTTAGTGGGTGCTTACATCATAAAAGGAAGGCACCTACGAAATTTCACGTTTCTAGGTCCAGGGGTTTGGGTTGTACGTTGATATATGAGTGAGTGAGTGAGTGGTTAAGGACAAACTCTTTTATATGTAGATATGGATTAAATAAAAAAATAAAATTCTCAATATTTTCGTTGGCAATTTAAAAATTATAACTGAAATATACAAAAAAATAATTAAAAATCATATATTTAGGTCAGTGGTTCCCAACCTTTTTTTGACCAGGGACCACTTTGATTTCATTATTATTAGTAGGGACCACAAGGTTAAAAAATAAACTTAAATCGAAAGGTTTAATTAACATGAGTAGTCGTAAAATTCAAAAATAACATTATTTAACAGTGTTATAATTGAAAACATATCATTTTTAGTAGACAATTTGAGCTTGCATCTTCTGTACAAGTTCTTGAATTCTTGGGGTAATATTTTTGTTCAGATGCTACACGCATATCATCACTTACCTTCAATTGATTCCTGGACTTGTTTTTAATTATTAGTAAAGCTGAAAATCCTTGTTCGCATAAATCAATTATGGAGAAAAACATAAGATAGCGCAAAGCGATATCTCGAATTTTAGCGTATGATATTGCTATTTTACACCAAAACTGCGCGTTCATCAAAGTTTGAAATCTTTTGCGGACCATATTTTAGCTCTTGCGGGCCACTGGTTGGGAACCACTGATTTAGGTGAAATGATTTTTATAACCAAATCAAATATCTCATTTTAAAAATAAATTATTTAATGGCTCTGTTACTTAAAAATTGGCAAGAATCTGACACATAGCCTTCATGTCAGTGAGCTGTTGCCTTGACCATCGAGTTAATTAGCTCTTCTTTTGTTTTACATAATCCGATTCGTTTACATTCTATATAGCATTGGTGCAAATGCATTTTACACGAATATATAAATACTTTTTTATATCGGTATATTACAAAGTAAATATTTACATAAAGAACTAGTACCTACTTGCATATTATCGTGCGAGTTTTATTTATCTGCTTCTGAACCTGTATTAGTGACCACGGAAACTAATGTTGTTAGGCATCACACTTGCATAAATATCGAATAATGATTTATGAGTATAATATAAATCTCCTATGCCACATAAAAACATAGTAGAGTTTTTTAAATAAAACTGCAGGCGAAGAATAATTAATATTATTACAAAAATATTATTTTTACATTTGTATGATTATGATATTTTAATGTTGATTGAAGATTTTAACGCTGTTTTTTAACAGATAAGTTTACTAAGATCCAAATAAACCCTATCACTTTATTGTCCGAGCGTGTGACCTTTTCAGTTAAAGCAAAAAATCTTGTAAATTATATAAGCTAGAAACTTAAAATTTTTATTGAACGTGTAAAGTAGTGCCTTTAACACAAAGATGTTAAAAAAGGACAAATACTAATGCCAACATTATTTTTATTTTCATTACTAGGCATGTGGGGTATCAAAATATTGATCTCAATTTCAATTAATAAAATATGACTATTTTTATTTTATATTTTTCTTTCTTAAAAATGCACCTGTAAGTAGCTCCAAACAGTTCACGTGTTCGTACTTTGGAACTCATAAGACATACACCCTTGGCCGATAATATCATTAAGTTATTGTAAAATATGTATTTCATTATAACAAATTAAAAAAAAATCTGAATTAAATATTTTTACAAATAAAACGTCATACTAATAAATGTTGTGGCTTATTATAATAATATATTTTGTATATCATACCCTTTTCAATGGCAAGGTACGTCACTAATACATATATACTATACATATTTACCTATCTTATATTGTTTAAAACTATTTGTAAATATGTTTATGTGAATCATTTATGCATTTATCATAAGCTAACATAAGAAAAATTCATACGTAGATACTTATGTATGTTTATATTTTTTAAGATTAAAAATAAAAATCGTTACTGTTGTTTGCAAAACTGAAAAGACACTTCTCGATAGTTTATATTTAGATACATTACACATAATAATAATTGCGTCAATGTGTAGTAATTTACAAAATATCTCTTTATTTAATCTACAATCCTTTTATTGTTTAATAAAATAAAAAAACACAAACCTTGAAGATTATAAAGTTAAATGATTGCATTCCCCTATGGAGATTGCATTATCTTCCATACAAAGTATGAATGTGTGCATTGCATTTATTAATGCATCCTGCCTTCGGAATATGCTAAATGCGTTCAGTAATAATATACGTATGTACGTATCATTAGTAACTAGAAAATCTATGCGTTTTTTTTCTATCAAAATCACATTATCATAACAATTACATTTGATTTTTCATTTCATATTTAAACATTTTAACCATACAATATCATTTGTGCGTGTTCCTTAAAACGGACCTAGAACAATGGAAGGTATATATAATTCGATTAAGTAATTTTCGAATAAGTCAGTACTTTACTGTAAAATTTCCTTAGTACAGCTCTATCTTAATTCAATTATTATATAGCCTTAACTGATTTTAAGAACTTAGACTTTCCCACAGTAAAAGTCTCATCAAAATCGGTTAAGTAATTATTGTGTTGGAACAAATTACCATTGAAAACTAAAAATTTTCATAAAGGATAGAATCAAAAAAATATTTCCATTGTACAGAGAAAGTCTTCAGATTTATATGTAAACTAAGTAAGTATTGATTATTTATCTTTATATTGTCCTTTGCAATGGCCGAAAATGATAGCTATCTATTAATAATACATATATTTTGCGATTATGTTTTTAATCAACTAGAAATTAGATTATTAGTAATACGTTTTATTGAATTGCAAACGTAGGCAATATATAATTATAGTAATAGTTAAATATACTCATTGTTAGATTGAATAAACTCATCGTAAATTAAGATAGCGTTTAAAAGGTACTTCCCATACTTCATTTGATCATGAACTGCATGATATGCAGCCATAAAGTAGATTAATGCTCGTGTCGAAGATATGGGTTTGCCAACTTACTTCATATCAATAAGTGTTAATTTATAAATAAATAAATATATAAACGCATTGTTTATTTATATCTTCAGAAGTATTTCATATTACCTATAGCTACTGTGTTTAAAATATTGTTTTAGAGATTTTTCATTATAGAATATGTATTAGAATTGTGAGCATTTAACATTTAAATATATATATAGTTTTGTAAACATTGGAAGTTGTAAAAACATGCGTGTTTAGATTTTCATGTATAACTGAAGATATTTTTACACAACATTTTAATCAGTGATATCATAATTGATAAAATTAATATATGCAAATAAAACCTATAAATTCATACTTTTTGAATATTTAGGTATTTATAATTACTAATGATGATGAAGATAAAGCTAAATGAAATTAATTGTCATAATTATTAGTTTTATATTTTAATTCAATATAGAACAAGAAAAATATAAAATCATGATATCTTAATTTTTTGTACACATGCTATAAGTTTCTAAAAATGATTATGATTATAGGGAATTTCTTGCATAGTGCATAGTAAAACTAAATATATGTTCGTCCTTTTGACGCATTTAATGTATTTTTTATCAATTAATAAGTAAAAGTGAATTATTATTGTTATTATATTGTACTACAAAGAACCCCGCAGAATCCTTATGGGAAAGAGATTTCGGTCAAACTCTTTGAAACTTTGGATTCTGATAGTCCTTGATGAGTAGATTAATAGTGTCAATGGGCACTATGTCCTAAAAACTCAAACTTTTAAGATATAGCCCTCTAAAGTTGGGAATCATGCTCGCCTTTAATTTACAATAAAAAAATTTGTAGAACCTTAATTTTCGCACAACTATTGTATGTGTTCCCAAAGACTTATAAAATCGATTGTCACCATAAAAAAGTAAACTTTTCAATTCTTTAGCCAATAGCAGTACTTAAATCTTATTATTACGTTTTTTTTATTATAAACCATTTTTTTATTATAAAACAACTGGATTTGTTTATAACTATAAAAACGTAACAATAAGATTTAAGTGTTGTCATTTCTCAATGAATTGAAAAGTTGACTTTTTTATGGTGGCAATCGATTATATATATCTTTGGGAACACATACAAAAAGTTGAGCGAAATTTAAGGTTCGACAAAAAAATATTGTAAATTAAAGACAATCATGATCCCCAACTTCAGAGCGCTATATCTTAAAAGTTTGAGTTTTTAGGACTTAGTGCCCATTGACACTTTTGATCTACTCATCAAAGACTATCAGAATCCAAAGTTTCAAAAAGTTTGACCGAAACTCCTTTCCCATAAGGATTCTGCGGGGTCCTTTTCTATACAAGATAATACATAAAGATAAAATATTTTCAATGGTAACTTCATGAATTCAATCTATTATTATATCAAATTTAATTCAACAGTCAAAATCACTATGCTCTAGTCAAGAATAAATATTGAAAATTTTCGCGTATCATATATCAATTTAACTAATAATACCGAACGTAATAACATTTAAGTATTAAATAAATACTGCATCATATCTTGAAATAAAATAAATAAAGAAAATAAAAAGTTTAATATGAGATATGATGCTTTTGTACATTTTAAAAGCTACATTACCTATACAAGTTATTGGGAAAAAATATTAAAAATAGGATGAGGCTATTCGCACATGCAGTATGTGCAAGCAATTGGCTATTTGCACATACCATATATGCATTTAATTGGCTATTTGCTATTTGCACATGCCGTTTGTGCATGCAATTGGCTATTTAGACTTACCGCTAACCTAACGTACACTTACAATTAGCTACCCTAACTTATCAACATAACTTAATTTGGTACATATACAGTATGTGCAAATAGCCACTTTCTTAAAAATAATATCCTGAACCTGTTAATTATTCCATAAAAATCACCAATTGGTAATTTTATAAACTAAATTCTGTTTAATTTGGGTAATTACTGCGTACTTTTGAAAATGCCATCAAAAACTTTGTTGTTTATATCTTAATTATTAATTTAACTCACATATACTTTTCAATTAATTCCAGGCCTGAAGAAGACCCGGTCGCTGTCCGTACGGCGACCGAACCCTGTGGAAACGGTACCCGATCTCCACCAATCACAGCGCAGCACCATCACCAACAGGCGCCCGCTTCGGCACCAGCGCGGCTTCGGTGCCCAGCGCCGATATCGCGTCTACGCGTTGAGAAGATCGAGGGCGGCCTAATGGTCGCAGGTGTAGTCGTGGCGGCAAACTGTCAGATAGTGTTGCCGATATTTGGTTTCTTGTTCTTGTTGGTCGGATGTGTGTTAACAGGTAATGAGGTTCATGTTAATATACCTATATACTTGCAAAGATTGTTTTATAGTTGATCTTCATTGTTTTCAATCATCGAAATGATTGTATGTTTGGTTTCCTTAATTTGTCATCAAGACTATACCTTTTCAAGTTCAAATTGAGACTAAACAATTTAAAATTGGGAATAATTAATTTCAAATTGGGAATTATCAATTTTATATTGGTTAAGTTTAAAAACTAGTGTTAAAATTGATTGAGAATTGAAATACTACATATCCAGTGGTAAAAACAGTAAATATGATTGAGTTTCGATTGCAATGGCTAAAAAATATTCATCGAAAAAATATCACGAAAATTATTTTTGCTAATTGTACCTTACATGTCACTCATATTACAAAGATTCATATATGATGCATTAAATATGTTTTATTAATTTGGGTAGTTGCAAATTATAGGGGGCCCGATTTTAGATAAAATAAATAATCTTTAACATACTAAATTAATTAATATTAATTAAGTTAAATAATAATTGTAATAATGGCCTCTATGACGGCGGGGGACCGGTAAGGCTCTAGCTTGGGGGTCTGGGGATAAGGGGGAACCGTCCAAACTGAAGCAAATCTAAGTTAAATGAGCCCCATTTTTAGGGTTCCGTAGAAAACTAGGAACCCTTATAGTTTCTCCATGTCCGTCCGTCCGTCTTCAAAAATTTTGAGATAAGATGAAATTTGGTATACGGCCGTAGATTGATGACCCAAAAACAGAAATGATAAGATTTTTGAAAATAAACATTTTTTAGACCCCCCTTTCATAAAATGAAAAGTGTTTTCAAAAAAAAAATTTCACCTACCCCATTGAGTGGGGTGTCATTAGAAAGGTCTCTTAAAATGCAACAAAAAATGTAACAGAACTTTTTGATTTTAATCCTTCAATCACGATGTATTTGCTCTCCAAAGTCATTAAAAAAACGTCCCCCCCTCTATTTTCTAAAGTATCAATTTAAAAAATCTGAAAAAATTCCAGAATGTAGCTTTTAATTAGTACTTTCACTGAAAATTATAACGAACATTGTCAAAAATATTTTGGACACCCCTTCTACAGACTGAAAAGTGAACTTACATTTTTTTCATTTACCCCATTGAGTGGGGTGTCATTTGATAGGTCTCCTAAAATGCAATAATAAAAGTCAAATTACTTTTTGATTTTAACCCTTCAGTCACGAAAATTTTAAAATAACTTTTTTATAAATCGTAGTGAGAATGACACTACGGAACCCTATCATGCACTTGCCCGTTTTATTTTTTTCATTGTTTTATTTTATTAGTAAAACTTGTAAGATATTTTGAAATCTAAAACTGATTTTTCTTGATCAAACAGACAAAATAGGTGAAATCTGAAGAACGGGAGAAAATATTTATTGTAGCTTAAAAAACGCTCTTATATACTGTGTTTTAATATTTCTTTAAGTTAAATACAAAAAAAATGCATTCATAATTTCACAATAACCAAAGAAGACAATGGAATAAATAAATAAATAAAGAAAATATATGAACCAACATTAAAATGTGTGGGTTTATATAGGCAAATGTAGTTACTGTATTTGACAGGTGATTACGTTTATATTGCTACAAATTGTATGAGACAGTTTATCCGATATGGTTACTTCGATTTCTCTGCGTCAGATCTATTTCGGTTGAAAAATGATTAAGAAGTGTCTTTAATTAATAATAAAAATTTCAATTTACATAGTTTTAATTTATAAGAAACATGCGTTTTAAATCTAACAAGTAAAGGTGTGGTAAAAGTCTTAGGTTTATTATTTATCCGCCTTGATGTTAACCGTCTCTGATAGTAATAATTCATACTCTGACATTCAACATTGATTGCACATAAACGTTTCTCCGTTGTTATCGCCAATGCACTTTCAACTTTCTCCTCAATTTTACTAGTCACGATTTGACGTATCGTTTTATTTACTGTCAAATGTAGATATTTATATTTCATACAGAGGAAATATCTAAGAGATAGACCATATATAATATCTACGTTTAGCCATTCGTTTAACGTATGACATGTTAAAAGCATTTCTATGTATTACTTTCAGAAGATTTAGTTCATGCGTACTAAGAAAGATATGATTTTTATTTTTACTCCTTTACATGAATTTCGCTCGAATTTATTGGAGTGCTTTATTAAGGAAATAGCAACAATATTAATATTTTTCTTGACATATTTGAACATTAGGAAGTGTTTTTGTATTTCGTTATTTTTATGAAACAAAAAATTATTTATTTTTGAAAAAAAGAAACAATTGAAAACCCATAACAGTTTTACAGAAATATGTTTTAAATAAGACAAACTGATTTGATCTAAACATTTTTCTTTGAAACTTGATCTCTTCGAATTCTAATAATCTACAAATGTTTATATGCATTTTTTTAAAACCTAATAATTTTGTATGAAATATTGTTACTACAAACTCGACCCCTTTTAGAAATTTGACCGTTTTCGGACTTTTGAGACATACATACAGGCCCGCTGACAAGGAGGGGACCAAACTCCGGACTTTGGGGACGCCATTTGATTATTTGATATAGATAATAGGATAAACAAATCAGGCATAAACTAGACACGATGACGCGACATTGAAAAAATTAACGCCAAAGTAACGGGCTCTAACATTTATATTGCCAGGCTTGACGGGTCTACGATAAAAGGTAGACATGGACAAAAGGCAGACAGACAAATAGCAGACATGGACAAAAAGCAGACAGACAAAATACAGGCATGGACAAAAGGCAGACATGGACAAAAGGCAGACAGACAAAAGACAGACGTTGAAAAAAGGCAGAATCCCGAAAGGCAGACATGGACAAAATGCAGAAACAAAAGACAGACGTGGAAAAAAGGCAGAATCCCGAAAAGCAGACATGGACAAAATGCAGACAGACAAAAGACAGGCATGGACAAAAGGCAGACCCCCAAAAGGCAGACATGGACAAAAGGCAGACAGACAAAAGACAGACGTTGAAAAAAGGCAGAATCCCGAAAGGCAGACATGGACAAAATGCAGACAAACAAAAGACAGACGTGGAAAAAAGGCAGAATCCCGAAAGGCAGACATGGACAAAATGCAGACAGACAAAAGACAGACGTGGAAAAAAGGCAGAATCCCGAAAGGCAGACATGGACAAAATGCAGACAGACAAAAGACAGACGTGGAAAAAAGGCAGAATCCCGAAAGGCAGACATGGACAAAATGCAGACTCCTAAAAGGCAGACATGGACAAAAGGCAGACACCCAAAAGGCAGATATGGACAAAAGGCAGACAAAAAATTAATAAAATTAATAATATCTTTGAGGGGTGAAGGGCTTATACAATACCCCCTATCTTCTAAAAAAATACATCGTTAAACTAAATTAAATAATACAATATTTTTTTTAGGGGGGGGGGGGTATATATCCCTCCTCATATATATTATTAATTTATATCAAAAGTTTGTTTGTATTTTGTCCTTGTCTGCCTTTTGTCCATGTCTGCCTTTTGGCAGTCTGTCTTTTGTCCCGGTCCCGAGCTTAACTGTATATGCATAAATTGATCAGTTTATTAAATTAGATACAATCGATTTATATGTGTTATTACCCTCTTATTAACCGGCTCTGAACATTTTTCTGTACTTGTACTAAAATAGTTCTATATTCTATTTCATTTAAGTTTGCAGTGGTTACCAGGTGATTTGACCGTACGGATCACGACTCATACGGTCAAATCACTCAGCAACCACTGCAAACTTAAATGAAATAGAGTATAGTTTATTCTAAAATATTTCTTAAACCAACAAGCCATATACCATATGTAAATGTATCAATCAATGAAAAAACAAATTAAATGAAATAAGAAACTCTATGTATGTACTATCTCTGCAGAAATAAAACTCGAAAACAAACATATCTTTGTGTATACTATATAGAATTAAATCGATGATAATTTTGTTCCCGATTTCATAACACTGCACCAAAAATGGTTCTTGACCTTTTTTGGCTGCAGCCCAATATTCTGTTGGTGACCTATTTTTTTTAATACTGATGGGGGTAGAATAGTTTATTTTTTGTGTCATGTTACAAGATTCGTGAAAGAAGATTTCATTATGTTTATCAAAATATTGTTACATGTTTTATTTATCTCCTTAACAGTTTTCATGCTGCTTAAGCTTTCAGTAACGCCCAACCTTATAATAAATCTATATCTATAAAAGAGTTTGTCCTTAACCACTCACTCACTCATTCACTCACTCACTCATATATCAACGTACAGCCCAAACCCCTGGACCTAGAAACGTGAAATTTCGTAGGTGCTTTCCTTTTATGATGTAAGCACCCACTAAGAAAGGATTTTTCGAAATTCAACCCCTACAGGGTTAAAACAGGGTGTCAAATTTTATATCAAAAAATATTTTTTTTTGTTCGCATTTAATTGAAACTTATCGAACATACTTTAAAATACATATAAATAGTGAAACGATTAATTCAGCATTCCCCAAAATTTAACCCCTAAGGTGCTAGGGGGGTGGAAAAATTTGTAAAAGAATTTTTTTTTGTATTCACCGAATGAAACATGGCACAAGTAGGTACTCTACAAGAGAAATATCAGTTACGAAAATTCAACCCCTATGGGAATAATAATAATAAATGTTCATGATATTAAAATAAATTCGGACAAATTAATATTCAATTAAAAATGAAAGTTCGACGGGGACTAGGATGGATTTAATCTGCAATAAAAGAATTTGATATTGAACCCCTAATGGCGAGAGTAGACGGGGGTTAGTTTAAAAAAAAAATTAACTAAGATCCGGGATATTTACGTTTTTTTATAAGTAATGAATAAAAATCAATATAAAAAAAATGTAATATGTCATCCCCTAATACTTATAGAGGGTTCTAATTAGTTTCGAAGTTTACGCGAGCGAAGCCGCGGGATTCCGCTAGTATTATAATATATCAAGATTACAAATATACCTAATGTACATCTTCTGCTCGATATTATAAAGAGTTTGGTCTAGAACTCTAGACCAATACCCATAAAACGCATTCTACAAGGTGTATAATCGTTAAAAATATGGTTTCAATTTTATAGCATTGGTTATAAATGTATGATAAAGTAAATCTGCTATTCATTCTTTAATGTACAACTACTTTTAGACCGCTGATATCTATTTTGCGCATATGCGATAAATCATTAATAAATACCATACTATTGTCTTTTAAATTTGATATCCTGCAGAAAGCGTTTAGTTTTGTCTAGACCAAATTGTTTATAAAAATAAGTTAGAAAATAAAAAATATAGATAAAAGAAAATGACCGTTGGTCATCAACCAAAACAGATGATCAATATAAAATACAACTTTTCAGTCCCGTAGAAAATAGGCTTAATACAATTCGGGATCATAAAACTACATGAATAAAAATTTAGAAAAACAACGTTCATTTTTTTAAATAAATTCTGTACAAAAGAGGTTCTAGACATATTTCTCGTCCGATTCGTACTGCGCCAAATAACGGACGTCTGAATTTATCTAAATTATCAATTTCCATCATTTTATAAAATTAAATGCTTATCTGATAATTATCAAGCATGGTTCTTAATTCATGAAAGTGGGTGATTTGACGGGATGAATCGTGAATCGTACCGTCAAATCCCCCGGCAACCATTGCAAACTTAAATGAAACAGACTTGTTAACTTATTTTTCTCTTTTTCAAATATAAAAGCAGTAAATGTTATAACTTTGGTATGCAATAAGATAATAGCGTTATATTATTCAGAAACTATTTGCACAGTTACATAAATGGGACTGAAACTTTGATCCCATTTTTTTTCAAATTTTATATTTTGCCTCATATTGCATTTACCGAAGCACGGCAGTATAGATACGTAGGTGACAATGTATTAAAATAAAACTAGACAAACTAACTTGTATATATTTTTTAATTGTATAATGTTCATCATAAAAATGTCTATGCAATTTACAACAATAAATTGTATTCTTTATTCTATTAGTTCGATGTATCAAACAATAAGCAATAAATCAATAATTTAAAACCGACAGTGTTTTCTAAGTTTGTGATATATTATAATAGCATTTGCACATGAAGCCAGGCTAGCTGCATTTTATAGTTTTCCCAACAGCCTTGATTGAGAATTGATAACAAAATACACATGGTCGATAATGAATCTGTTATGGTATTAAAGTTATTATTTATTTGTATACAGGTTTTTAATACCAATAACTGTGAATGGTCAGTTAACAAATAATAACTGAATTTTATATTTTATACATAGATAATAGATACATATATTTTATTTTACTTTTTTATACATACATGAAATGTAATGTATACCGGGTGGTCTATTTAATTTGAGACGAGCAAATATCTCGAAAATTAAGGTTTTTCAGGGATAATGTTTGGTACAAAAGTTTTAGGGTTCAAAGGGGGAATACCAATGGAGGTAAAAATTTTGACTTTGAGTTGGGGTCAACTTAATTTTTTAAATGGAAACCTATTTCTTTTTTTACATATTCGTATTTTGCAGAAAAAATGAAACAACTTTTGTCTAATAAGTTTTTTCAAAATCCTCAAATTCAGGGGCATTTTTTTAATCTAGATTTTATTATTTTTTTGTTTGTTTTAATTAAAAAAATTCGAAATTATTATTTATAATTATTAATTATGCATGTTTAAGTCACAATTAAATTTAAAAAATGATTTTTTTTTATTTTAGGATTTAAAAAATTTTTTTTTTTTATATTTTGAATATTTTTACTAAAAAAATAGGTTAAAATTGAGGATTTTGAAAAAACTTCTCAGACAAAAGTTGTTTCTTTTTGTCTGCAAAATACGTATATGTAAAAAAAGAAATAGGTTTCCATTTAAAAAAATGAAGTTAACCCCAAAATGACGTTAAAACCTCTACTCAAAGTCAAAAATTTTACCTCCATTGGTTTTCCCCCTTTGAACCCTAAAACTTTTGTACCAAACATTATCCCTGAAAAACCTTAATTTTCGAGATATTTGCTTGTCTCAATTTAAATAGACCACGCGGTATAATAAAGTATAGTGATCACGAAAAAATTCGAACTCGAGATTTTAACGGAATTACACGTTTTGAGGGTCCCTGAATCATATACCACCATTAACTCAATGACGTCTGTGTGTCTGTCTGTCTGTCTGTGTGTGTCTGTGATTAAAGTTGTAGAAGGGACTTTTATCTATAATTTATGTTCTATTTATCCCCCCCCCCCAAAAAAATTGTTTTTAGGAAATAATCGATTTTCTAAAAAAAATATTATTCGATTTATTTTTTAAACGGTAGGTATCAGAAAAAAATATTTGAGATACAAGTTGTAGAGAATATTATTTTCTATAATTTATGTTCTATTCTTTTTTTTGTATCTTATGAATTAACCAAAAAAAATAATAATTTTAGTTTTAATGGTTTTAATTTAAAAATGATTTGAATAATACAAAAAATCTAGTTATCTATGAAAATTTTGGCATTTATTATTAGAAGTGTCAAAATTGAAATCTAACAAAATAAATACTTGTTAATACAATAATCACTAATCTTAATTGATTTCGTTTAATATTTAATGTCAATATTAAATACAATGTATGAATTTCATTCACTGAAAATCATTTTGTAAGTAAAAAATTTTAAAATCACATATTAATACTTCGGTGTCATGATGTTAAAAAAGTCTCGTGCCTGCCAAGGCAGTTTATTTTATATAATTAGCGAACATCGGATCTGATTTTTTCTACATGTATATTTATTAAACATGCATATTTATTAATGTTTGAATGTGTTTTTTAGGGTTCCGTAGATCTAGATAAGAACTCTATCAGTCTAACTTGTTGTCCGTCTGTCTATCCTTCCGTAACAGAAAAATATCTCGTGAACTAAATAAGCTAGAAAAGTTTTACTTAATTTACAAATATATATCCCTAAACATGATGTTAAAGTTTTAAAAAATATTCATTTTTGGGAAGTTGGAATAAACTTTTCGATATCTAGACATGTGATGTATTAAAATGTCGTTCTTCATCAGCAGAACTTTAATATTTAATTTTAAAAAGCGCCAGCAAGAGGCTCAAACAGCCCAAAGCTTTAAAATAGTTATAGGCAAAGTTAAGACAAAAATTATATTTTTTATTCTTCATGATTCTGAAACAGAATTAATTTAAATATTTTTAATCAATGTACTTTTGCTACTATCTTTCGTAAGGATAACATTGTTTTTTTGACAAAAGTGCAACAAACCCTATATAAATACGAGGTGTATTTTTCGGTATTATGTAATTAAAAGATGCTCCCTAAGAAAAATATTATATCCCTCTTGTTGAATGTATTTTCTGTTCCTGTTACAGTAGTCTTATAGCAATAATATTGTACACAAATTGTTAATTGTTGAGAAAAATTACTATCTAAATTAAGTAGGTATTCATTTTATCGATTTTATAATTATACTAAACCAAAAATAGAAACGAAAAACTATCAAAGTATTCCTGGGTTGCGGTGTTAACAAAAATATTCAATTCTATATAGTATATAGATGAAAATAAATATAATTACTAAAACATTAATGCTTTGTTGGTAATTAAACTAAAATGAACTATACACGTTTAATTTCCATTACAGTACAACGTCCGTCAGACGCAGGATGTGCTGGTTTGTTTACCTTTATGTGTACAGGAATTTGAATTTGATTTGTTTATAATTGTTTTCCAATAATCAAGCTCCATTTTAATTAATTTCAATACAGATGAAAGTGAAAGTACGTTTAATTAACGAGTTATTTTTAGATTTTCATTTACAAATATTAAATTGTATGTGAACTGTTCAAAATAATATTTTGGTAGGTATTCTGCAGAAACATTTTTTTAAAGTCTTTATTTGATTTATGTTTTTCATAAAATTATTATTTTACAAATCAAATGATTTCCAGTAAAATAACGAATTTGGTTTAGTATAATATAAAATGAAAATTTCCAAACAGACCAATTATGTTCGTAAAAAGGTCACTTATGGATGGTGTATTTTTAGCTTTTAAATATCTATTAAAAAAATATAAAAAAAATCGGTCGTGCAGGTGAATGGGTTAACTTGAGAAGTTTTTCAAATATTTTACCTTATTGATATTATGTATACCTATAAATCAAATCAAACAAAAATTAAACTCAAATACAGGGTGAGTCATATCAAGTGGAACAAACTTAAACCGTTGATTGAGAAAAATATTTCAAGCAAAAAAGTTCATATAAACATGTGTCCGGAAACTCTTCTTGAGAGAGCTACAGACTCCCAAAGATTTTGACTAAAATTGGTTTTTATTTAATATCTGAAGAACCCATTGTGACACAGCAATGAAAATTAATAACTGGATTAGTAATAATACGTGTTATCGATTTCCAGTATCAAAAATGGTTATTTAGACCAGGGATGTATGGGGCCTGTGGGCCCTCTGATTTTTATCTAGTATTTTTTTGTTCTTCACTTTTTTCTTATGTTTGGTATTTCTATAAGGTCATATGATACAAAATACACATAAATATACATTGTTCAGTTGTCATAAGATCAACCGTTTACGAGAAATACGATGGGGAAGATAGTTTTGCAGAATTTAACTTAATACGGATGATAAAAATTACACAAAATAAATGTATATTCTTGTTCTATAATTAAAAACAAGAATAAATGTGTATGTAAATATACCTACAAAAATGTATCCTTAACAACAGATAACAGTTTTTAGTTTCGTTTTTAGTCAATTAATAAAGCACGAATTAAAGTAATAAAACTGGCTATAATTCTATGAGGAGTCATATTAAGAGGAATATTTACACCAACTATTTTTCTTATTTTTAGTACTAGAACAAGAATATAAATTTATTTTGTGTAATTTTTAGCATCCGTATTAAGTTAAATTCTGCAAAACTATCTTCTCCATCGTATTTCTCGTAAACGGTTGATCTTATGACAACTTAACAATATATATTTATGTGTATTTTGTATCATATGACCTTATAAAAATACCAAACATAAGAAAAAAGTGAAGAACAAAAAAATACTAGATAAAAATCAGAAGGCCCCATACATCCCTGGTCTAAATAACCATTGTTTGATACTGGAAATCGATAACACGTATTATTACTAATGCAGGTATTAATTTTCATTGCTGTATCACAGTGGGTTTTCCAGATATTAAATAAAAACCAATTTTAGTCAAAATCTTTGGGAGTCTGTAGCTCCCTCACGAAGAGTTTCCGGACACATGTTTATGTGAACTTTTTTACTTGAAATATTTTTCTCAATCAACGGTTTAAGTTTGTTCCACCTAATAGGACTCACCCTGTATATTAATTTTTACCCGAATTTGGAAATTAAAATTTAGAAATAAATTATCAACAGGTAAAAAACGATATTCCGTCGTGTTATACAGCAGACAAAAATCTATAAGAACAAAATCAACAACATTTTAATATAAAATGTCTACTACCAACAATACATGAACGTTTATAAAGTAATTGGAATAGGAATATAATTTTTAAATTTGTTCGTTCTTTACAAATCAAAATACGTAAAAAAACTTCTTATCAATGTTAAAAAATTCAGTATGCGATGAAAACGTTACAACGTGACCCCCCCCAAGTATCTGGCGTGAAACACTAGACGTTATTCACGTCAAAAAGTTGACATATGCTCGCTATTTTTTTTGTAAAAAAAATTGAGCCCTAAAAGAATGTTCCTTGAGGCATTTTATTATATATTACTTTCACTATATTGGTTTTTATAACGTTACAGGCCTATTAGCATTTTACTGAAGAAATGTATTTTGAACGTTTTTGGTTTTCATTTTTGCAATATGACAGTTTATCCTTATCCTTAATATATATAAAGCTCAACGTCTCTCTGTTTGTCTGTCTGTCTGTCTGTCTGTCTGTCTGTCTGTCTGTCCGTTAGTGCGCTTATCACTCGAGAACCAGTTATCCGATTTACGTGATTTTTTTTTTAATTCATAGGTACATTCTCTGGCCAGGTTATAGGCTATATTTTATTACGTTAGGTAACATAACAACTAAGCAGTGACGATATTAGTAAATCAAGTCGGAAAAAAATTTACCGACGGCACGCTGTTTTGCGATATGCTGCCTAAACCGTTGAATATAGAACAAAATAATGTATTAAAGAATTGTGTAGAATCAAAAGTGCTACAATAAAGTCCGCGACACCATATGTCTAACTTTTATATTTAAGCCACAATGACTGCTTTTATGTTACAAAGAAAACATAAAATATTTGGGTTATGTTTACATGTACTTAGTACTTATGACCTGCAAAACTTTAATCCTTATTGAAATAAATGATTTCATCGTCATAAGTACTTAATGTAGATATAATTTGCCCTTTACAGCATCCAATTTGGTGGTATAGTTTAGGAAATAACATTAAATAAGTTTTATACGGTAAAATATTATTAATAACGCGCGAACTAAATACGCCGCTATTCGATCTCCCTCGGCTCGGCCGTTGTCATTTGACCGTCAGTTTTGTTTCAATAATTAAATTTAAATTTAAGTGTTGTTTTTATTATTACAATAATAACTAATCGTGTTTGTACTTAATTTGTACTTAATGCGAGCGAAGCCGCGTGGGTACATCTAGTTCTATATAAGTGTGAATAAATGAGACCTTAAATTTAATTTTAATGAGTTAGTTCTTTCTAGAAAAATGTTAATTTAATACCTATACTCGTATAAAGTTTTTGGGGGTACATCTGATAAGCCAATTGATTTTACTGACTATATCTAACGACGCTGAAAGGTTATAGGTAACTTCTATGTGTTATTATTTTACACGAAAATTTTGCATAAACTGACCTTGACATTCAGCCAATTTAAATGAGGGTTCATCGCATAATTTTATTCTTACGAATGAATTTACAACAGCTTTTTGACACGGCGGTAGATTAAATATATGAACACTTATTAGCATACTGTAAATTCACCGTTGTGATTCATATAATCTAGTCTGATTTATTTTGAAACAATCCAATTATATGGGCTATATTGTTATAATGAACTAGTCGAGAAGTTTTAAAACTTGAGTAATGTTTATTTCGAAATTTACAGGAAATGCGGTTCATAAATGCGACAACGGAAATTACATATCTGTGAATTTTTAGTATACTTTTATATCTTTATGTAAATAGTACAATAAATTCACAGATATGTGGATATGAACCAGATTATAGGTACTTGTAGTACTACATGGGTTGTAAAACCTAGAATCTCTACTAAATAATGTCTTAAATAATGTTTATTTTACATTTAATCAATTGCTATTTTTCTTTAGTTTCTATACTAATATTATAAATGCGAAAGTGTGTCCCTGTCTGGGTGTCTTTGTTACCTTTTCACGGCTAAACCGCTGAACCGATCTCGATGAAATTTGATAGGGAAATAGCTTGCATCCTTAGAAAGGATATAGGTTACTTTGTATTCCGAAAATGTATTATCTAAAAAAATGACTGTTGACGTATTATAGGTTGTACTTTTTGGCGAAGTCGGGCGGGTAACAGATATTAGCCTTGTTAAAGACAAAAATATGTTTTTAATTTTTCAGTCACGCTAGGACACCTAGAAGGTATAGAATCGAAAAGTCGAACCCCAGGGAACTTCTAGTATATTTTGCGGTTTTTAAGGGTAAAAAATCGATACTTCCCTAATACAGTTAAATTTTTAAATGTAAATATAAACAATTTTCTTCTGTAGGCTTTCGTAGCCATTGTCCATAGGAGCTAACTTTTCGGGCTGTTGTCCACGTTTCAGTTTTCAGAATCACTTCTGAAGAAGAATTCGACATGAGAATCGAAACGTCAAGTGTAAGAATACGACAACGTGGACGTTAGCTCATATTAACAATTTTGTCTAAAAGATACCAACATGTCTCAAAAGACAAATTTATTATAAAAAAAGATTAACAAATACAGTTATTTTATTTATATCATTTATATATTTGGTGTATAATTTGCAATTTAACATAAAGATCGCATTTATGTTTAACGTTGAAACATGAAAAAATGTAAATATTAATGCAATTTACTTACTAATCGTTACAGTCTAAATAAATGTTGTAATGGATTAGATGCCAGTCATAATATCAACACAAATAAAATACATTATTACGAAGTGAAATAACCCTTAAAAGTAGAACCAAGTGCACAAATATAATTAAATAATACCTACCATTGAGCTGTTGGACAAGTAGCAATCCAGCCGACAAGTATTGCATCTTCATCATCATCATTATTTCGAACTTAAAACTTTATCTTTGAACAGATACAAAATCTGTTTTTTTTATTGATATTTCTTATATACTTTTCTCCGTCGGAAGTATACTTTTAAAAATTTACTTGGGTTCGAAATTAAGTTCGTAAAAGTACATAAATTTTTTTAATGTTTTTTTTTTTCTACAACCGTGTTAAAAAGTAGGCTTTTTCTTTGTCATTTCAGTGCGTAAAGTAGTACTTTTACGCACGGCGAGCGTAAAAGTGTTTCTATAGTAACAGTAACACATACATTTTCATATATTAATTTGGATTTTGTCGGTAGTAGATTTGAAATTACCGATTTTGCAGCTTCCGATATTTCTGGCGGCATGCAATTTTTATTATCACTTTCCATATTATCCATATTATTATAAAATTACAATAATAAAATCACAGAATAAAATACGTGAGTGAAAATAATTCACAAATAATCTGAATATAAATGTCAAACAATAACAATATTCTTTTGTTTTTTCAAAATTTAAGTACTTGATTTAAATTTCAATATTAATAATAATGACAAGTTATTATTATTTAATTAAAAATCATATTACATTATTATTAATATTATAATAAGGTTTTAGAAAAAATATTGTGTGCACCTCGGGTGTAAAGTGCGTTTTTCGCACTCGTGTGATTGTTAATCTCGGCTAGCGCCTCGATTAACAAACATTCCCACTCGTGCGAAAAA
Source organism: Sialis lutaria (assembly GCA_949319165.1). Lineage (NCBI taxonomy): Eukaryota > Metazoa > Arthropoda > Insecta > Megaloptera > Sialidae > Sialis > Sialis lutaria. Next base: position 5,318,275 of record OX439231.1, on the reverse strand, counting down.
CAGCCACTTTACGCCCTAGATACACAAATATCTATTCTTTTCTTTTTTTAAACTTAAAGTAAGAAATAAAACTACACGAATTAATAAACTTCATAAGTAGGTATCTATATCTATATATTCACTACTTTATTGTAGATAGTAGGTACTTTCTTTTTATTTAAACATCATATTTCTGGTTCCTTTTTACATATTTTATTAATTTTTGTATTTTTTTATAATTCATCTGTCAGAACAGGCCTAATATCAATCGGCAATTAAACACGCAATAATACTGCTATATTTATTTAGTATCAAATATTAAAGACACGGAATATTTAATAAAAATTTAAATATGAAGAAAGTTTATTTGCTACCAGGAGCCCAAATACGATTTCAACGGTGTTCTCATTCTTATGAACATTTATAAAATAATTTTTAAATTTAATATTAGGTATTACACTGTTAATCTGAAACATTTTTACTTTTATTAGGACTGAACTTTGAAAAATAGCGATGCGTCGGCAACGTATGTAATTGAAGCATTCGATATATTTCCTAGAAATTATATAAAATACCTAACGATTTCAGGCAAAGTATGAAATATTTTTTTAATAGAAATTTATTATATACTTTACCTAGGCATTATATAGAATGCAAAGATAATATTAGGAAATGTATTAAATTCATAAACTTTATTGTTAAAATAACAAAATTACATAAACAATTTTGGAATATTTGATATTTATTAGCCTTGTTTCACACATACGTGGTTCCATTCGGTTCGGTTCGTTTTCGGTTGCAACCGAAAACGAATCAAACCCTTTCACACATACACGGTTCTCATACGGTTCATATTAGGTTTTATTTTTTTCCGTACACTCAGTAGTTATCATGGAGAGAAAGCAAGTTGTTGCCATGTTGTTTCTCTATAAAAAAATTAAAAAACGAAGGAGGAATACTAGAATTCATTGGGAGCACCCTCTCATCACTTTACGGCAGGAATTTGGAGCATTCTACACTATTTTCCCGAAGCTAATTAAGAGCATGAAGACGTTCCACATCAACATCTGGAAAACCGCTCTTTTTATTAGAAAAACCGCCACAAAACTTAAAAAAAATAACACTCGCTATCAGGTTAAAACCGAAACTAAACCGAGTGTATGTGAACGCGTTGATTGCTTTCTGTTCCCTGCACACGATTAGAAACCTGATGAAAACTGTTCGTGTGGAGGGAGTATTCGGTGCTCTACGGTTTCTATTAGGTACCGAATACAAAATGAAATATCGTTTCACACTTGTCGCCAGCGACCGAAAACGAACCGAACCGAATGGAACCGTATATGTGTGAAATAGGCCTTATAATAAATAAAATAAAATATTGGTGCAGACACATATTAAGTAGTAGGTGTAGGTATGTACTTATATGATTTAAAATTGTTAAAATAAAAACATATAGAAAACATAGATATTATTTAGTCATTTAATAACATATTAATCCAGATAAATAATTCAGTATTGTCTAAATTGTTTCTACCACTTGATAATAATACTTTATTAATTTTCTCTACTCTTTATTAAAATGGTTTTACTTTTTTGCTTCTCAGATTCACAATCAGTCTATAAATATATGAATATGTATGAGTCACATTAAATTTATTATAAAATTAATATTTATTATAATGTGGATCGATGATCGAGAGATATAAAAACATTGTTATAAGCAATAATGCACCGTTGTAAAATGTTAAAGTAAATACTTGTTAATAAATATAATAAATATGAAGCATGCCTTTAAATATGTTATTTACGTAAACGGAAATATCAATGCATATAAAATTCAGTTAGCACATTTAAAGTTCTCACATTATGAAACCTAATTATATTTTTTAATTATTTTCATCAGGCGAAACGTGCTTAAACACGTTTGTTAATATTTATTTAGGTAAATTTAATAAAGTGTTAATGCCAACATGATCAATTTCATGCGCATTTCCCAGCAATTATTGTTGAAATATGAATACCAGTCCTGTATTTAAAAAAAAACTAGTATTCATTTTTCAAACATCTACGATAATAAAGATAAAACGAACATTTATTTTGTATGGAATTATCAATGTTAAATTTATCACAAATCAAAATCTACAATACAGTTTTCAGCAATGATCGCTAAAATTTAACTGCTTGGAAATATATTAAACAATGTTTTATTTATAAAGTATATTTTAGGTTATAAACATTTTTTTTGAGAACTAATGTTTAAAAATTACAATGACCGACAAAAATTATACATAACAAGTGTTTTAGAATAATATGAGCACGCTGAATCCAAAAAGACCATTATTTTGTTCAATCAGCTCTTGTTTTTGCGATATTGCAATCATTCAAATTTCTTTTTTGTTGCAATATCGCAAAAACAAGAACTGGTTGAACAAAATGATGGTCATTGCTACTCTGATGTCCGGTGTTATAAAGGGGCTAGCAAATTTGCAAGCTTGCTAGCACTCTCAAATAAGATATCAAACTTATATGGCAGCTCTCTTGGAGTTTTGTGATGACTTTGACAACTTTCGCGCAAGCGTTGTATGTAAACACCAACGATATTAAAACAGTGGTGCTATTATGAGTATTATTTTATACGGTCAGAGTCGCCAACTGTGTTACGACTAAATTCCATAGCTATTCCATAGATACTAACACAAAATTAATAACCTCATCTATGAGTGCTAGAAAGCTTGCAAATTTGCTAGGTCCTTTATAATATCGGACATGAAGCAAAATGGCTGTTGACCAGTGTTATATGTACCTATATTAAAAATAGTATTGAGCATAAATAATAGTAGTTTGTTTATTTATTTAAATTCCAAAGTTGTTAAAATCAGTTATTGTTATTTTTGAGTATATATGTATATTTAATTAAGAGATATTTCTAATTTACTGTTACATTTAGAAATAATATCTGGGTACGCAATAAACAAAAAAATATAAAGGTTCTTTGATAAAAAGTTAATACATCATCGCAGTATGTAGATTTGCAATGTAGATATTAAATCTGTCTCAAAAGCTCTGTATGATACACAAAGGAGAATCCTCTATAAATCTGTATAATACGGGAGTTTAGTTTTCTTGTTTTTGTGTTGCAGGGTCTTGAATTGCACTAACATTCTCTTTATATCTTTTTATACTATGTTTTTCTTTTTACTGATGTGACCTTATTTCCTTCTTTTTTTTAAATACAAACATCATATCACTAGGCTTTTATGCGCTTCTTGTATATGTAAATACATTCAGAAAGACTCGTGTATGATGAAAATATTATATTTGCTTGCAGCTAATATTTTTTTTATACCTCAGCAAGTCAATGATTAAAGATTATTAATATGTATACACGTAGATTCATTTTGGAATTGTATGTTAATTTTTTAAGTTTTTAACAGGTATAAGAAAAATATAACAGTGCCGAAAATTAATTTTTGACTTCTATAGTAGCTAACTTTTCGGGCTGTTGTCCACGTTGTCGTATTCTTACACTTGACGTTTCGACTCTCATGTCGGAGTCTTCTTCAGAAGTGATCACTTCTTGAGAAGACTCTGACATGAGACGATAACGTGGACAACAGCCTGAAAAGTTAGTTTCTATGGACAACTAATATTTCAAAAACAGAGCAGGTCAGATAAAAATATTTCGGGGACTTAGAAAAGGACATCAGTTGGTGATATCAAAATTATTATTAATAGAGGTCAACAACTTGAGAGAAAAAGTACAAAAATTATTTATTTTGATCTAGTGAAACTTGAAATAATTTATCGGAAATTTTCGTGGCACCCTTGACAGATATTTCTATTTTATAACAAGGGAATATTTAATATTGCATTATATGCATACGTACGTATTTTTTGTGACAGTCTATTTTGTGAGATAGTTATTTATATTATGTTTTTATATGATTAAAAATATATCGTATGAATAAATAATCATACAGCTACATTGTCATATTGTATGCTTAATGCTCATGTATAATGAAGTGCCTACATATATGTGTAGTCCATAAAAGTGATGCATAATTTCAAAACTATATTATACATACATATTAATCAATTATAATAATATTAATGACCAATGTCCAGTTCAATATAATAAACAGAAAACTACAAAAGAACTTTGACAAGGTCAATGTTTATAAACAAATAAAAGCAGCTCTAGTAAGGAATGCCCGGGTTATATTTTCTGATATTTTGTGTCGATGATAATGAATTCTTTTTGCTCATTTTCTATGTAAAATGAGTTGTATTTTTAAAGATATTTCAAATATGATTTGATATGATTAAATAATTCTAAAATACATTTAGATAGCTTTATTACCATACTCTCACAGTAATCTATAACTGTTTCTCGACTTATGGCTATAAGCTTAATCTATACTACATATGTTAGTGTTCTGAGAAATACATACAATAAACTCATACCTAATATAGTTTATTATATTTTTTAATCTGAATTAGTGCCTATTTACGTATTACTTAAGTTATAAATAACATGCAATTTAGAATAAGTGTAATGTCGTTCATTATCAGTAAAACTCACTAATTCATTCCGTCACATCAACTTTTAAATCTATTATCTGATCCAGATTAAAGAGTAGAAAATAATTAGAATAACCCAGGATGATAATAATAATATTTTCTTTTGTATATTTTCAGCTGCCTCTTATCGGGGTCCAAGTGAAGGCGAAGACTCAGATTCATACGCTGCCCGAGTGAGGTTCAACGAGCAGAGCCGTCTTCTAGGTCCAGCATGTGTGACTATAGGTGTTATTATGCTGATGCTTGGGGCGGCGCTGTGCTGGGCAACACGGAGAGCGCGCCGCAAAGCACAGAGGGTCGCGTTTCATTGTCCTGTGCATGGGGACTTCTATCCGATTAGTCCTGTCACGGCGTCAAGGATTATAGGTGAGTAAAACCGGCAGAATAACTTACCACTCAGGGAGTTGTTTTTGTTTTTAACTGTTAGCTATTACAGATATTCGCACTAACATATTAGAGATGCAGGACTGGTTATTAAGGTAGTTGACCACTTAATAAATTTCAAAAAATAGTTTTTTTTGCATTTTCTCAATCCTTATACTTTTAAAAATCACCCCCCATTTTTTTTTTAATTCTAATTCTAACATAGTGAAATTAGTGAAAGTGTTCGCGCCCTTCCATTACTCCATACTTGCTGACTCTGTTTCAGGCAACTGTTTCTCGAAACTACGTTTTTTTCAAATAGCGAACAGTTAGTCTCCGAAACTACTCGGCCGATTTAAATGATTTTGGTCTTGTTTTATTCGTTGAGATGTTTTGTACGCCAATTTACTACATTTTACAAAAAAATATAAAATTTTTTTAGCAGAGAATAGTGAAAACAAGGGTGTTTTTCAACTTTTTTTTCATACATTTTTTTTATTTTTGCCAAATTGTGGTAAATTGTCACGTAAAGGACCTTTCTTTTGAAGATGCCGTTTTTATTTTATTTTTCAAATTCACCAATCCCGTGAGTCCGCCGTAGGACACCATTTTTTGAGGCCTCGACCTGGCGCCTCCTGGATAATTGTTAAAAAATGAAATTAAAAATAAATCGAGTATTTTTGTATTCTATAAGCTTCAAATAAAAATCTAAAAAAATCTATTGTAATATCTTATACAGGTCCTGAAAAAAATTATTGAAAATGTATGTTTTAGCTTTCCAAGGTGTCAAGTACCTTAAATATTTATACTTCGTTTAGTACTTATATTGCAACAATTATATTATTAATAATATTCTACGATATATTTCGATCTCCTTGAGCCATTTTCTCACTCCAATCTTCCCTGTCTGGAAACTTCACCGCCCACAAATCAACGCCGGGAAAGTTCGCATAACCTTACCTAATAAAAGAAAGACATCTATAAAATTTCATATTTCTATATTTTTATCTTTTTGCATATGAATTTACCAGCGGCGAACATTATATTCCTAGCGGTAAACTTATATTTTAAACACGGAATTAGAATATTAAAGAAAATTATCGTAATAACTATAAGAAAATTACAACCATACTTTTTTTTCGTGCATTTAGATTTGTTTTTCTTAAATGCTACTTATTGAAAATATTCACAAATTCAATTCAAATACTTATGATATCTATTACTACAGAGCTTTCCAAATTAGTACTGTATTGAAAAACTCATCTCATCGCTATAGGATGTTAATTTATGTGGTTTTAGTATTCGTATTAGGTGAAGAATCCTTGATCTAGTCCAAACATGTCCTTAGTTCAATGTTAATGCTATTATGTGTACTCTATTGAGTTACAAACCACATGCACGCCCTTCCCTAGTATATGCGGCCACTCGGGGCATACGTGTTTCAATCATTACATGAAAAATAATATATGTATATAATTTTACTGTGAAAACTTTGAGATTTTTATATATTACGCATACTAAAATTTGTAAAATATCAACAAATATAGGTACTTACAATATATGTTTAAAGATGCACTACAATTATCAATTAAAATATCCACTGAAAACTTTATTTTTTTATATTGTTAACTCATTAGTGAATTGTTATATATTACCTACCGCTCTTTGGTTTTATAATTTTCTAAAAGTATATTCTATTTTAAATAAATATGACATATATTGAAATACTATAGCTGCTACCCGCGACTTTGTTACGTGGAATTTAGGTTAGTGAAAATATATTAAGTTCAGTTAGGTAAATAATACAGATAGATAATATAGATTTTTGTACGATAATCAAGAAAACAGATCAAATGTTACACACCCATTTTTTTATCTAGTACATTTTTCGGAATACAAAGTAGCCCATGTCCTTCCTCAGGATGCAAGCTATCTACCTGCCAAATTTCATTAAGATCGGTTTAGCCGTGAAGATATAACGAACAGACAGAAATACAGATCCACTTTCATATTTTTTGTAACATTAACAATAAGTAAGAATACAAAATCGTAAATATCTCGGCTCCTTAGTAAGATAGGGGTTGTTTTCCCCCTAAAACTCCCACTCCCGTAGTATTTTTCCCGTCGGATCGAATGAAAATAATTACAACCCTTCATATGTGACAGGGAGTGAAATATTAATAACCAAATTTAATTTTTTTTCCCATACAAACATTTCCAACTCCTTCCAATTCCTTTGGGGATGAATTTTTAGAATTCGAAGTAGCCTATGTCCTTTCTCAGGATGCAAGCTTTTTTCCTACCAATTTTAGCCATGAAAAGGCATCAAACAGACAGACAGACAGACACACTTTCGCATTTATAATATCAGTATGGATTATGTTTAGTCTTATTTATGTTTATGCATTTCTCAAATTCTTATTTTCCGCTAAATATGAGTTGACCTATCAGAAAATTTTGTGAAAGTTGTTATTTAATACTTGGGGGATGGTGGGACACGTTTTTTGTATGGCCCATAACTTGTTTAAAAATTTATATTTTTTCAAATTTTGAAGATGTATGTCATAGTACGTGTTGTAATCTTACTTTTAGCTGCCACAGTTTGTTGAAATTTTGAACGACTGATAAAAACTTGACTATGTTTTTCGAAAACGTTAAATTCCGACATTCTAAAAAAAGTTGGGGAATAGTGAGACAGGAGCCAAAAATGAAAAATATGAATGTGAAATGTTTATTGGAAAGTCCAGAATGACAAAAATTGTAATTATGATAAAGAAGGAATAAAACAAACCGTGGGGTGTGACCTTTGAGGTCCAAACAATCGACTCTCCAGCATGGTAAAACTATTAATACTTAAATACTAATTATATCCACCGTAGGCATTCGGGTTGTTTCTTTTGCATGAAAAATGACTAATATGCATAAAAATGCGATATTGATTTGAGAAACATAAAAAATACGTATCTTACTATTCCTCAAAATAAGTGTCCCGCAATACCCCAAACGCTATGTTTACAATTCGACATAAACTATAATTGACACAGTGTATTCATGCCAAATTCCTTTTGCAAGTCGAAATGTCGAGTGCAAACGGTAATTATGCCCATATAAAACTTTTTTTTTCCTGCCAAAATGTTGTAAAAACAACGCAAATATGAACAGTGAATAAAACTTTTGAACAATCAATGAAACACTTCTTGATGCAGAAACTCTCACGATACATATAGATATGACTATTTATACTGATGAAAACTAAGCATATAAAGAGACGAAACTATACCAGCTGTTTTAGTGTTTTAAACTTTCGTTGGCGAACTTGACGTGTCCCGCTATTCCCCAATATCCCACCATTCCCCAAGTTCCCTACACAATTTTATCATTCGGAAAGAAGGTTGAAAGTTTATTTTAGTGATTATTTCAATTTTTGCAGCACACCCCTGACCGTGCTGCATTATACTCCTTTATGTACAATATTATACTGTCATTATATTGGAAAGTAGTTTCGAACACGTCCTTTTATTATTAAGAATGTTTATATTATAGCATTTCATTAAATTTGTTAATATAATTGAAATCTAAATATAATTTCAATATTGGTATTGTACAGTAAATTGAATAGATATTTGACAGTCGTAATTTATTAATGTATTGAAAGAGTTTCGAGTAAACAAAACACAAAAAACGATATAAAAAGTACATTAAATTTGTTGTTTTTGTATTTTATGGTTATTAAATTAATTAATAATTGTGTGAAATAATAAAAAAAATTAATTGTATAATACGAAGGAATTGTCAGCAATGGATATTTCCACTTGACAACAAAATTACGAAGAAAACAAAATTATTCGTATTATTACTATTTCGATTATAATCTACGTTTGACAGAATACCTATAATATGTATATGTTACCGGCAAAGTATGTAATTCAGGCATTCTATAGAATTCCTAGGAATTCTATACAATGCCTATTGATTTCAGACAAAGTATGAAATAATTTTTATTTATTGTTATAATAAATAAAATAAAATACTATGGCTAGGCCATAAAATGCACACCCCTTAAACATAAAAAAATTTATTAACTTATAATATCAAATAAATACGGTACAGGTACAATATAATTGGTGAAACTTAAAAGGATGTTTGAAAAAAAGATTGGAGGTAATTAATATTATATAAATATATAATATGAAGTTTATCACTCATTAAGATTTTTTAGAAAATCAACAATGAATCTTGTTATCAATCGATTATTACCTTTTTTATTTAAATTTAGAATGTATTGTAATAAAACAACAATCATTTTAATTTACAATTTTTATAAAACATATTTTGTTTGTAAAATGTATAAAGTAAATAAATTAATTAATATCTAATAATAATTAAAAAGATAAATACATCCACATATTGCAGCGATAACAGCTGTGTTCACCTGATGTCTAGCATTTAAAATGAAACAACAATGTAACGTTTATAGGTTATATGACGTATATAATATATTTGTTTTAAAAATGCAAACTTACCAGATTTTATGTTGATTAAAAAGATTGATTGGCTTTGAATAAAATAATTAGAATACAGCACGTATCGATGTACATGTATTTATATATTGATTAACACAATGAATGAAGACTGTAATGTTTTCTATCAGAAAATGTAAAAATTTAAGTGGGTTACTGAAGAAATTTAAGATATAATACTCGTTTTATCAATTTATATACGAAAAAAAAATTTAGGACGAGAGTAGAACACACTTCCAAGCAGAGCCTGCTTGGGGTGTGCAATATTAGTTCAGACGAATATTAAGTATATGATTTAAAATTGTTAAAATAAAAAATATACAAAAGTATTAGATATTATTTAGTCATTTAATAACATATTAGGCCAGTATTAAGTAAGATAATTAAAATATCTAAGATAAATAATCAGTACTTTAGTATTTTATTACATAAAGTAAGCCAATATCTGTGCCTGAAGTGGCCTGAACCAAAATTGGTTGGTTCACTCTATTTATGTTTATATTTCTAGTCTACCTATACAATGCCTAGGAAATTATATAATTAAATTCATTTCATACATTGCCTGGTGATTTTTAGGCATTCTATAGAAAACCTAGGAATTCTATACAATGCCGGATTTCATACATTGCCGGTATCATATATAATTAAATTCATTTCATACATTGCCTGGTGAGTTTTAGGCATTCTATAGAATACCTAGGAATTCTATATAATGCCGGATTTCATACATTGCTGGTAACATATATACATACTTTTTTTCATTTACTGGTAAAATTGCCAATTTATTAAAAAAATTCAACTTAACGGTTTTTCTTTTGGGGGTCAAAAAATGATTTGAAGTAAACAAATTTCGAATTACCGGTAAAAATATGACTTTTTTTACCGGTTTTTAACCTGTTTACCGTTTTTTCAATGCCTATGACGTACCTACATATTGTTATTTAAAAAAGAAAATACGGAGAAAATCAGAAAACTATGTTGAAAGGTTAAAATTATCTAACAAATTAAATGATCTAACAAAAAAGGACATGTCAGTAATAAACTAATAAAATCGATCCGATCAAGGATGAATACTGCTGCGTAAGGTAAAGAAATATCGCGACCACATTATTCCATAATAAGTTGTAAAAACTTTTGATTTATGTTTTCTGATCGTTACTTTTCTTTGAAATGATGTTCCTTGGCTGTCACAGAAACTTCTTTATATTGATAACAGTGGCGGAGTAAATATTAAAACTTGAAAAGATCCCAACTCGTTATATTCATTCAATATTTATTCAATAACAATGTTGATGTTCACATTATCTATAATTAAAGAAAGTGGTTATTATCACATGCAGTATGTGCAAGCAATTGGCTATTTGCACATACTGTATATGTACCAAATTATGTTAGGTTGTTAAGTTAGGGTAGGTTAGTGGTAAGTCTAAATAGCCAATTGCATGCACAAACGGCATGTGTGCAAATAGCCTCATCTAAATTAAAAGCTGCAGGAAAACTGCCATTTGTCGATTGGGATTTTAAACCTATATATGTTGTATATTAAAGATTGAGCCTACATGGTAAGTAGAAACAAAATGAAAAATATCTTGTCATCGGTCACCAACAGTGTTTGCCAAGTAAAACCAACAGAATTTAAAATCCTCTTTTCAAATTAAGTAGTTCAAATTCTTAGCCTTTTAGAAACGCTTCCTCTGTTAATAAAATCATTAAATAAGGCGTTTAAAATTGTTGTTATAGAAATTTTACACACAATTTCTATTCATTGTCATTTGTTAAATTCTTCGTTAATAATTCCTTTATATTTGTGGTACTGCCAATGCCGTCTATCTTTCTTGATACATATAGGTTGACGATGTATATGTATATATATATATAATATATATATTTTTGTTCTTGGTACAACTAGGCACCGTAATGGCGTGCCATTAGAGGCTTGCAAGTTCACTAGATATATAGTGATGTAATTATATGTATACATCTAGACATTTCACTTTCATGGCCAAGCGTTATTTTTCAAAAGAAAGTTTTCCGCATTGCATGAGAAATGGTCGTTGTAATTGTACGTGATTTTTTTCTTAATTAAAACGCAAACAATACTGCATTGGGAATTATAACAGTTGCATATTATAATGGTAGTAATTTGATTATTTATTACTTTATGGGAACACTATATCTAGGCCACATGCAGGTAAAATTCTCTTGCCTCTTGCGTAATTTAATAAGTTATAAAATATGATGATTACACCTAGTGTTTGTTTATTTTTGCAATGATATTTTCGTTCGTTCGAGATTTGCATGAAAAAATTGACCTACGAGTTAGACAGAAAAAAATATAAAAGTTCGTCGGATATTACAGCCTAGTTAAACAAATTTGCTAACTTGCAAATACTTTCAAATGAGGTATTAATTTTGTGGTATTAACTATGGATTTGTCATCGAATTTAGAGCAGTGATAATTCAACTTATTATAAAACAGAGATGATAATTTTCATAATATCACCACATTTTAATACCATTATGTACCTACACACTACACAGACAGAGCCTACGAATTAATACATATTATTATTTATAAAGAATCATTAAATAATTACTATTAGTCCAGTCATTATAAAATTTGAGTTAGAAAAAAATCACGGAGTATAAAAATTAGTTTTCATATATTTACCTATAACATGAATAATTTTAAAGTAATCACAGTTAGACAAAAATCATTATTTAGGGCATTAAAAGTTCTACAGATTCCTAGCTGGAATTTTTTTCTCTGTAGAAGGTCATCTCTGTGGTCGTCGAAAAACATGAATAATTTTCCTTAAATTTTTGTAATACCTAGAACTTTGAGTGCTTATAACTCAAACATTTTTTGAGATTTCGACATTGGGTGCCGAACATTATTTAGGGCACTCATTTTTCTATTACTATTTAAAGTTTCATTTTGAAATTCAATTAAAGACATATTAAACACAGCGGTCGAACGTAACTCAACATTTTAGGCGTGATTTCCAAGCTCGACGTCGCTAAATAATTTTTTCACGGGCTCTATTTCAATAAGTATTTATGGTAAATAATTTTTAAAAACACTATTTTGTTCGTAATTTTATTAGCTTTAAGATTTATTTAAGGGGTTAGGTGTAGTCAGAGACATGAAAAAATGACAATTTTATATCATTTTTTTTGCCAGTAAATTATTTTATTTTATAAAAGTAAAAACATAGCATCATTAAATAAGGTTTCGACTTGACTTGACAGAAATTTTAGAAAAAAAATTAATAATTTTAAAAGTAATGGTTGTTTGTGTTGATCCAGTTCCAACCGAAGCTCCTTGCGGTGACCATCACTTATCCTTGGAGATTCATCCAAATTCAATCGGACAAAAAAAATAGTTTTATTAATAGATAATCTAGTGCCTGATCGAAGCTTTTTTTTTTCTTTCTTAAATTAACAAAATGGCAACCTCAGGAAATTTTTTTCAAGATATTCGGGAAAAAAAACAACAGTTAATTGTTTATAACAAATCGAAATTTAAAAAAAAATCCTTCGATCAGGCACTAGTTTTTCATGTTTTCAAAAAGCTGTATAAATTTCATTAAAATCTACCGAGCGGTTTTCGAGCTACAGTGGTCACCAGTTCAAAAAACATAGTTTTGAGAAAAACGCATTTAAAGTTTTACACTCAATTTACGTAAAGTAATATATGTATTATTTAATTACTTACACTGAGTCAACTATTCTTGGGCCATAAAATAGTTTTTCAGCCGTTGTAGCAGCTTCCAAACATGCAAAAAACAAAAATCGATTTCTTGAAAATTCTGACTACACCTAACCCCTTAAACTGTTTTATCCTAAAACTGACAACCCCATATAACTGTATGAGACAGCTTTGTAAGCCCCTAGAAAGTTATACACCCCCGTCAAAGCAGGTGGGATGTTATCACCATGTTCTATAGGTACATCAAAATCTACCAATTTCATGAAAAAAATATATATATAGGAGTGGCGACTGGACTATATAGTTAATAAAATATTGATTGTTAATAATTACAGGAATCAGTGATGGATCTCGTTGGCCCTTGTGTTGTCGACGGAGTGGTCGGCCAGGCGCCGTGCATGCTGCACCTCCGCAGTGTCCTCACAGTCAAGTGTCCAGTACACGAAGTTCACTGTCTAGCTCTCCAGTCAGCCCTTGCCCAACGCCGCAACCATTCCTTATCAATTCAGGATCCGTTGGGTAAATACTGAATTATACCATACATTACCAGTCTTGAGGCTTCCGTGGTGATCTTGGCTTCTGGGTGTAAGCCGCGTCGATTTGGTCGTGTTATCGGTCAATTTTCATTACACATTACAGTGGGCATCAGAAGAGCCCTGAAAATATCCACTGCAATCCGTGACGAAACGTTGGTTGATAAAACGACCAAATCGACGCGGCTTATACCTAGAAGCCTAGATCTGTATCATACATTGATAATTTACTATTATATTAATAATCTTGTAAGAGGAATTGATATTTGTCTAAAATAAAAGTCAATCACTTTGACGTTTACTGATACGTGACGTCATTCTGCTTGATTGGTGTTTCATTTAACATGGTGGATTGCTGTATTTTGCATTTTTATTTTAGCAAAAATTATATTAATCTACCTTTTAATATTAAAATAAGTACATTTTTTAGAATCTTTTTAACCTATTTCATTATTTAAAATCATAATTTCAATGATACTTTGTTACTGGCATAATGCCTATTGTAGCCACCTGAATTAATTTTTTTTATACTAGTAGATATTTCTAATGCCGTGTGATAATATATATCAATTTGCCAATAGGGGTTTGGTGCCGCTAACAGGAGCTCAGTTGTCACCAGATCAAACATTTGGATCTATTCGCTCATTATCAGTAAGCAGAGAGGTTGCTAGTTTTCCATTATCAAGGACTCCAACTCCACCGCCAATTACATCTGTGGAACAAAGGTAACCATTATCTCTGGATATACATTAGGGTGGGTCAATTTTTTCACTTCATGGGCAACTCGCGATACTGGTACTATGGGCCATTACAAGTATTTTTGCCAATGGAACCATACCTCTAAAATCATTTTCGAGCTTGCCGAAATTTGTCTGAAGATATTTCAAAAATGCACGAAAACGCCCCCTGGCGGTAGTCAAAAATAAAAATAAATGTGAAAAATGGATTTCCCGACCCAATAATTTTAGAATTATAAAATAAAATTACTGAAAAATCAGCTTTTTCACCAAAAACTTTATTGATCGTTCCGATTCTAAAAAAACACAGCAATTAAAAAAAATATTTCACCACTTTTGGGGTCCCCTAGATCAGCGGTTCTCAAACTTTTTTCGCCGCGGCACCCTTGTCGGGCTAAAAAAAATTCGCGGCACCCTTGCCGGGCTAAAAAAATTTCACAGCACAGCTATCCTTAAAGAGGTTTAAATAGTTAGGAAAGGAAGAAAAACAAATACAACTTTAATGCTCAGGTGTCTTTAATGCGATGAATGAAATTGTTTTAATGAATTTTTCATTACTTCCTTTATGTTTATAGGAAGTTTGGTTAATTTTACCCTCAAATCACATGACCCAGAAAGTTTGCTCCTGTATCTGTTTTTTATGTAAGCGTACGTTGAGAATGCAGACTCACAGAGATAAGTTGAAGTAAAACGCACAAGTCTTTTTACTGCAACCTTGCCAACAGCATTGTTTTCTAAATACACCTGCATCCAGAACTCTTCTTGGCTTTCTTCACGGTATTTCTGTTTTAATCCATTGTCTTCGCTGATCTCAAGCAGATTTTGAAAAATTGCATTCGCCATTCCAGTAGGTTTATGTTTCGGGTCGCAGGAAAACGGGTTCATCATCCAGCTGTAGATGTCATCAGAGTCAATGTCGGGAAAATAATCAACTATGCTCCTTTCCAACCCTTGCAAGTGGGCAATAACAATTTCGAAGAAGTTGGTTTGAAGGTTGATCTCATTTGTTGTGACAAATTCTTGCAACCGAGGAAAGTTGGAGATGTCTCTGCTCTCAACACACGTTTTAAAAAATGTAATAATTTTCTTCAAGGCTTTTATTTTCTCTAATTGTCCTCCTCCTTTCCCTTGAAGAGAAGTGGTGGTTTCATTTATTTTTTCAAAGATATCGGAAAGGTATCCCAATTTAAGCAGCCAATCGACATCTGTTAATTGTTGGATAAAAGGCTCCTCTGTAAATGTAACCACCAGTGCATCTTTGAGTTCAAACAGCCTGGCTAAAATTTTCCCCCTTGATAGCCATCGCACTTCTGTGTGCAGCAAGAGATGGAAATGATCCATACCCAGATCTTCGACGGTAAGTTTTAAAAGGCGTGCTTGAAGTGGGCGGCTCTTAACATGATTTATTATCTTCACAGCACCATTCAATACGACTTTTAAATCTTGTGACATCTTTCTAGTGGCCAGAGAATGCCGATGGATGATACAGTGACTACTGGTGGCATTTTCTGCCACTTGCTTCATCCTAGAAACGGCTCCCCTCACTTTTCCAACCATTGCAGCCGCTCCATCACTGCAAATATCCACACATTTGCTCCATTCCAAATCATTTTTCTGTACGTATTTGTCGATAGCTTTAAAAATTTCGTCACCAGTGGTGTATGTTTCAAGCACTTCACTGAACAAAAGTTCTTCTTCTATTTTCATTTCGAACGGATACCTCACAAACACAAGAAGAACAGCAAGTCCCGCAACGTCGGTACTTTCATCAAGCTGTAAACTAAAAAATTCACAAGTTTTCAGTCTTCTTATAAGCTCGTTCTCCACAGACTCTGACATTGTGGAAATTCGCTTGCTTATAGTGCTATTTGATAGCTGCACAGTATCAATCTTCTTGGCCATGTCTGGGCCTAACATGCAACTTACAACATCCTTCACGCAATGTTTAATCAGTGTATCGGCAATAGTATGGGGTTTTCCAGCTTTTGCAATGTGTAAACTGACAATATATGAAGCTTCAGTTGCGTTTTCATTTTCATTTTTATAAATTCTCTCCATCATGGATGACCCTGTCTGAAGAGATAAAGCGCGGCGTTTGAAGATTTCTTCACCTTTATTTACTAAAACAGAATGATTGCATTCCAGATGTCTTTTTAATTTGGATGGAACCAAGCAGCTATTAGCAACAATTTTATTACAGTTGACGCATTGCCCTTCCGGTGCCTTTTCGTTCCCAACCGGAACAAAGCCAAACAACGTTAGGTAGCTAGGATCATATTTTCTTATTTTTCCTTGGATTTCCTTTTGATCGTGAGTTGCCTTTTCGCGAATTGGATGGTTTAGGCTCGCTGGTTTCTGCTGAGATATTTTGTCTTCTTCGACACTGCTAGTTGTCAATGAATCAATCGCTTCAGAAGCTTCAGTGAGTTTATCGCCTTTTCGTTTTAAAGAACCAGTTTTTAGCCATTTGTCCATAATTCTATAATAAAAGGAAGGGCTAAGAAATGTCAAATGAACGAAAAATTGCATGATCACATAAAAAAATATTAAAATTTTAGTTATTTATCGTTTTAGCGTCCCAAATTATTTTATAGAATTTTTTACATTTGTATTCGTTTTTATCAATGGTTTCTAATATTTTAAATTCAAATAAACATCATAAAATGCTCAAATACATGCGACCGCAAAATATCTGCACAACAATGAAAAATCAAATTGTTATAATTATTTATTTAAAATTTTCTATCGGTGTTTTCGATCATTTGTATTATAATTTTCGACATTGACTGTAACAATGAAACTTAAAAAACATAGATTCATCATTAAATAATTTGGGACGCTAAAACGATAAATAACCAAAATTTTATTAACAGATTTTCAAGATTTATTTCATATAAAAAATAGCAACAAAAAACACATACCTAAATATAAGTGCAGTCGGGTCTCTTTTTACGTGGACTTTTTTATGTAAATTCTCCGTTTCAGCAGTGAGCTATGAAATTATGAAATGCAAGCTGACACAAACAAACGTTTTGTTAATATTAAAATCTTAACAAATTTAAAAAAGAATCGTAAAAATATATCTCCGAACGAAAGTAACAATGAGACAAATTTGAAAAATTTTAAATACAATTGTTGTTTTTAAAATCAACTGTTGTAAAGTTGTAAATCCAATTGTTAAATTTGCAGTTGTCTCGTGTCATTTTGTTTGTGTTCACAATTGCAATAATAACATAAATAGGTGTTATTCTTATTAGTTTATTTTTAGAAACTTTCTTATGCGATTTTCAGCCTATTTTAAATCATTGATTTGCTTTTACACGGTTTTAGAAAATTATGGAACGTATTCCTAATTTTACAATGCAAGCAATGTTTTTGAGGGAAGATAACTTTAATTTTAACTTATTAGTATCTTAATGCCTTTTTTAATATTTTTACAATTTTAGCTGACTTTTCTTGATTATTGCCGCGGCACCCCTGGCATACACTCGCGGCACCCCGGGGTGCCGCGGCACCCAGTTTGAGAACCGCTGCCCTAGATGCTCGGTGCCCCGGACAACCTAACCGGCCAGACCGGCGGTAGTTACGCCACTAATATGTACAAATATTGGATACAAGTTATGTCTATAGTTCTGAAACGATTGTTAGTAACATAAATAAAAATTTTCATTATTATATGAACATTTATTTTACAATTCTAAGAGACAGTATAGAAACAATTTGACTACAACTCATAATTCATAACATTTCAGATTAATCAGTCCTCCTAACACGCCATCACATAGACACGTGGAAAGTATTCCTCATGGGGACACTAATGTCAATGTGAGTCCAGGAGTAAATAGCACAAATCAGAGGTCTACGCCTCCACGCAAGTCTGTGTCAATAGTCTTGCCCTCTGAACAAGGAGCATGACCTGCACATTTGTAACGTATAAGTTACCGTTACTTTAGTCTATTGTCGAGGACTGTCAGTAATTTAAATGCTTGATCAATGAAGACAATTATAATTAAGTCACAGATGATTAACAAATAAGAAAAAATTTCGCTATGCTGTATTACGTAGTCTACAGTTTAGAGATTGCAATGATTAATGAAGGCAGTCCTTTAAATCACGTAAGAAGTCGAATTTTGCAGTGATCATAATATGCTCATTTTATTTCAATGTACTTTTAATGATTAGAAGATTTTACTATGGGAAATATTGCTGACAGAGGAAAAATATAGATTTAATTAAATGAATTGATAGAACTAAAATATATTGTAAAAATGGGAATATCTATAATATATTTATTATATTTATTTTTACATTTATATTATTATAGAAACTGTAAGATTCCTTGTTCTGTTGGTTATTTAACAGAATTTCCTATTTTTACAAAATTGTATGAGTAAGATGTGCTTCCGATAGCAAAGGCTAAATATATAAAAAATAACTCAAAATGTCATAATTCTGCTCTGCTTAAAAACTTGTTGAAATAAATATAGTAAAGTGAAACTATACAATGTATTCTATATGTAATCATTGAAACGTGTATAGTAAATCTTTTGTAAAATTTGAAAATGATAAAAATTTAGCTGAGTAAGATTTTGTGGTCCATAAGTAAAAAAGATAAATCTCCTCCATTCTCATCTAAAGTTATTATCTTTTTATTGAATAAATGTGCTCATGTGAAAATACTGAGAAATACAGAGGCATGTTTCTTTTAAGTAAAGTACAGTACCAGATTTAAGGAAGATTAAACAAGGTAATCACCCGGAGCGTCTTCATTTTTTTTTAATACTGTGGTATGATGGCGTAGGAAGAAGACTTAAAAATTTTCCTACTAGCTAGATTGTCTATACTAAAAAAAATATTTTTCATCTTAATAACGAAGACAACATCAGGTTATTTACATTATTAAGATGTAACAGTAAAAGGGGTCCCACACGGTATCTTCAACCTATTTAAATCTGGTACTAGAAACAATATTTAAAAATATCTTTATGTGTATATATAATTATATTTATGGATTTTAATAGTTACTAAAATAGTCATTATAATATTTTGACTATTATATTATTGGAGATATGCTGACATAATACCATAAGCTGTATCAGTATATGACAAAATCATGCTAATTAATTGGAAAATTTTACAATTGTTACAATAATATGCCCTTGCTAGGAAATCAGAAAGATTACAAAATTAATTTCTTTTTTTTTCATCTATGAGAAGATGCTCTGTACTGTTATACAAAAAAAGTTATTTGAATACTTTTCTTATTGAAAGTTAAGACGGTGACATTAAAATATAATACACTTTTGATTATCCAGTGAAATGGTGTGAAAAATTATACAGATAACATAAAAAAAGAACGAAATTTCGTCGATGCACTGTAAATTTATAAGCCTCTAGGTTACACTCAAATTTAATTTTTTTTATTGGAATATCCAATAACAACGGGCTGCACAAAACCTTTGTGCCACCCTTGTTCATACATATTGAATAATCAAGAATGTGCTGTTTTATTGATGACTGTTTTTTATGTGAAAATAATTGATAATAAGTACTAGATCGAGTAACATGTCTTTGTTGTATATAAAGAATATTAGGATTCGATAATGTTTTAATGATATTACACTAGTCAATGGTTGTATATTATGAGCTCATCTAGATGATTTCTCCCTATATGTCCTGTAGTAACCTATGTAAATTAAATAAATGTTTATTTGAGTATTGTGGTTGTGAAGTTATTACAGTATTTACATATATTAAATAAAAAGATGTCATCTAGTATAAATGTCTCATAGACAACTAGTTCTTCATGTAATTTTAAATTATTTAATTTATTGCAAAGTATGAAAACAAATCTGATATTATTTAAAAATATTAGTAATTGTAAATATCGTAGTTTAAATATATATATACAGGGTCCTCCAATAGTGCGTCCGGCATTCCTAGCGCACTTCCCGTTGGAGATAGAAAAAAAAGTTTGGTACATAATATTATTGGTTTGAAAAGATCAACGTCGTAAAATTATTTTCAATAATACAAGGTGTTCCATTTTTGCGCTGTAACAAAAACAAACATTTTTTTAAATGGAACCCCCTATAACTTTTTTAGTATTCCGATGTCATATTTTAACCTCCACATTATCATCTATTCATTTTTTGATTTAGTGACAGTGTTGCCAAATTATAAATTTTTTTCCGAAAAATAATCCATAAACAGGGTCAACTTTAAAAAATCGTAGAGACCTCGTTTTTTTTCAAGCGATTGATTTTTTTAACAATAATATTAGTCCTGATAAAGAGTAACATTTTGATAATAACCAATTTGAATTTAATTATACAGAGTGTCCATAAAAAAATGTCAAAATTTTCAAACTTAAAAATGATAAAACTCATTTTTTTCAAATGCGACTACCCTTTTTTTATTTCGCTATTCGATTTGGCTTTTTCTCCTTTTCAATTTGTATAGGAGATGTCCTATGTCTAAACCCCATAGTTTCTCAGATATTCAATACTTTTAATAAAATTAACCTTTTTATTACACTTTTATACACCGAAGTAGGCCGTGCTGATGAAAAACAAATGACAAAATGTAGTACTTAAGTATCAATATAATATTTGATTAAAATTAATAGTTAAAACGGATTATACTTATGTAATACAAATATTTCTTTTATTTAAAAAAATTATGAAAAGTTACAAAATTGAAAAAACATAATAGATAAAAGTTGAAAATAAATGTTCTAAATGTCTTCTATTTTCATCCAGGCTCAAATCATGGCTCAAATCAATTTGCCGGCATATGTTTTTCATCAGCACGGCCTACGTCGGTGCATAAAAGTGTAATAAAAAGGTTAATTTTATTAAAAGTATTGAATATCTGAGAAACTATGGGGTTTAGACATAGGACATCTCCTATATAAATTGAAAAGGAGAAAAACCCAAATCGAATAGCGAAATAAAAAAAGGGTAGTCGCATTTGAAAAAAATGAGTTTTATCATTTTTAAGTTTGAAAATTTTGACATTTTTTTATGGACACTCTGTATAATTAAATTCAAATTGGTTATTATCAAAATGTTACTCTTTATCAGGACTAATATTATTGTTAAAAAAATCAATCGCTTGAAAAAAAACGAGGTCTCTACGATTTTTTAAAGTTGACCCTGTTTATGGATTATTTTTCGGAAAAAAATTTATAATTTGGCAACACTGTCACTAAATCAAAAAATGAATAGATGATAATGTGGAGGTTAAAATATGACATCGGAATACTAAAAAAGTTATAGGGGGTTCCATTTAAAAAAATGTTTGTTTTTGTTACAGCGCAAAAATGGAACACCCTGTATTATTGAAAATAATTTTACGACGTTGATCTTTTCAAACCAATAATATTATGTACCAAACTTTTTTTTCTATCTCCAACGGGAAGTGCGCTAGGAATGCCGGACGCACTATTGGAGGACCCTGTATATATATAATATTTTAGCATATAATTTTTTATTTGGCGTTATCCATGTTATTCTTGTTAAATATTTTTCGTAACATGTATTCTATATGCTACAATTTTTAATAAATAAATGAAATCAAAATTCCATAGTCCAGGAAAAATATACATCCTACAAAGAAAAAAATGTAACAGGTTAATTATTATTAGGGTTCTATTAGGTGTATAAAAAAGTTCTGTGCTTTAAATTTCATGCAACCGAAACCACAATTAAAAATTTATTCATTATAATATGCCCTTTTAGGGTTTGAAAATGTTCATTAGCCTTTTAAAATGCCTTGTTGTTAGGCATTTAATGCACATAATCTCAAAGATGTGTAGTGTATAAAATGGCAATAACAAAAGAGCATATTCAAATATCCACCCACTTCGCATTTCATCTGAAAAAAAAGCTGCTGAAACTATCATAATGATTAGTGCTACATATGGGAGAACAATGTAAGTCATGCTAAGTGTTGACTCTGCTCAACATTTGATATCAATTCCAAAGACCAATATCAATGCCAAGAAGGTCGTGCTCTGCATTTAGTAAGATTGGAAAGATGTTCTGTAATTGTTACTGCCGGGCAAAACAGTCACAGCAGACTGTTATCAACAACAATAATGGATGAATTTGAGCAATGCATTGGAAGAAAAAGGTCATTTGCTAGACAAGGGCGTCATAATGTTGTACACCATCCTCATGTTGTGTAATATGCTTAAATCGTTACGTGAAGGTCTACATACCTTTAAGATCCTATTTTGCTCTGTTTTGATGCAGTATTTTTTACACATTATTTAGAACCCTAATACTAAAGAGTATACAAAAATTTAACCTGTTATATATTTTTTCCGATCTTCAATATTTTTATGTCTACTTTTTCTGGGCTATCTTGTAAATTATTCTGTTCTATTAAAATTAATAACAAAGAGCAAGTTAAAACAATTATAATTACTGGACATACACACAAAACATAGAATATTATTTAATTAAAAGTTGTTTATGCCAGCGATTCTCAACCTGTGGGGCGCGCCCCCTTAGGGGGGCGTGATAAAACTGAAAGGAGGGCGCGAGCATATCGAGAAAAAATGAAAAAAAAATATTATTAATAAATGTATCTAATTTACTGAAAGAAAAGCAATAAAATACATTCTGACATAATAAAAAATAAAAAATAAAATACACGTTTACATTTACACTGATATAATACACTTATAAATTCGATTGTTTCAGTACTGCACAATGTATATTTAATTAACTTATCAATATTAAATTAAAAACAAGATAAATAATTATTAGTGACATCCTTGGGCCTGTCTAGCAGAGCAAAGTTTTTCGAAGAAGGTTTAATATTATAAATTGACACTAAGCATTTTTTAAAATATTTAGCTGAGATCTACTTTTCAGTGAAAATTATTGTATATGGGGAAGGGGGGTCGCGATGAAAATTGTGATTGAAAATTGGGTCGCAAATACTAAAAGGTTGAGAAACGCTGGTTTATGCTCATATAATGTGATAACTATATACACTATATTGATACATAGTGAAACTATACTTATACATTTTTTGCATTTAATATTTAATTTTACTATTGCTTCTTGAGAGGTCCAAAACACTTGTTAGTTTTGCTGTTTAACATGGTTATGATAATGAATTCCAATTTATTACAATTGACAATATTTAAATTAATTGAATATTAAGAGTATTAACACTATAGTTAATTTCTAAAAATTTTATTTAATTATTATTTTGAAAATCAGTTTCATTGTGTACCTGGTAATGTTGTAATTACACTCTTAGAGGCATGAAACATATCACCAATTTTGGAGTTTCATCATTTATGTAAACATGAAGTTTGAAAATATTTCATGTTGGCCCCAGCTACTGGCTAATGTACTTCTTTATGTTTGGCTCTGGTATCTGAGTATTTAAAATAAACTTCATAAAAAAATTTGATGAACAAAAATATACATAATATAGCTGTTACAATTTTTAAATATAAATAAACAAAACTGTTTTGTTCTCTATACATGTTAAGGCTAAAATAAATCAAAATGCACTTGTTATACTAAATAATATGTAATTTTGAGTATTTTTTTAAATTCCTAAAGTGCTATGAATAATTTTTACTTTTATTAATTGAAAAATATGTTTTGGCTGAGAAGCTATGCCCATTGACCAACAAATGAATAATAATTAAAAATTATTTATTTAATTAACAATTTAAAGACAGTTTATTATACAAATTTTAATATATTTTTAAATTGCTTAGTTTTTTATATAGGTATATTAATTCAACAATAGTTAATGAATTAAAAAATGTACTCATATATTCAGGACCGGCTATAGGGATCCAGATGGCGTATAAAAAATTCAAATTGCCGCCTTTGCACCGATAGTCAACCGCGAGTGGGAACGCTGACCTTTTTTCCATTACCACTTCAACTTTACCTCCACTTTTACGTTCCCAGCTACTTTATGACCTTTTTTTGATAAATTTTTTTTACTCCTCACATCACTTTGTAATTCTGATAATGCTGTTCTCACCCATTTTGCCTATTAGAAATTGAGGTAAAAATGAGAAATTATTACGCCGGTCCTGCTTTTATTATATTAATAATAAATATTGTTTTCCCAAAAGAGATGACAATATAATCTAAAAAATAAAAAGAATCAAAATTATAATAATTATTGAGTATAGTTTGAGCTAATTGATTGTATTAGCTTTGATAGTGTAAAACTTAAATGAGTTTCAGAAGAACATCGAATTAATAAATAAGAATCAGAATCTTAGCTGTATACAGATTTAAATCTGCTATATAATTATCATTAATGTGTTTTAATTTTTGGATACATATTTGATACATGTTTCATGACAATATTTTACAAAACTATTCATGTATATCCTAGACGCAAGGATTAATTGATATAAGCAAAAATCATGACATATATGTATAGACCATAACTATTTCTAGACTTGTTTTTAGTTTTTATAAATTACTAACATGTTATTTTCATTTTTATAAATTTCATATAATTTATAAAATCTAATGCAATTTGTCCTGTTAATCTGGAACAATTTTAACCCCTACTAGGATTGAACTTTGAAAAATCGTGATATATGTATAGTATAATTTAAAACGTATCAAAATAAAATAATTTAACACCCTTTTCCCCTCTTTGGGGTTTAATTTAGGAAAATGCATTCTTAGTGGATGCTTATCTAAAAGAAGAGGCTGACACCCCTAAAATTTTATGTAAGTTGATGAGTCAGTCACTCAGGATTTCTTTTATTCTATTTATTGATAATAATAGATGTCTATGTAGATGTAGTATAGCGTTATTATACATATATTTAATATATCACTAAAATAATACTTTAAATTCTCAAAGATAAATATTTTAAAAAAGATTTAAACATTATAGACTAAGTCAGTGGTTCTTAACCTTTTTGAAGTTACGGCACACTTCTGGTTTAAAAAAAAGTTGCGGTACACTATCTTACTAAATCATTGCATGCATGAACATATTTTTTTATTAAAAATGCATTAATAATCAATGAAATATAAACAAAAACTATACATTCATATTGGCTTTTACTGTATTTTTTTTTATACGTGGTAATGCTACCCTCATTTCTTTATCAATATCCCGAGACACTTTTTTTAAATTTTAATGTTCGTAAATTTTGATAAGCTCAATTCACATAAATATGATGTTGAAAACAGTAACAAAACTGTTTCCTTTTTTGAAAAGAATTGGGTATACTTGGCTAGCACAATAATCCAAAATTCCTCAAAGTTAGTTCAGAAAACTTCAATATGATTTGTCAACCAACTAACTGTTCATGAAACGAAAATTCGTAGGTACCCAGGAAAAAGCGATCAGATCTAATTGGATCAGAGCAGATCTGAAATTTGTTCCAATTAGATCTGATCAGATCTGAATGGGCCAAATTACGGATCTGATCAGATCTGATTGGATCCAATTGGATCTAAAATCGGAAATAAAATTTTTCATTAAAAATAGCATCAGATCAGATCAGATCCGTAATTTGGCCCATTCAGATCTGATTAGATCTGATCAGTTCTAATTGGATCAAATTTCAGATCTGCTCTGATCCAATTAGATCTAATCGCTTTTTCCTGGGTATTAACTGCAGCAAATGGATTTCTAATTCAATTTTCTGTATTTAGAGAAAGAAATAATGTATAATATTTTTCAAACAATGAATTAATAATTTATTGTTCTGGGAAACGAATGAAATAAGGAAGGATTAATTGATTTTTTACTATCTATTTTTTACTATTTCACGGAGCACTTGTAACTTGTCTGCAGAACACCAGTTAAGAACCACTGGACTAAGTTATCACTTTGATATATTCTGAAAGACGTAACTAATGGAGGTTTGTGATAAAAAATATTTTAAAGACCAGAGAATAATCTCAATATATAACAATAATCAATAATAACTATGCGCCTGTGTACTCGTGTATATAATATTTATGTTTAAAAGAGATTTTATATTTTCAATTTTCACTCACTTATGAAATATTTGTTAAAACATATGATAGTATAATATAAATATATATAAATGATGTAGGTATATGTATATACAAATATTTTATGATTGCCTATTTTTAACATTTATTTTAACACATTATTATATTAATTTTGTATGTTTTTATACACATATACATATTTTCAGTTTTGCAAATATGTCTGAAAAAGCAGATTAATGTTTTTTTCAAGTAGAACTGTCTACATGTGCAGACATATATTTAACTGATTTTTGTTTTATATGTGGTGACCTTTCTGTGAATGTGTTAATACACATTATACAATAAATGCAATATTGAAATGTTTATTAATTGCCCCATCTCCAGTATGCATATTAACAAGTATAGCTTATACCTACAATCTCCGTAAACTGTATAAACGCATTTGTGATTTGTTAGTATTTAGGAATATATGTGAATGTGCTGAAGACAGAAGCTCAAGATTCTTAAAATACTTATTGTATCTGGTTGTTCAAAAAATTCATAGGGATTTTCAAGAAATGGTTTGAAACTTCATCCTTTGCTTAATAGTTATGATGCTATTGTTTAAAAAAAAAAACTTTGTGAATATAGGTATGTAGCCTGAACTTTGTTTGCTAGGTGCAATTTTAAAAATGGCGAAGAAGTGCCAAACCTAATGTTTCTTTGCAAACCTATTTCACATGATTTTTCTCTTTAGATTTTATCATTTATTTCACTTATTAACCTATTGCTGATGGCCATAGGTGGGCATTAACTCGTTAATTCGTTAATCGTTAATTAACGAAGTTAACAAAATGGTTAACGGATTAACTTTTAAGTTAACTAAAAAAAATATTAACGCTTTTGTTAACTTCCGTTAACTTTTTCCGTTAACATTTTGATGGTTAACTGTTAACTGTTAACGGTTAACTTTCGTTAAAATTTCAAATTTTCGATTAACTTTAACTTCCGTTACATTTTCGGAATTTTAACGGTTTAACGGTTAACGAAGTTAACTTTTTTATTAACGAATTAATGATTAACAAAGTTAACTTTTCGATTAACTGTGCCCACCTATGCTGATGGCACAAATTTGTTGAGACGTGTACCACTCCTGACTGAGTGCGACCTAACCTGAGTAGCTGCGAATGTGTTAAAGAATTATCTGAAAAGTAAAAATTACATTAAATTGTTAATAAAATTAAAAAAAAATTTGTGTGGACAGTGGACGGTACCTACCTAAATTTTTCTTTAAATGATGGCATTTATAAATATTAACGGTTCGTGTTCTAATTCCTTTTTAAAATCTCTACGAACATTCTAAACAACCAATTAAAATTGCTTTAAGTTTTAGATAATAAAACTTAACAATTTTTTAAATTTACAAAATGTTTTTCAAATTAATATTATCATATATTAGCATGTTATACAAATATTATTGTGTGCTTATATGTTATTTGGTGCAATTTAAAAAAATATATTTATTTAAAAGATGGAGTAATGTAGATAGACATTATGATACTATACATAAATGTATAGTATATTGGTTGTACGAAATAATTTTAAATGCTTAATATATATCAAAAGCTATTTTGTGCCATCACATATAAATATATTTTGTCTATATTAGATTCAATATTTCCTTGTATAGAGTTATAATACACCATAGCTTGGTCCCTTCTATGATGTTTTTGGTGTGTATTAAAAACAAAAAAAGTAGTCTTTAATATGTTTTCATACTTTGCATAAAAATTTAATTCAATTGCCAACTAAAATAAGTTATATAGTGTAATAATAGTCAATATGATTTGTTTGCTTTCTATCCATTTTTAATAAACAAATTGTTCATATAATTTAAGTGTTAAAAATATAAAATGGGTGAAAGCAAAGTCTTTTTTGTACATATATAAAAGACTTTTATATATTAACGTCATTCTCATTTTACAGAACAATATAACTTCATATTTTCATATCACAGTATTGAAAATACATGCTTGTAATAGTATAATTGACATGTATGTGTGAATGTTTGCTCTTAATTTCTAATAAAACTCTACCTAACTCTATAATATTACATAATCAGTCAAAATTGTATGTGTACGCATGTAAATAATAACAAAATGTCAATACTGTTATATTTGTTTAAATAATGAAACAAAAATAATATAGAGAATTTATTTCTAATTTTGCAATAGCATTGATATTTTACAATAATGGTTTAAATTTAAAATTGAAATATTCAATTTTTCATTAAAAATAATGCATACCTTAATAAAGAAGCTGTTATTCTTCATACATACAAGTTTAAAAAATAGTATTTAATTTAGGTGTGGCTCAAACAACATTCATAATGTTAGAAAAAACACACTGTTAACTTAAATTATATTTGGCGAATAGTTCATTCATGAAACCCGGATAAAAAGAGTATTCGCTAGATAAAAATTTTAATATTTGATGTTGTATGGTTGTCAACTCGAGTTATACCTATGATAAAAGAAATTAATGTTCATTGATTGTACCACTAAATATATATTATATTAATTACTATAACATTTAATTATGGTTTTATAAATATTCTATTTTGTTCTTTGAGGCACAGACCTTATCTGAACCAGATAGAACTAAAAGTTATATTTCGTCGCTTATCTAACAACACCGCTCAAGTCATTTTGACAAACTTTACAGGAGTGCGAGAAAACCGTGTATGTTTTATATAGGCTACCGGCTTGCACGCTGTCACTATTTTTTTAATTCTGGTCTCTTATTGTCCGAAACGTCTAGAATGTGATTTGTAGATCGACGTGCAATGAGTAGCTCTATCCGATGACATTCAAATTTAAAAACCGCTAATTTTCGACTTGAACGGTGTTGTTAGATAAGCAACGATTTGTGAATCTTAAAAAAGAAGATATTATAAAATGCAAATAATTTGAATATCTAAATATACTATTATTTGATTAATATTATATCTATTGATAATATTTATATATACATATATTTTGATTTTGTGTACATAAAATATTTAAACTTTTTGTTTTGATCAACAAAAAGTGGAAATGAATCGTTTATATTAAATTTGTCAATAAAATTAAAAACATTAAATTAACAAAAAATAAGCTGTAAAAATAAGCCGAATCATAAAACCAAAACTAACACGTTCTTTTTTCTTGTCTTTGGTTAAAAGTGATTGATAAAAACATTTAAGTAATTTCATTGTTTTAAAAAACGAAAACAATTTTTAGACTCTAGTCTAAATAATTACGTAACATTTATGTAATTTCATTGTTTTAAAAAACTAAAACAAATTTTAGAGTCTAGTTAGAAAATGACAGACAACAAACTTAAATGTTTTCATTATCTAAATTTTTACTTGTATATTTTGACCAGTGCTGCCTGATGTGAAAGAAATAAACTTGCAGAATAAAATATTCAATATTAATTTAAAAATGAATGTTGTTTAGGCGGCTATTACACTATCAAAGAAATATGTGATAAAATTTCATTGATCAAAGAAATATGACAGTGTAATACGTCAACTTTTATAATATTTACGTAATATTTACCTATTTACCTTCATAATATTTCTTTTATCATAGATAATGAATGACAGTTTCTTATATTTGATCAATGTTTTTTGACGGATAGATCAAAATGGCGACTGAAAAGTGTTCGTGGACGGTTTCGACTACGAAATTACTTATAATTTAATATACGATCAAATCTTTGTCAAAGATCTTTGACATATTTATTTGATAGTGTAATACTGCCGTGCTAAGCACAAAAGCGGTATCTCAGTAAAGGCGAGTTTCGAGAAAATCAACGTTTTGTTAAAATAGTTTTGTTTTTACTTTACATATTGTCTTATTGATTTATTAAATGGAATTTATTCATTATATTGGGAATTTTGGCGGTATCAAAATATACAGTTATTCGCCTACGTATTAATGATATACCTACCTCTAATTCTCTTAGTAATTTAAGGTAAACTTGAGATAGGAAAAACTTTTTCAAGGTTTTTTTCATATGTTTTAAATAAGATATCGCTATTTGGCTTAGTTAATTGGATTCGTATTTTTTTAAGCAATACTATGCCATAAAAATCAACTTTATGATTTTTTTTGAGATACCGCTTTTGTGCTTAGCACGGCAGAATAGCTGCCTTAAGCAGAATTCCATATGATTATTTTTATTTTCTACATTTTATAAAACAAAACGATTTGATAAAATCACCCGTGTGATTTGAATCAATCAGTAATGTTGTGCTTAAGTATTGTTTTTTTAAGAACTACTTAGTATTGTTAAACAGAATGTCTAAAAACATAATTTTTCATAACATTATAAATGCATATTTAAAAATGAAGTACCTTTATGTATTGTATTTTAAATCAGAGTTAATTATGCATTATAGGATGCTTAAAAATTTCTAATGAATTTTTCATTCACTTTATGTTAATAATTTTTTCAAGCTGTTGTTTTGAGATAAATACTTGCTATGTAATTTTATTTCCCTAGAAGTACAGTGAAAAAAAAATCAACAAGACTAAAGACACCATAAAAAAATTCCAGATGCAGAGTGGTGCCCTTAATGAATTGATAAAATTTGGAAATCTTGTTTTAAATAATAAATGTTTATCATACTGGGTTATCTAAAAATGTGAAAATAATGTGTTAATATTAAAATTTATTGTAGAGTATGATAAATTGGTTAGTATTGTTGTAATGAAGGATTAAGGATTATTATTTATGTAATAAAAATTGGACAGCACCGATGTTAATAAACATTGACATTCTGTTAATTTTCATCACATTAAAGACGTGTGAATGATTTGTCTAAGACTGATTGAAAATAGTGCATCATAATTCCGATAACAGAACAATGTAAAATACTATATACAATCATTACAGTTTGTTATGGTTGATTTAATACTGCTCAGAAAAGTCTTGCTATTATAATATTGAACTCAAATATCAATTTTAGGTAGCGTTTAGACTTATTTATTTTATATTAGAAAACTCTTTAGTTTTAAAAGCATGGAAAAATAATGATAAAAGAAGATATTGTAATGTTAAAGGCTGATTATAATAAACAATGATCGTAAATAAGTTGTTTTATTTATTCCAATGTGGGGTGATTGCAGCAGTGGCGTAGATAGCTTTTTGCGATGGGGGGGAGGGGGGGGGGTCAGTGTCGACTATGTGATGCCCTAATTGTAAGCACTAATTATATCAAGTGCCTTTTTTTAATTTTGAAGACCTTTTTTAGTAAACCGGCACTTGGGGGATTTGACGGTACCTATTAAATTTCATATTTTTTAAATATATTTGAAAATATTTTATATTTTTCATTATGAAAATCATCTTTTATCTGGTGCAAAGTATAAAAATTGGACTCATGGGGGGGGATTGATCCCCTTAATCCCCCCTCTATCTACGCCACTGGATTGCAGCAGTTGATATAAACTTCAAAATAAATTTCTAATAGGTAGGTACTCTTAAATGTTATAGGTACTTTGAAAATCTTTAAATGCGTAGGTATTATTTATTATATGAATTATGTCAGTATTTTGTTTAATAGCTGGTGCTCATGATTATATTATAAAACTTTAAATTATAAACAGATGTGAAAAAATATCAATAACTTTAAAAAATTAGAAAAATAAAGAAAAAAGCATGACATATTAATAAAACTTTAAAGTATTGTAGACACAAATCAACAATGGTAAAATATAAAATTCATCATGTTAACCTACTTAAATATTAATTTCATACAATTAAAACAAAATCTAATTTTATTGAGCCATGGAGCTTCATTTTAAAAACATCTAACAATGATATATTTATGTACATACATAAAAAATTCTCTACGGTAAGTCAGAGATCTGAATTTCCAGCATTTATTAACGATGTCGTTAAAAGATGGCACTACTTGAACTATTTTTCCTATTTTTCATCTTCAAGTTGGTTCATCCTTAGATTTATTTTATATTTATCATTAATTCTATAATGTAGTAATTTATTTTTTTAAATCAATTTGATTTGATAAATTTTATGTTTCACTTTGAAAATATAAATAATTGCTTTTTACTAAGGAAAGTGCATTCGGCCATATTTTAATTGAAATAATGTTAATTATAATTTACTTTTTAGTAATATAATTATTTTATTTCATCTTGACAACTAACAAGAAGATAATTAGTAATGTGAATTAACAAATAAAATAACTTTCACCGCCTAGTAACTTTTCAACTTTGACTCCTTTCCTTTCACCCCCTTTTCTTCCGAAAATTTACATAAATGTAATTCACATGACTGTATCCGCTTTATTATAATTTTATCTCTATGGTAGCATGCGAAGTCCTTATAACATCATTAAAGCTAGCTCTAACATTATGTAAAGTTCCTGTCGCGATTTGCAATTTTAATCCATTTAAACATCGCGAGGACCCTCGGCCGTGGCCGCAAACTCGTCTAAAATGTATAGGGAAGGGAAGGGGGACATGTTAAGAACTTGTGTACGAGATGGTGCCCGAGGACGTTAACAAGGATTTAATTTTCTTGGTAAATTCCGAAATTTATAGATGCGTTTTATATGCTGTGAATTATCCTTGGGGGTAAAATGTGTATGTTGTTGATATCATGGAAGATTATAATACCTATTTAAGTTTGGTGTATTAGTAGAAAATTTATTCTTAATGAATAATTATTTATTATTTTATTTATTAATTATATTAATTTATTAAAAATTAGTAGGTATTCATTTGGATTGTGGATTTACAGAATATACAGGGTAAGTCATATCAGGCGAAACAAACTTAAACAGTTGATTGAGAAAAATATTTTAAGATACCATTGTGATACCGTAATAAAATTTGATATAAAGTTTAACATTAAAACATGTTATCAATTTCCAGTATCCATTAATGATTTTTTAGATCAGGGGTACGTGAATCCAGTGGGGCTTTTGATTTTTATCTAGTAATATTCTTAAATTTTTCCTGTTTGTTACCTTTATATAACACAAACTAGGGGCTGTGCCCCTGGGCGCTTCGCGCCCCAACCCCCTTTGATGCCATATTTTTATACACAAATTTACTCGGGTCTACGACCCTCGTATGTGTATATGATATACCCCTACCACTATTTTTTATAGTTAATTTTTTATTTTGGCGGTGATTGTCATTTACATAACAATTTTCAGTTATCTATTACAAATTACCGTATCACAAACTTACTCGGGTCTCAGCCTTCGGCTGCGACCCTCGTATGTGTATATTGTAATAATCTACCATTCTTTTTGCTGATACTCAATTTTTTTTAAATTAGCGGTGATAATTATAACCATTATTAAAATTTTCAATAATATTACATGTAGGTACAAATTACCCAATCTCAAACATTTCTTATGTTTTTCATATTCAAAGAATATGTTGAAATATTTTCAATGTTATTTATTAGCTAAATTTACGTTTTTATAATCTTTGAGAAAAAGGCTTATTTAAAAATTTTCATGACCAAACCCCTGACATAATTATTATTAAATATGAATATTTTGGTAAATTACATCAATTTCACAACAGACGAATGATTAACAACTATTTTTTTATAAAATTGTATAAGAAAATTGTTAATGTAAACTTTTTGACTTTTTATTTTTATGTATTCCTGATGTTTTTAATTTTTATTCAATTTCAATCAAAATTAATTTTTTTACTTCAGTTTTAAAAAATAGCTATTTAAAATTTTTCTTATTCGACGCCCCTGACTTAATTATTATGTTTTTTTTTTAGATAAATTTATATTAATCTCAAATCTTAAAAAAAAATAACAAATCATTAAATAATTTTTTTAGGCGCTACTGATCTATATTATAATTTTCATGTTTTTTTTGAAATTTCTAATTTTTGATCAGTAAAAAAAATCTCTCATATCTTTACAAACGTTACGAAATGTGACAGTTCCCAAAAATTTCATATATTTAAAACGACACCACCCCCCGACTTAATCCCCCTACAACAAAACGATTAAAAATTATATTTAATTCAATTTTATTCGAAAATACAAATTTAAATACTTTTAAAACGCCGTCCCTGGCTTAATTATTATTAATTATAAATTTTTAGATAGACTACATCAATTCTACAACTTTTTTTGAACAAATTTGAAACTTTGTGAACTATTTCAATAAAAATGTAATATTTTTATAAACGTCACAAAAAATATGACAGCTCAAACGTCAAAAAGCACGTGTTTTTAAGAAAAATGACAGGTCTAACGTCATTTTAATCAACCAGAGCACGCCGAAATGCTAGAAATTTCGAAACAAAACACTATGGTTCTAAATCGTAAAATCAGTTTTACGGATAAATTTTAGTGAATTTTTTCGTTTCGTCACACGAAAAAAATCATATCCCAAAAACTATTAAAATTTTGAATAAAATAATTAGCCTAAGCACTGTATCAAAGATGAATCTAACTATTGTGAAAAAATGAAAAAAATCTAGTGAAACGTTTATAAATCCATAAATTTATAGTCATCGGTCAGACCCAAATATATATATATATATATATATACGCTGGGTTTATATTATAGTGTGATACATAGAAATGTCCGCCGCCTCTTCTAAACTGACACCCCGGGCGGTTGCCCCCTCCCTAAAACTAGCATTGATGTTATATTATACATTCACAAAATAAGCAACGAATTTTAACAAATATAAAAATTTCAAACATCAATCATTCTTATTTTCCAAAGCTTACTTGACTTGTATTTAATATTGCACTCGAGTGAATGTTCTAGATTTAGCTGATGTATTTTAGTTTTCCATGGCAATTGTGATTTTTATTCAATAATGTATAAAATCATGGACATAGGAATATAGGGACGGAGCATAACGCTGCGGGATGGAAGCCGTCGAGGGGGGGGGAGACGAAGTAGTATGTGCCTAATTTTCATTGGTTACTATGCTATAGAATTCAAATAGTTACTGAATTATATTATGTCAAATAATTTTTGTATGTAATTATTCCTATGTCCATGTATAAAATGCGTAGTAATAGCTAGAGAGCTCGTGAACCCTCCGAGTAACCTTCGTCCTGTAAGGCTAGTAATTTTTTTAGTATCGAGTCATAGCATACTAAGTACGAAAACCACGACCTGGCAGGCATCAGCCCTGCACATCATCAGACCTTATATTTGTTAGTGTGAATAAAATTAAAAAAAAAAAAAACTTGTCGCTGTAAACTTCAAATTTTAATATGATTTAGTTAATTTACTGTAAAGTATAAAAAAAAATTGACAGGCGATTTCAACGAGCACAAGTACCTGACAGGTGAATCGAAAGGTGTGCAGTATATGATTCAAAATAAGGATTTAAACTCGGAATGAAAGATAATAAGCTACAAACTTGTATACATCTTTGTTTTGACATTTTATAAGTTGGCTCAAAAGTCACATAGTATCTCGTGTCCGCAAGTCAAGATATTCAAGGTCAAAGGTCACGAAGAACGGTTTTTTGTTAATATATTGTTTTCTTTGCTCTAAATGACATTTTGAGTTATTAGAGAAGTTGTAGAGCATAAAATTCTCTACAAATTTGGTACTAAGCAATATTTTATACATTTAACCGTTCCTGAGATAGAGTGCAAAGAGCGGAGAGCGCTTAGCCGTATGGACCGTATATACAGAGTGATTCAGCACTGTCGTGCCAAACTTAAACAGTAGATTGAGAAAAATATTTTAAGCAAAAAACATCCAATAAATATGTGTCCGGAAATTTTTCGTTAGGGAACTACAGCCCTCCAAATATTTTCCTTAAATTGAGTTTTTATTTAATATCTAGAGAACCCTTTGTGAAAAATTTTTGAAATTTGGTATTCTGTTTAGTAATAATAAGTGTTATCGATTTCTCATATTAACTAGTTATAATTTAGACCAGGGATGTATGGGGCCAGTGGGCTCATCGATTTTTATCTAGTATTTTTTTCTTCTTTAATATTTTTATAATGTTGGGCACTTATTTAAGGTTATATGACACAAAATACACAAAAACATAATTTTCTTATTTTTCATAGGATAAACCGTTTTCGAGAAATATCGATGGAAAAGAAAGCATGGAGAATTTAACTTAATACGAATGCTCGAAATTACAAAAAATAAATTTATATTCTTTTCTTCTATGATAAAAATTAAGACAAAAAGTTAACATAACATACCTCAACGCATCCTTATCAACAAATAGCCATTTTTAGTTTCGTTTTTTTTGTCCAATTTAATGAACATACCTACTACAGTTATACAACTAGCTATAGATATTAGGAGGTTTCTTTATATAAACTTTTTTTCTTACTTTTAATCATAGAACAAGAATATAAATTTATTTTTTGTAATTTGGAGCATTCGTATTAAGTTAAATTCTCCATGCTTTCTTTTCCATCGATATTTCTCGAAAACGGTTTATCCTATGAAAAATAAGCAAATTATGTTTTTGTGTATTTTGTGTCATATAACCTTAAGTAAGTGCCCTACATTATAAAAATATTAAAGAAGAAAAAAATACTAGATAAAAATCGATGAGCCCACTGGCCCCATACATCCCTGGTCTAAATTATAACTAGTTAATATGAGAAATCGATAACACTTATTATTTCCGGAAAAATTTCCGGACACATATTTATTGGATGTTTTTTGCTTAAAATATTTTTCTCAATCTACTGTTTAAGTTTGGCACGACAGTGCTGAATCACTCTGTATATACGGTCCATACGGCTAAGCGCTCTCCGCTCTTTGCACTCTATCTCAGGAACGGTTAAATGTATAAAATATTGCTTAGTACCAAATTTGTAGAGAATTTTATGCTCTACAACTTCTCTAATAACTCAAAATGTCATTTAGAGCAAAGAAAACAATATATTAACAAAAAACCGTTCTTCGTGACCTTTGACCTTGAATATCTTGACTTGCGGACACGAGATACTATGTGACTTTTGAGCCAACTTATAAAATGTCAAAACAAAGATGTATACAAGTTTGTAGCTTATTATCTTTCATTCCGAGTTTAAATCCTTATTTTGAATCATATACTGCACACCTTTCGATTCACCTGTCAGGTACTTGTGCTCGTTGAAATCGCCTGTCAATTTTTTTTATACTTTACAGTAAATTAACTAAATCATATTAAAATTTGAAGTTTACAGCGACAAGTTTTTTTTAAAATTTTATTCACACTTTAACAAATATAAGGTCTGATGATATGCAGGGCTGATGCCTGCCAGGTCGTGGTTTTCGTACTTAGTATGCTATGACTCGCTACTAAAAAAATTACTAGCCTTACAGGACGAAGGTTACTCGGAGGGTTCACGAGCTCTTGGACTATAAGTATATTTTGTTATAAGTTGTTTTATTATTGAAGATACGGGAAGTTTTACGATCATATTTTAAATGGAAAAAAATGTTCTCCGATTTCTAAAATTGCATTCGATCTTTGTGTTTCAGGTGAATAATCGTTTAAATTCTCAAAATATTAAATAAAAACTAATTTTAGGTTAAATCTGTAACTCCCTCACGAGTATTTCTTTCAATTAACTGTTCAAATTTGTTCCATCTTATATGACTCACTCTGTAGATATTTATTATAAACAATTGTTAAATATATAAAACGAGAAATTGACTGTATGGAGAACCATACATGGCTTACATATTCTATATCTTTTTAAATAATTTTTAATATGTATATTAAAATTTTGAGGGTGGTTTTCACCCCTCCAATCACGATATAATAAATTACGTATAATAAATAATTGTAAAAACTACAATTATAATAAATAAATAAATACTTATAATAAATAATTGCAAGAACTACAAGTTCAAGAATTAAATTCATAACTACACGACCGCCATCTTTGTTGTTCACAAACTGGAGGGAAAGGGGCATAATATACGAAAAAACAATCAGGCATGTATTGAGAAAAATTTTGAATTAATATTTTTAAATAAAATTGTATAAAAACTAAATGGTTAACCAATGGCAGTTTATGTGAAGCACTGTCCATTTACTTAGCAGATGTTTTATTAATATACCTAATATAAATAACTAGCGGAATCCCGCGGCTTCGCTCGCGTAAACCTCGAAACTAATTAAAACCCTCCATACGTGATAGGGGATGAAATATTACATTTTTTTATATTGACTTTATTCATTACCTATAAAAAACGTAAATATCTCGGATCTTAGTTAAAAATTGTAAAAACTAATCCCCTGTCTACCCTCGCCATTAGGGGTTGAATATCGAATTTTTTTATTGTAGATTATTTTGTCCGACTCCACTATTATAACGTAAGCAGTTATGAAGATAAACATATCTAATCCATCCTCGTCCCTGCTCCATATTATTAGGACTTGCATATCGAACTTTCATTTTTAATTGAATATTAATCGAACAATTATGAAGTTAAATATATCAAAATTTTACCCCCCCCCCTCCAATAGGGGTTGAATTTCCGTAACTGATATTTGTCTTGTAGAGTACCTACTTACGCCATGTTTCATTCGGTGAATTAAAAAAAAATTACAAATTTTTCCACCCCCCTAACACCTTAGTGTTTAAATTTTGTGAAATGCTAAAATAACAGTCTCATTATTTATATTGTAGAGTGTAGAGTATGTTCGA
The DNA here is from genome assembly GCA_949319165.1 of Sialis lutaria. NCBI lineage: Eukaryota > Metazoa > Arthropoda > Insecta > Megaloptera > Sialidae > Sialis > Sialis lutaria. The sequence continues at coordinate 5,279,185 of OX439231.1, read as the reverse complement.
TAAGTTTCAATTAGATGCGAAAACAAATATTTTTTTATAAACATTGACACCCTGTTTTCATCCCATAGGGGTTGAATTTCGAAAAATCCTTTCTTAGTGGGTGCTTACATCATAAAAGGAAGGCACCTATGAAATTTCACGTTTCTAGGTCCAGGGGTTTGGGCTGTACGTTGATATATGAGTGAGTGAGTGGTTAAGGACAAACTCTTTTATAGATATAGATTATGTTTGACATAATAAAACGATAACTACAACAAGATTAGAAATTAAATACCGGTACAACAAAATTAAAAATTTTCGGTTACTCATGCATTACAATATTTTTAATTATTGTTTTTAAATGTTGTTACAATCAGTAGGTAGGTACCTACCATTTTCCGAATCTTCGTTATTTATACTTTCTCTCCTTATTATATAAAATATAAAAATATTTAATGGATGCATCATTTAATTAATTTCATAAAACAGTAGCCTTTTGGAACAATTGAACATCAAATCCAGAAAAATCTCGCTTGACATAAAAATGAACCTTGAAACTGATGCCAAAGATAAACGCAACAATCAACAACAAGGTGTTGGAGATTGGTATTGCGATAAACATAACACAAACAAAATGTCAACAGTATACAGGTCTACCACCTTACAGAACAAACAAAGTGGTAATTTTTTGACAAGATGTTTTGATATATTTGGTTGTATGCGCACGAAAAAAGCTGAAGAAAAAATAGATGTGGAAAGCTATATGTAGTTTGATGTGGTTCTATTATAAATGACATTTTTTGTAATTATTTTTATAATGTATGTAAAATTTATTTTTTTATTTTAGTATTAATATTTAGAAATATTTTTTTTTGTTATTAAATTTTTTTGTGAAAATAAACTATTAATATCCAGGTAATAAAAGTCGATCTGAGGTTGAATGCGTTCATACAACTCACTCAACTTAAAATTAATAAAAAATGAAATATGAGTTGATTCAATGTTCAAATGCGAGATTAGAAAGTTATCTATATGTTACCGGCAATGTATGAAACCCGACATTGTATAGAATAGGTATTCTATAGAATGCCTAAAAATCACCAGACAATGACAATGTATGAAATGAATTTAATTATATACATTTCCTAGGATTTGTATAGACTAGAAATATAAACATAAATTGGGTGAACCAATCAATTTTGGTTCAAGCACAGATATTGGCTTACTTTATGTCATAAAATACCAAAATACTGATTATTTATCTTACTTATAATACTGGCCTAATATGTTATTAAATGACTAAATAATATTTTATATTTTTGTATGTTTTTTATTTTTACAATTTAAAATCATATACTAAATGTTCGTCTGAACTAATATTTTATTTAATTTATATTTTAACAATAAATAAAAATTATTTCATACTTTGCCTGAAATCGTTAGGCATTGTATAGAATTCGTAGGAATTATATAGAATGCCTGAATTACATACTTTGCCAGTAACATATGTATATTAATTTAAATCACTGATCCTCATTTCAACTTCTTCAGCTTCATTTTTTCAATCTTATGTTAGCTGAGAATGAAATTTGCGACTCGGGTTTGGTTTTATTTAAGTATCATATTTCATTAATAAATTATAAATTCGATGTATTGCAGAGCAGATTAAAAAATCTGAAACAATCTGCTCTGCAATACATCGAATTTATAATTTATTAATGAAATATGATAGTTAAATAAAACCAAACCCGAGTCGCAAATTTCATTCTCAGCTAACATAAGATTGAAAAAATGAAGCTGAAGAAGTTGAAATGCGTTCTACCAACATATTTTAGTAATAGTTGAGAATATTTTTTGTGAATAAAAATAAGATAAGGGGAAAATTTTCTTTATGGGCGAGTAAGAAAGATCACACCCTGAACTACCGTCCAATCTCATGTCATTGTTGATTGAATTTTGTCTTATGTTCGGTATGAAAAGAGAGAAAGCAGATATCTAAATAAGATGGCGATACGTGGAGGTAAACGTAAGATGGAGGATTGGGAAATATAAATAATAAAATAGGACAAGAGGAAAACATAGCTTCGTTTACGACGAAAACTGCCCCGATCTATTGCAATCGATTTTTGCTTTACTGGACTTGTATTTTGCGTGTTTGATTGGGATTTTCTTTTGCAGAGCTTACCGCTTTTACTTTACGACTTGGCCAGCACGAAACTCTCATTTGATTACAGAGGTGGACTTTTACATTCTTTTTTTATGATTTTTTTACATTATAAATATAATATTTCTTCGCTATCTACGCTTATATATTAATTTAAAATGTACATACATATTATTTTAAAATCAACATATACAGTGAAAGTTGATTAAGTTGGACTTGGATAAATGGGAAACTTTTATAACTGGAATTTAAACTGAGGTCCCGTCACTTCTACAGTTACACATCTATAATTGGGTAAAGTGGGATAAAATAACTGGTACCTTGAAATTCCAGTTATTCAGGTTTCAATGTATATAATCTGAAACAACTTTTCCATTACTTTTTTCAACATGAGTACAAACTTATACAATTTCATATAAGTAAATATTATTTACATAAATGATAAGAGAACATCCATTAATTACATAAGGCTTTAATATATTGTAGTTTTGATACATAATTGATACAAGTTTCGGCTCCTGAAATTACTTTTTCATATACATTTACCTTGGGTTGCACAAAGCAAAATTAATCATGATTAGTTATTCAAGTATTTTAAAAACATAATTACGTCAGTTCTAAAAACAATCACGGTTATAACACATTTTATAAGGTAAATTTTTATTTTATTCAGTGAATTGTTCATTTACAAAGTTGAGATTAAGTTTGGAAGGTTAGTCAAATCATTGCACTTTTTAATAATCATTTAAAAAAAATTACAAAAGGAAGGTCGCCTATTAGGACGATTTTGAAAATCATCCTTCTTACGTTATTATTGGAAACTCCTAATATAAGTTTTAATTTTATTATTTTTTAATTATATTTATGAATAAAAGAAAAAAATACGATTTACTATCCTTTAGGTGCCACAATATTTTTCGAAGCTTAAATTTAAATTATAATATTCTAAAGAATTATTATTATTTTTTGTACCTATATTTTGAATTAAAATACAATTTGACGTCAGTAAACATCCGCTTTATAATCCGATTTAAAGAAGCTTAAGTTTTTATATTTTGCATGGTAATTATAATTTGAAAATCGTATACATGTACGAGTATAATGTATAATTTTTCCGAATTTACATTAGAACGATTTAAATGTACAAAGATAATATTAAGATAATTTTTTCTTCGTTGTGAAATAATATATATTTTTTGTATTTATATATCAATACTTTATATGTGTTGTGCATATATGTAGATATAAGAAACAGTATAAAACTTTTTGGTTTCACCTCTGCGTATGCGATCCGCGATATTTTTCTTTATTATTGGTACGAGGGTCGAAGAAACTTTTCTCATTACACGAAATAAGGAATATATTTTATGTATTTTATATTTGTTATACTTCCTCATTTATATACAAATGTTTGCCAGTAAATACTGAAAACGTTACGAAATTAAATGTTTGTTTTTAGTGGTTGTATATAAAAAGTTAGTAACGGTTAGTCACATAAAGTTTACCTTTTACGTAGATTGAAATTTAAAAGATACAAGTAGGTAAGTTTGAATTTAATTTATCTACTTTTTATTTATTTTTTATTTGCGAAAAGAGTAAGTAAGTATATCGATAAATTATAATATATTCATTTTTTGATAGGAAATATAACATTATATACAATAAGGGGTGCAACCATTTATTTTCTAGATTCTAGAAAACATGTATATGCAAATATGATCGTTTTCTAACTGACATTCAGCTGAAATCATTAATTAATTTATTACAAACTTCATGATTTTACTATACATATTATATAAATACATGTATAATAATATATAATATACATGAAGGGTAACGTCTGTCTGTCTATCCGTTAGTTGCCTCATCACTCGATAAAATTTTAAACAATATAATGTAGTAAGGAACTGTGTAAAATAAAAAAATCTAAAATTAACTCCGCGGTACCATTATCTAAATTTATATTTAAACCACAATGATTGCTTTTAATAGTCAAATGTATTTTTAAGCAAAAAACTTTATATGAACATGTGTCCGGAAATTCTTTGGTTGGGAGTAACACTATTCCAAAATATAGCCCAAAATTAATATTTATTTAATACCTGGAGAACCCATTGGGGTACGGTTATAAAAGTTAATAACCGGTTTATTATTTAGTGTGATCGACTTATAATAATTTAGACCAGGAGCGTATGAGGCCAGTGGGCTCATCGAGTTTTATCAAGTATTTTTTTTATTATTTCGTTTGCTCCCGAGGCGGGTACTTGTAGAAAATTATATAACACAAAAAATACAAAAATATACTTTATTCATTTGTCCTAGGAAAAAACGTTTTCGAGAAATATTGAAAAAAGAAAGTATTGCCGAATTTTACTTAATACGTGGTGACGCCACATATTATAAGAATATATATATTTATCTTGTTATAACTTGCTACGAATAAAACTTGTTGTTTTTGGTAATAGTTTGAAATCAATTCAGTGCAGTTAGGTTGACCAGATTTCAGATTATATAAACCCTGATTCTAGATTACGCAAACCCTGACAAACATTGAGAAAAAAATTGCCCATGTTGTTACATGAAGACCTTCTTTTTTTAATGTATCTATCAAATTTTTGATTTTGCGAGATGAAAATAAAGACTTTTTTCCGCAAACATTACTGCTGCGCCCTTTTTTTAGTATTAATCATTTTTACCAAACTCGGAGAAATTGTACCGAAACCCGGAGCCCGGAGAAACAGTGTACAAACCCTGAGACTCCGGGTCAAAACCGGAGTCCTGGTCACCCTACACACCACAGTGTATTATGGTTATACATTGGTGTGTGAAATTTAAGTTATTTTTTTGTTTATTTATGTGTATTATTGAACGGTAAACTGTGTTGCCCTCTTTTCCTTATAACTTTGCTAACCCAACATGCAGTTTACCAGATGAAGCAGACATCATAATCACTTAATCACTAAAATTATGAGTAGGTGCTATTTAAATTATTATAAATTTAAAATATCAATCACCTGCACGATAAAGTCAACGGCCCTTGTGTAGGTTAAAGGTTATATTGATTAACCCATCTGTACCCAATAATACTGATGTTTCAAATAACACAATAAAAGTTTATATTCTTGTTCTATAATTCTATAATAAAAAATAAGATAAAAAGTTAAATTAAATACACTTTCTAAACTGCAACTTTATTAAGAAATATGTATCAACTAATATGTGTGGTAAGGTTTTTGAAATCCACTCAGGTAATTCAGCTAGTTATATAGGTTACGTAATTTTTTTGGAAGCCTATGCAATAGATACTAATAATAAATTGTCAGTATAAATACAAAATCATATTATAAATAAAGGGCGTAAACTTTAATCTTCTTCCCATTTAAAATAATAGAAACACATTACAAAAAAACTCGTTTTCAGTTGTTTCTTTTCCCAAATTTTCCGGATTTAGTTGCCCGTGTACAGAGTGAGATAAAAAACGAATAATATTTTTATTTTTTTTATTTTTTTCTTTCTTTGACAATTTTTGACCTGAAATAGAAAAAATTGAATGAATGAAACCCACTAAAACCGATAAGGTAGATGGCTGGTTGGTCCTCTAATACCAAAAACGTACTCCGGTTATACTTCTTATGGGGGCCTGTAAAATGAGTATTATTATTATGTGTAAAATTCGGGTGATTTTTATTTTTTTCTTCAATTATTAAAATAATTCTTTATCAAATAGATAACTTATACCTAGGGGTGTACCGGAACTGGAATTTTCGATTCCGGCCGGAACCGGAATTCACAAAAAAAATCCGGCGGGAATTTTTTTTCAAAAAATCATATTTCAATTGATAATGATAATAAAAAACTAAAATGTTATAAATATGCTTTATATACATAGATTATCGTCATAAATTAATATAACATTATTTTATATGGTATTTCTTAAAGATTAGGGGGGTAGAGTCTTACATTATATTATAAAACATAATATTCTCTACATATTCTGTGATTTTTAGAGCTTTATAAGGTGTTTTAAATTGTTTTTTTAATCTAATTAAATTACTAGTATATCCAATTTATATAAGTAAATATGATAAATCAAAACAGCAGTTAAACAAATTCACAATATAAAAAATCATATAAAATATCGGTTAAAGAATACTAATTACTCGAAATTAAAGCACCAATATGCGTTACTTTAGTTCTAGTGCAATGGTCTTCGAACTATTTTCCGCGGTACCTTCCGAAAACAAAAATAAAAGTTATGAAGCACTCACACTAGTTAAGTAGTATTTATTAACTAAATATAAATATTATGATAGATTTAGAGAAATAACTATGTGAGTCTTTCTGATTTTATAGCTAATCCCAATAGCATAAATACTTGTGCAGTAACAAATTTTTCTCGGGTCACTATTTTGAATATTATTGTTTTAAGATATATTTTTATATGGGTGAAATAGTGTTCGCCGAAAAAATATTTTAGTTTTAACCGGGAAATGTTTTTGGAAAAACAGGACTAGAGTATTATTTAAAAAATACAGAATAAGTCTTATTTTACAGATAATATTCAAAAATTTTCGAAAATCTTTAGTTTATTATTGTACAATTCATCTCTAATTTATTATCAGTTCAATGTCCGTAGTCTGTAATATAATGACTTTTTTATTAATATATTTAAAGTCAATTAATAATAAAAAATTTCAATCATATTATGATAAAGCAAATAATAAAAAAATTGCCTTTGTGTTACGAAATGATTTTTTCATTAATAAAATGTTATTTATTCATAATTATATTATTTATGAATTTTTTAGTAGAAAGAAATAACAAAATTTAAAAATTCCGGCAAACTCGGCCGGAATTTAGTAGTTCCGGCCGGAACCGGAACCGGAATAAAATCGTGAATTCCGGCCCGACCGGAATTCCGGTACACCCCTACTTATACCCATTTCTAAATAAATAGTTAGTAATTTTAATTTACTGTTAAAAATTAATAACAAAAATACTTGATGATATTGTATATCAAAAATATAGTGAAAACAAAACTATGTTCATATGAACTTTTTTCCACTGAATTGGCGATTACCACATTTGTTACTACCCCACTCTCCCCTATTACTGTTATACTGTTGTGTATATGTATTTATTTATTCATAAATTATAAGGAAAACTAATCGGAAATTTATACTAGCGCTACTTGTATATTTAAAAAATTAAAATTATCAGTCACATTAATTACTAATTAAACACGAAACGTGGCAAGTTTTATAATTTTTTGTTCAATTACAAAATAGTAATTGTTAACTTTGGAGCGTAGGTTGAGTAATTTTGATATTTAATTCGATCAACCAACGTTTTGTCATAGAGAACACTTTGAAAGTTGTATGTGATGAATTTATTTTGCGTCACACCTTTGGTACGGTATATGTGTGTGTTATGACGTCACACGATCACACAGGTATTAGAGTAAATGAGCGTAGCTTAGGCGACGCGATGATACGGCATCAACAGTAATCCTTCCACGCACTGCGATGAATTCCGCATGAAGCTAATGAAGATAGCATTTCCACTAGATGAATTTGTTTGTGTATATGTGTAAATAGTAGTTTGGCACTGCTGTGTGATAAATCTGGATTTAAATTTAATTTTATAAACTGTATGATATCACTTTTGTAAATTTTAACAGTTACAAAACTGTTTTGGGTTATTTTAATACAATCCGTTTATGTTGGTAGATGCGGGTGAGTATATTATTATTAATACTATACTATACATATATGTACAATATACAAATTATATATGCGCAAGTACATATATGAATAATAATGACTTATTGATTAATGTTATATTGAAGGTCTTAAAAATATTAACACTTAAATCGGTGTTCCGAGCATTTGTCAAAATTGCTCGCAATGTTATGAAATAAAAATAAAATGGGCACGCACATGGCAAATGATAGGGTTCCGTAGTCATTCTCACTACGATTTATAAAAAATAGTTATTTCAAAATTTTCGTGACTGAAGGGTTAAAATCAAAAAAGTCATTTAACGTTTAATATTGCATTTTAGGAGACCTATCAAATGACACCCCACTTAATGGGGTAAATGAAAAAAATAAGTTTTTTATAATTTTCAGTCTATGAAATGGGGGTCCACAATATTTTTGAAAATGTTCGTTATAATTTTCTTTGAAAGTACTAATTAAAAGCTACATTTTGGATTTTTTTCAGATTTTTAAATTGATAGTTTAGAAAATAGAGGGGGGGGGGGGACGCTTTTATAATGACTTTGAAAAGCAAATTCATCGTGATTGAAGGGTTAAAATCAAAAGGTTCTGATACATTTTTTATTGCATTTTAGGAGACCTTTCTAACTACACTCCACTCAATGGGGTAGGTGATTTTTTTTTAAATTTGGTTTTATGGAAGGGGGGCCTAGAATTTTTTTTTTTTTTCAAAAATCTTATCATTTCTGTTTTTGAGTCATCAATCTACGACCGTATACCTAATTTCATCTTATTATGCCAAAATTTTTCAAGACGGACGGACGGACGGATGGACATGTAGAAACTATAAGGGTTCCTAGTTTTCTATGTAACCCCAAAAACCAACTGTCCGTTAATAGTAAAATTTAAAATTACTTCAATAAGTAATATAATACATTTTATTTTAATTTGTATTGACAAATGGAGTGTAGGAGTAAATTTGTCAATAAATATATTTACGCAGACGAACATTAGTGGTTTACACATTCACCAATTACAACTATTTCTACATTAAGAATACATAAATAACAAATAAAATATATTTTATTTTCACTTCAAAATAGAATTTTTAAAATATTTTTTTTAATTTTGTTCCAGGAAAAGATCCCTAGACTTGCATAACACACACATAATGAGTTTTTCACTATAACCAAAAAATGTATTTTTTTTACAATATTTGAAATAGTGCTTTATAAAAAGTTATTGATTTTTTTTATAATCGAAAGAATTCCGCAACTTTATTGATATTTCGATATTGCAGTAAACAAAAATGCAAATAAATTAGCCATTTTTTAATCAGCAAATATTAAATGTTCAAAAAATCCTTTCTTTCTCAAAACATTAGAATAAATAAAAAAAACTGGTTAAATACGATTAATATACTCATAACATGGATATTAGCTCAGTGCCAAAGCCTTTGAGGAGAATAAATTGAATATATTTTATTCTTGTATTTTAACACAAAAATTTAATGATTAGTACAAAATTTTTATAGTGATTGAAAAATAAAATGCGTTTTTTGCAAATCGCTATTTTTGTTTTTTTTTTTTTATTTTTCACAAAATTTTTAAATGTAAAGGTACTTTAATTTTTTATCTATTTTAAAGTTCGACTCAATACGAAAAAATTGAGCCCCCTAAAAGTTTAAAAATCGAAAATTTCTACGATCAATTTTTCGATTGAAAAAATTTCATTTTTTTCGAAAAACGTTAATATTTCAGGAAATATTTAACTTTGAAATTCCGAACAGATCGGTAAAATTAAAGGACTTCAAAACATACATTTTATGAAAATTTCAAGTATTTTGAATTTTTTTTTGATATAAAAAACTCGAAAATTAAAAAAAACGGTATTTCGCCATTATCTCGGAACATTTGAGGTTATGTTGTAATTTGGTTTGAAACAAAATTGTAGATTTATTTTTTATCTACAACTTTACTATTGACCATTTTTCGATAGAAAGTCGTACTTCGCCGAAAATCGCAAAAAAACATTTTTAACCCTTAAAAACCACCCTCTTTTGAAACCGCTACATGTGCAGAGGTGCATTTTCCCCCCTCTTTTTGTAATCATCTTTAGCAACGATTCCTACCATCGCTATCCTGTAGAGAATTTTCCTGTTTTTTGGCCTCAAAAAATCGGATTGGCACTGGACTATATATGATGCTACTAAAAATGTTTTAGGTATATGGGGGGAGGCTGCTATTTAGTAAAAATATTGACTATTTCATAATTAAAAGGCCCAAAAAATCAATTTTCCAAACGAAGTAAGTGCCATGTTGTGGACTGTTCAAGTGTAAGTTCAAAGGCATAGTATTTTTTAAATTTATTTAGTGTAACAGATTTTATATCCGATTTTCGACCGATTTTTTTCGAAAAAAAAAAATCGTTCAAAACGATGCAATTTTTTTTAATCAACTTTTCGAGAAAATCTTACACCCTTCACTTTGTTTTAGCAAATATTTTAAGAATCTTCTATATTTTTTGTTCCAAATAAAAATTTGGTTCGACTTTTTCTCATTCGAGATTACTAAACTAAAATTAAAAGTCACTAAGTTATAGAATTTCGATTGTGTAAATTATACCGTATTCTCGAATCTCAATGCGACTTTTTTTCTAGAAATATCAAATGAAAAATCTCGACTACTCCTCGGCATGTAGATTTAAAATCTCGAATGAAAAACTCGAAACGACATATTCTCGAGTGAGCTCGAGAATAGGGGCCCAAGGAGGTCACTGCAGCGACGCCATTTTGTTTTTAAATAATTTTTTTTCGATACCTTTATACAATAATGTATAAAAAATATCAATAAATGATACCTTTCTTTACAAAAATTGAGAAAATGACCCTTGATTTTGCTGCCACAAAGTAATACCACTTCTACTACTCGGGATTCATGGTGTCTATAAACAGGAAAACATTTTTAAGGTCACAGATATCATTTTATAAAAAGTTAAAATAGAAAAGTGTTACCTATGGAAAATCTATTCAACATCAGAAATAATTAATTGCATTACTGAAGTATTTATAACCATTTTAATAATGATTTGTCTTTTTCAATTTATCAATTATATATTGACTAAGGATAGAAAGGTATTACAAATTTTTTGTGTTCAAATGTATACAGTACAACAGTTTTATTTTTAGCATTTGTTACTTTACAATCTATTTTCTAGTTTCTATATTTTCTTTTTGAACATAATGCAGTTCGTAATGAAATTAGAGAAGCATTTATAGTGTATCCGTTGTTTCTAGCAGCGGTGTTTTGTTTGAGTGTTTTTGTACTGGTTCATTTACTTCGGATCACCGGCCAACTTGTTTCTGTGAGTAGAGATCAGAGGTGGCTTTTTGATTATACTTTGTATCGTTTATGAAATATGTATTTTTAAATTTGATTTCACAAAATACACGTTTGATTATTTATTTTGATAAAATTCGACACAATAAGTAGTTAAATATTATTACAATATATGTAGTTTTGGTACATATGTAAATTGAGGTAAACTATCTCATTTCGTAAAGAATTAACATGATCTAACTTTGCACACACGACATAAGCTGAGATCTCGTATGACTTTTTTCAAAAATAATATGTTTTTCTAGTATTTTTATGTAATAAACAAAGATAAGTTGAAATATTAAAAAGGGCAAATCTATTTGACTCGGTTAAAAAAAACATTTCTCTTAAAAAATAATTTTTTTAAACCAAGAATAAAATATTTGACTTTATAAAATTATAAATGTTTAAACATTAAGATAGTTGGTCCGTAAACATGTTTTCGTCAGATTTTGTTTAAATTGCACAGGAATATTCCCTAGATTAATATCTGAAAAATAGCCCATTTTTATTAAAATTGACCATCTCAAAGTCATGAAAAACGATCTCAAAGTTTATATTTTTAACACAGCTTATATGGACTAACCGTACGCTAACGTAACGTTTTATTAGATAAAATTTAAACGTAGCGTCAGTTTTTCATAAAAAACTGACATATTGTATATTTATATGAAAGAAACCAGTATACAAAAAATTGGAATTATTGATCATCCCGTTATTAAGATTTAACCAGATTTAACTACCAAACCATCACATAAATTACAGTATTGTTGATAATGTGGCAACAACGTATTCATTTGATTATAGTAAAAAATACACGAAATAATGAAATAATTTTTTACAAAATATGATAAGTGGATTGAAGGGAATTATAATCGATTTCATTAATTATTAATATATTCTGTGGTAGTTTAGATGATAAAATATAATCATTTGACAAGTAGTTAATAGTAGATAATGTACTATCAGCCTCACAATTCGTCTGTCACACGAAAGGTCAAATTCGCTTACAACAAATTTAACTATTAAAACAAGCATCATCCGTTATCTTTTTCTGGGGCGGAGCTTATGTAGTTACATGATTTTAAATAAAAATACACATTAATTAATTTTATATCAAGTTTAACATATTTAACCCTTTCGTTGCACGCAAACTGTATATACTCGTAAAATTAAAATGTATCCCATACGCTCAACACGACTATTTGTGCTGTGTTTACGTATAAGTCAAGTACTTTCGAGCCACGTTGTCACACGTTACATTAGTATACTATATCTACTTATTTATGTTGATTGCGTATAAATATTGCAACAAAAGCAGTCTTTTAATTTATAGGTTATAGAAATTTTTAATATAAAATAAACTAAATATACACATGACCGAAAACCATTAACCGCTCTTCACGAATAAACTTGCAATCATCGAAATACGTGCACACAGCGATAACGAAATCTCAAAGGGTATTGCGCAGTGAAAGGGTTAAATACTATTATTCGGAAGACAAAATATTTAATGACAATGTAAAAGCACAAATATATATGAGTACTATGAACGAAGAGTACTTCTTTATCTAACAAATGAGTTTCAAATTATCTATCTTTGTTTGGTACATGGAGAAATGATTTAAATATTATTAAAATCAAATGGGCGTGGTTACTCAGTTACTGCTTTGCGAATTTGATTTGAAACTGATCGAGGACTTATGGTGTTGATGGTACAGCGTTGCCATGATCATTTCTCTAAATTAAAAATATGTACTCATGGCCTAATGTGATCACATTATAATGGACCAACTACCTTAACTATCGATAATGCCTTAAACCCAAGATTCTCGGCAAGACTATAGACGAGACGAAAATAAAGTCGATATTGTCTCGGTATCGGTCTCATCTAGTCAACATTTAATGATCTCGTCTCATTAAAATTCACGTGGTTTCTACTTGTCCGAATTTGAGAGTGCATGCCTAGAAATTAAACAAAATTAAAACATACAACATTATTTTATTTGCAAATATTTTTGAAAAATATTCGACATAGAGTTTGTCTTATAGTCTTCTGAAATCAAGCGCATTAAGAAAATGCCATTATTTTCGGTAATTTTTTAACTGATTGTTCTTTTTTTTACATACACAAACACATATAACAAATAGGTACTCTAATGTCCGGTATTATAAAAGGGCTAGCAAATTTGCTAGCTTGCTAGCACTCTCAAATGAGATATCAAACTTATATGACAGTTCTCTTGGAGGTTTGTGATAACTTTGACAACTTTCGCGCAAGCGTTGTATGTAAATACCAACGGTATTAAAACAGTGGTGCTATTATGAGAATTATTTTATGCGGTCAGATTCACCAACTGTGTTACAATACGTTGAAGTATTACTGCTCTAAATTCCAAGCTAATCCATAGATACTATAACAAAATTAACCTCATTTATGAGTGCTAGCTAGCTTGCAAATTTGCTAGGTCCTTTATAATACCGGACATAAATGTATATGAAGTGAAAGTGTGGTTAAAAGAAATTAATAGAATATAAGTTAAAAGAATCTAAATTGAAAACCCCCAATCTAAAGATATTGGAGATGTCCCAGAAGTCCACCCCTGAGGACGATAGAAATGTCGGCTTATACGATTTAGTGTTGACACAGGTTTCTTGTTACTAGAAATGCCAATATCGATCTTCAGCGATTCGTATAAATAGTTATATATGTGTCCTTTGTTTATTTAAATGAACCAGAGTCTTTTTTCATGAACCGTGAACAGGAACTGCATTGTTATTTGAAAAAATAACAACCCCGAAACACATTTGTGTGATCGCAATGTACATCATTTGTTTTATTCGTTTCTGGTTGTTGTACATCCATAGCAAATAGGTAGTAATAAAAGTATCGAATTTTTAAATAAAATCTATAATTATTTTAGCTTATTTAGTGATTAATATAAACTTTTATTTAACTTCACTTGTTAGTTATTTTGTTAGTATGTTAAGGTTAAATAGTGCAATAAAAATAGCATCTTGTTTTATGTTAATTAAGCAAGAACTTTGAAATTTTGCACACGTGTAAAAGTCCAGTAAAATGCAATATAGTATATCTAATATCATTCTAAATCCAATATGGTCGACGACTAAAGATGGCGGATTACCTTTTTCTTCATTACTCCATTGGCATGGGTATTAAATGAAAATGTTTGAGAAGTAAACTACTATTAGTTATATTACGTCATTTCAAATCCAAAGTGTTGGGTTTAATTTTTCTTCATAACCCGTCAATATGAGGATCAAATTAAGAAGTAAGTAAAAATTTGTTTTGGTATTTATCGGAAAAACTAAAAATATCATGAGTATACTGAAATTTTGAGAAATTCACCGTCTGTGAGCGAAGATATCGTCAAAATAAAAAAAATTAATTAAGCACAGAATAATAACTATGTATGTATGTACCATGAAGATTAGGTTCATACATATACGATATACAGAAGCGACACTCAACGTTATTTTACTGGAAACATAGTTTGACATTATGAGGTGCGATTCTGATTAGTTATTCTACACCAATCATGCACCGTATACGAATATTTGAAATCCACATCTGTTTTCTGTTTATCAGAATTAAACCTAACCTACAAAACATGATGTATTATGTCAAACAATATTTTTTATTGTACAAAAATATTGTAAACAGAAAGTCGTTAAAAGCGATATTGTTATAAACGGTATATTATAAAAGATATTTATATTATATTTATATATTATATGAGATTCAGCCGGGACTTTTATTCTGAGTCGTTATAACCGTATACAATATATCTATGAGTATGTCATGCCACTGGCTACTACTGTATATTTTCTTTAACCAAAGCACCGGCCCTGAATTGATGCATAAAGAAGAAGCACGGGACCGCAAGAAGATCGTTGGTTGTCGGGTTCGATATCCCCTTGTCAATTAACGCACGGAATCAGCTTGTCCTGTAATCCTGTTGTAGTGGTTTGTGGATACAGGACGCGCACCTGATTGAGCCTAATGCAGATTTATGGGGGCGGGGAGTTCGTGATGTCTCCTACCCGTTCGTAAACATTTTATCATTGGTGTTTTGTGCATTCGATGTACCGAAGAGTTTTATGGCCAGGCTCGACTTTGAGAATTATAAGTAAATTGAAATAATTTAAATATATACATAAAGATATTTATTTCAAAATTATTATTTTATGTATTTAAAAATATTTGTGTACATATACTTTCATTGATTACTTAATATTTTTTGTGATTCACCAAGAATTATATATATACAACTTATGGTTTACTTTATCAGTGGATAAAAATGCGTTTCCTGTTCAATGGCGTACATTTTCTACAAAACATATATTCACGGACTCATGCACGATGTATAAAAATATACTGATGCACAGTTGTTAAACTTTGGTTTACGATCATGCACGATCACGATCCAAGATTTGAAAATCTTCACGGCCCTCGCCCATCTCTACTGTGTACCACAGTATCACTTACTACTCTATTTTGAATTCAAAACTAGAGTACACAGAAAATAACTGTATTGGACCAAGAAAACCTTGTTTTGTATATAACGAAAACAATATTTTCTTAATACATATAAGAACCATACTCTTAATTCAACTACGTTATTCCTTCGTTCAAGAATACTATAGTTGGTTTAAGAGATTATTGCTTATCTTAAAGGTAGTACATGCACTATCAGTCGAATTGGTAATTAGCTATAATACACATACTAAGTATTATTTGAACCGATTTATTAGTTAAAATGGCCGATTAGTTAATTAATTAATCCTAGAATTATTTGATCGATTAATTATTCGGTAAAATAATGCTTAATAAGTGAATATTACATCTCAGGCCATGTAAGTTTACGCCACTCCAATATATACTTAATATTAATAAGTAATAGGAAAAACAAAAAACTTAAGTGGAAATATTAGTTCGTGTCATCTATATCCTATGGCCTATGGTATACATATTCCTTTTGCCAACTCACTGTGTGTCCCTGATTTACTGTGGTCCCACTATCACTACATAAATAAATAATTAAAAATTCGCGTTTTATAAGTTTTCTATATGAAAATAACATAAAATTTTAGTATATTTTTTATAACTAATATTTAAATGCATTTATGTTTATTTTTTGTGTCTGTACGTACTGTACTAACCTACATTATGTAAATAAGAAAAATATTTTTTTTTTTTTATATATTATGAAGGTTTATTTTATTTTAATAAATTTAATAATATTTCAATTAATAAAAAATAAAGGAACTGTCTCCTATGCCGGCGCCGGCAACGTGAATATAATGTGAATCGTTGCCGGCACTCGCTTATGTCACAGGTATCTGGGTTTCTAAATTTTATATTTGATTATTATGATTATTATTTATTGTTTTGTTTTTTGTAAACAAAGTTGAATAAAATTTTCTTTTGAATAATGACGACGTACATTTTCTACTGAAAATTAACTAGAATCACAGAATATACTAATAATGTGTGTTCTGTGACTAGAATTCTAATAATTTCGAGGTAAGTGAATTTAAAATTTAAAATAAAAAATTCAGTATATTCACGTTATGATTTATTTGTAGATGTTAAAAATTGGAAATAGATTCAATAGCTTTGAACATCTCAATTTAAAGCTTAAGGAATATGAGCAATTGGTTTTTAACAATTACTGGATACGAGACAGCAGAGAACATTAAAAATTCAATCTCGTAGATTTCCAGATAGTGTAACAGCACATGTTTGGGTTGATATGGAGAATATGTAGGGGTACAAGCTGTCACTACTGTCAAAAATCATGTACTTCTAGAGTTGATACCACGCAAGACCAGGATTCATTTATTCAAAAATGTAATTTAACGTTTATTGATGTTATATCTATGTAATTCAAATTATTTTTTGTATTTTTATATTAAATTCATAAAATGTTGAAAAGAAGTATTTTTAATTTATTATTTGCATATTATTTTAGATCATTTAAAATAAAACTTAAATCATAATAGTATACGTGTCTTTGAAAGAAGGTGTATATGGAGCGAAGCCTCAAACATAATAGTAAACACAACATTCTATAGTAATATCCCGGTTAGGTTAGGAAATTTATTATCATTGAATGCTAACAAAATTAGAGAATCTAGAAAAAAATATTTAAGAAGGTTTTTATTCCTTCAATGCACAACAGTAGGTATAAGTACACATGTACCTCATTAAATATAAATTCGAAAATTTCATTATTTGTAAAGTCATCTAGCGGCAAAAATTCATATCAACTGCCGGCAACGTGAATTGTTGCCGGCGCCGGCAACGTAGTACGTCCCAAAAATAAATTCTATTGATAATGTTTGTAGAGCATATTTTAGCATATGTATAAATGCTTTAGAATTAGAACATATAAATACAAATATAAATCGTTATGTTTGGTAGTACTAAATATAACGATTCCATTAGTAATAAGTTGAAAATTGCTTGTTTTCCCCAATTGATTCAGTCACCCGGGCATGAGAATAAATGTACTGTAACAGAACAAATCCGCTTTAACAGCTACTAATCATCCCGTGGCAAAAAATATATCTCCCCTCCCGCATAAATTCATACAGTTGTCAGCAGTTTGGTCCGTTTCTAGTTTCATAGAATTTAGGTTCTTATACATATGTACTCGATTGAAAAAAAGTTTTTGTGCATTAATTCAATTGTATTGTATTCAAATATATTTTTTAAATATTAACTTCCAACAAAGTTTTATAATGTATTTTTTTATGTTACGGGCAAAGCATACATGGTATACATAGTCGGTAGTGCTCGGGCAAAATCAGTGTTGCACTCTCTTAAACTGAATCAGTGAGAATTCCACTGATTCCCTCAGTGAAGGCAGAACTCACTGGAAAATCAGTGGTTCTCACTGATAACCAGTGACTTTTTTGCGCATGCGTCGCAAAAAGTCAGCTGGCATCCATTTTACGTTAAGAACGATTACAATGTGTTATAGTAGTAATTGCTTTTATCGTGATTAATAAGGTAAGTTTACATTTGTTTTTCTAATTATTAATATCATGATATGGTTTATATAATATACAATAATCCCAATAAAATAAAGATATAACATACTTATGATTTAAACGCGAAAATAAATTCTAACCTCATTTGTGTATTTCAAAATTTTCCATATACATACATGACAATAGTATCTATGTTTATGGAAATTATATTAGAATTATTATTAAAACTTATGTTAAAGTATTAAAATTTCTGCCTGCTCTTCAATGTAAATAAACTTTTAGAATCTTAAGAAGAATTGGCAATTTATGTGGGCTAATAAACAACCTAACCTCACTTTTATTCTAATTGTAAGTAATATGCATTACTTACAACTTACAATGATTCTCAGTAAGCTTATATCTTTTTACCATACTTTTCTATTTTGTTATAGTTTATATGTTGTTTTTAGATAGATAAATATTAATAATTTTTTTCAGTTATCCACTCTCTAAACCTGAAATAGTGAATTATCACCAATTCACAGTGTATATTCACTATTTGCCACAGCTAAAAGTCGGCCACTTGGAATTAGTGCATACTGCATATACACTTATGTACCCAGTGAAATGATGCACTTATGAAAACAGTGAATTTCACTGGGTACATCAGTGTATATGCACTAATTCCAAGTGGCCGACTTTTAGCTGTGGCAAATAGTGAATATACACTGTGAATTAGTGAACATTCACTATTTCAGGTTTAGAGAGCACATCGCTGTTAGGCAAAGTTCGACGAATTGCTTAATTAACGAATTTGACCCCCTTTTAAGCAGGCGTTGTCGATAATGCTAGGTTGTCGTGGGCTATGAAATAAAATTGGTTGGTAATAGTTTTAAAATATTTGTTAAATGGGCAATAAACAATTTAAACAGTTTATTGCACATTTACATTGTACGAAATATAATGAATATTTTTTGTTAATTCATTGTAATAAATATATAGTTAATATCAGTTTGACATCATAACACTACGGATCTACCCACGACGATTTAGCATTATCGACAATTTTCGCTTAAAATATAGCCAAGTCCGTCAATTAATCATTTATGCGAACTTTTTCTAGCAGCAATGCTGATATTACCCGGACTGTGCCGACTCTGCACACCCTGCGGGTTTTCCCCGTTACAAACTTATACTACATATTTTTGAAGACTTAAGAAATATAGATCAGAGATGGGGAATTTGCGACGATTTTCTTAACCTATTGTTGACTTTTATAAGCTCAAGATCTTAAAAATTTAAATTATATTGATAATGAGACAAGTTTAGGCATATAAAAAACACGTATTTTTCAAAAATTTAAAAATATTTATTATTAATTATTTATTTGATTTTTTTGGGAGTGACATTACTGTGAGTTAAACGTAAAAAACACTTATGTGGTATGGCAGGATTTGAAACAATTATTTTGTTTGTTGGAGCATAATGTTACACCGCATTTTTCGCCAATTGTTTGTGAAACGCCAGTACACTGGAAAAACTTACAACGCATTCTCTTTTCTACCCAAATCAGTAGCCCCAGTAGCCGATCTGGTCCTTCCTTACTGCCAATAGTTACGTAATAATACGTAAGTCAATAGGTTATGCCATCTGTGAATTTTACTTGATACTAAGTTATTCAGTGGTATGTTACAGTAGTGTTACACATATTTGAATGAACTAAATATATATGTTTAGTACGTACATATATAGCGGGATTATTGAAGTTTGTTACAGAAATGTCACATGAGGCTACAAAGGGATATAGTTTAAAAATTTTAAAATTTGTAGCTTGCTGAATTTATCATGACCTTAATGGTTTAAACCTTCCATGATGCTTTAATTTTTTAATACGTATATACAATATACATACATTAAAAATATAATTGAAAATTATGGCAATAAACTTTTAATTTGGTAGATGTATATTTTACAGAAATATTGCGAAATCATTTTCTGAAGTACACGTGTGAGAAAAAAGTATTGACGAAATTTTAGTTTAAAACATTGCAAACATGTAGATGCTGTTTATATCTAACGCTAAGATTCACATAAAGTGTATTTAACATCTTACAGTAAAAATTTCACTTCATAACAATTCATTTAGGCGGATTTTGGTAAAAGAAAGAATATTTCATTTAATTTTTGTTTTAAATAACATAAATATTAATAAACGTGCAAATATAGCTTACAACAGTACTTCAGTCTAGTGAACTCCTTTGGAAGTGTTTCCGTTTAATCAGTATGTAAATATTTATGTTTCCATTATAAAACCAATTTGCATTACGTTCTATGGTTATGGGCTTTATCGTTCTCGAAATTAGGTTCCGTCTTCAAATTGTTATTAATTTCACGGCAAAAAATTTGTTTTCTAACTTTTATTCACACCATGTTTTATACAATTATGCTGCAATTTATTGTACATATTACCATTGTATTGTAAATACATTGAATACTTACTGTACTATATATTATACATGATGTTAAGAGATATATTATACTCTATATAAGGTTATGAGTTTGATTGATTGTCCTTGATGATATCAAGAAATACTTGATTTTCTTGGGAGTCATAGATAGATATAATAGGCATGTGGGCTAATTTTTTAAAAAATATTCTATGATAATCTTACGTGTCTCCTATTTCCAAAAAAATACTTATTTCTGCAGAAAATAAAGGTTTAATTGAAGAAATTGACTCTTTTAAAACTAATATTGAATTTGCCGCCAAAACGCTCGCAGGTGACATAATATGAGGTTTGTGACGTCACACTCCTTGTCAACAATAATCAAACATTCAGAATTAGACAATAATTTAACTATTTTGTGTGTTAAAAATGAATTCCAAAGTATATAAGTTCTTCAATAAGGTATACGTAACTAATAATCTTGTAAGAGGAATTGATATTTGTCTAAAATAAAAGTTAATCACTTTTGACATTTAGTGGTCCGTGACGTCATTCTGTCTCATTGGTGTTTCATTTAACATGGTGGATTGTTGTATTTTGCATTTTTATTTCAGCAAAAATTATATTAATCTCGCTTTTAATATAAAAATAAATACATTTTTTAGAATCTATTTCATTATTTAAAATCATAATTTCAATGATACTTTGTTACTGGCCACATGCCTATTGTATATGTATAATATAATATAGAAAAAAAATATATATATACATATATTATTTATTATGTATAAGATGTATAACTACACTCAAAGAGCTGAGTATTGAAATTAAAGTTGATATACAGGTACTAGGGGCTGTGCCCCTGGGCGCTTCGCGCCCCAACCCCCCTTCACGCCATATATTTATACACAATTTACTCGGGTCTGCGACCCTCGAATGTGAATATATCATACACCCACCACTATTTTTTTATTGTTAATTTTTGATTTTGGCGGAGATAGCCATTTACATAACAATTTTCAGTAATCTTACATGTAAAAATTACCGTTTCACAAACTTACTCGGGTCTCAGCTTTCGGCTGCGACCCTCGTATGTGTATATTATAATAATCTATCATTCTTTTTGCTGATACTCAATTTGTTTTTAAATTGGCGGTGATAATCACTTATCATTATTACAATTTTCAGTAATATTACATGTAGGTACAAATTACCCAACCTAAAACATTTTTTATGTTTTTCACATTCAAAAAACATTTTCAATGTTATTTATTAGGTTAAATTATTTTTAACGATCTTTTTATATTTTTTTAATCATATGAGAAAAAGGCTTATTTAAAATTTTTCATGACCAAAACCCTGACATAATTATTATTAAATATGAATATTTAGGCAAATTACATCAATTTCTTAACAGCCGAATGATTAACAACTATTTGTTTATAAAATTGTATAAGAAAATGGTCACTGTCATTTTTTTTTTTACTTTTTTTATTTATATATTCCCAAAGTTTTTAATTTTTAATCAATTTCAATCAAAATTAATTTTTTTACGTCACTTTTACAAAATAGCAATTTTAATTTTTTTTGCGACGCCCGTGACTTAATTATTATTAATTTTTCTTAGATAAATTTATATTAATCTCAAAACTTAAAAAATAATAATAAATCGTCAAATAATTTTTCTGAGACGCTACTGATCTAAAATATAATTTTCATGTTTTTCTGAAATTTATAATTTTTGAACAACTTAAAAAAATCTCATATTTTTACAAACATTACGAAATGCGACAGTTCCCAAAAATTTCATATATTTAAAACGACACCAGCCCCTGACAACCCCCTACAACAGAACGATTAAATATTATATTTAATACAATTTCATTATAAAATGCTAATTTAAATACTTTATAAACGCCGTCCCTGACTTAATTATTATTAATTATAAATTTTTAGATAAATTGCATCAATTCTACAACTTTTTTTGAACAAATTTGAAACTTTGTGAAAAATTTCAATAAAAATGTAATATTTTTATAAATGTCAGAAAATATGACAGATCAAACGTCAAAAAGCACGTGGTTTTACGAAATGACGTCATTTTAATCGACCAGAGCATGCCTAAATTCTAGAAATTCTGAAACAAAAGCCTAGTGTCGAAACTCTTAAATTCAGTCTGACAGTTAAATTTTAGTGAATTTTTCACGTAGTGTCTGGCGAAAAAAATCATATCCAGAAAACTATTAAAATGTTATAGAAAATTATTAGCCTAAGCACTGTATCAAGAACCAATCTAAATACAGTGAAGAAATGAAAAAAATCCAGTGAAACGTTTATGAATCCATAAATTTATAGTGACCGGACAGACATACAAATATATATATATAGATTTTAGGGTTTATATTATAGTGAGGGATGTTTGAATCGTATGCCTGGTTGAATTGTACAATATTGTACACGGTGACCGGAAAGAAGCCCACAGGAAAAAAGCCCATAGGAAAAATACCCACAGGAAAAAAGCCCACAGGAAAAATACCCACAGAAAAAAGCCCACACAGAAAAATGCTCACGCGGAAAAATGCTCACACGGAAAAATGCTCACACGGAAAAATGCTCACACGGAAAAAAGCCCACACGGAAAAATGCTCACACGGAAAAATGCTCACACGGAAAAAAGCTCACACGGAAAAAAGCCCACACGGAAAAATGCTCACACGGAAAAATGCTCACATTAATAAATAAATAGGATACAGATGTACTAATTCAAGACGGCACATTATTGTTATTTATTTGTATTGTATGTCATTTTTTATGATTTCATATATGCCAAACTTCTGTACTGCCACAACTTTATTTATTCTTATTTTAGATATGTATATATATGTTACTGTAAAAGCCCGAACTGAGGTAAAACCTAGGTTTTACCAAGAGACACGGTAAATGTTGAAAAATAGAGTAGGTATCAAAAATATGTTAAAAAAATATATAGAAAATCACAAATATTTAATTTTGCTAACAAAATATTCGGGCGAATGGGGATTAATCTAGTATAAAATACGGGGATTCAATCTCCGCCTTGGTTAGGGCAATCTATTGGGGCGAAAGGGGATTAATCTAGTATAAAATACCGGGATTCAATCTCCGCCTTGGTTAGGGCAATCTATTGTGGCGAAAGGAGATTAATCTAGTATAAGAAACGGGGATTCAATCTCCACCTTGGTTAGGGCAATCTATTGGGGCGAAAGGGGATTAATCTAGTATAAAATACGAAAATTCAATCTCCGCCTTTGTTAATTATAAACAAACCGGAGATTGAATCCTTTCTGGGAAATTATTAAATAAATATATTTTTAGATTGAATATTTGATTGATAATGTAACAAGCTGAACAGGTATTTATATTGTAAATATATAAGGTCAATACAGTAGCTAACATACATGAAATATGTTAAACATCTGTATCCTATTTATTTCTTAATGTGAGCATTTTTCCGTGTGAGCATTTTTCCGTGTGGGCTTTTTTCCGTGTGAGCTTTTTTCCGTGTGAGCATTTTTCCGTGTGAGCATTTTTCTGTGTGAGCATTTTTCCATGTGGGCTTTTTTCCGTGTGAGCTTTTTTCCGTGTGAGCATTTTTCCGTGTGAGCATTTTTCCGTGTGGGCTTTTTTTTGTGGGTATTATTCCTGTGGGCTTTTTTCCTGTGGGTATTTTTCCTATGAGCTTTTTTCCTGTGGGCTTCTTTCCTAGAACCATTGTACACATAATATGAAATATATCAAAAGCAGGTATAGAATGTTTGATTAGTTTTATATAAAAATCTGAAACAACAAAGGTATATCTAACTTTAATAGACAATCAGTTTACAGACAGCGCATTTCATTATTTAGTCATCCGATTTTTACTTTCAAACGATGTACAGTGGAACCTCGTTAGTACGCTTTTGAAAAAAACTGGGGAAAACACGTACTAACGAGATATTTTAGCATGAGGTCTAATGAAAGAATGTAAGGACCTAAAAAAACGTAATATGACGAAAAACACATTAAAGCATAATAAAACTATATGTGTTAAGGTAACTCATCTGGTAATTAATATTGTGGTTAGAGTCACATTTTATTTATTAATTAAATTATCATTTATCCGCACTTATATATAAACGTGTATGAATATATATATATTTATATGTCCGCACGAAACTATAGCTTTATAGACTCTGGAATTACCCGGCCGATTTTGATAATTTTTTTTTCGTCGTTTAGCTTGACTCTTTTTCCAGTCAATAGGCTAAATTTCATTTCTTAGCTATGAAAGGTCTCTGAGCTGTGATTTTTTTCCGAAAAAGTACGTGAAAATTTTTGATGAAATTAAATTTTATGATAAAATACCGTCGGCATTTTTTTTTAATCTGTAGCTCTGATTGGACGAAATCATATGTTTCTGTCTGATTTACGTGCATTCTGACAGATGACAGATGACAGGGAATGTTCTAGAACAGTGGTTCTTAAACTTATGTGGGCTAGGGACCCCTTTTTTGAATAATTATTTTTCGGGGACCCCCATCTCTGATAGAAAAACAAAAAAGGTCGGTATAAACTAATTAATCACTGATAAATCGAAATATAAAAGTACTTTATGTAAATTAAATTTTGCCAAAAATGTTTCACGGCCCCCCGTAAAAGTTTGGCGGCCCCCTGGGGGTCCGCGGACCCCAGTTTAAGAACCGCTGTTCTAGAAGGTTTTCTACCTTTTCTATTAGGAGTGAGAAAATTTTTGATGACGTTAGATTTGATAGTTATTGAAATTACGTGGTTTTTTACATGTGACATATTTTTTTCGTTTGTAAAAAAATTATTTTGAATGAAATTGTTGAATTTTTTTTTAATTGCTGAAAATATTCATTTAAATCAGGGACGGCGTTTCAAATATTTTTAAATTTGCATTTTTTAATGAAATTGTATAAAAATATAATTTTTAATAGTTTTGTTGTAGGAGATTAATGCAATTTATCCAAAAGTTCACATTTAAAAATAAATAAGTCAGTAGCGTCCCAAAAAAATTTTTTAATTGTTCAAAAATTAGAAATTTCAGAAAAATATGAAAATTATAATATAGATCAGTAGCGCCTCGAAAAAAATTATTTATGAATTATTATTTTTTTGAAAGTT
Source organism: Sialis lutaria (assembly GCA_949319165.1). Lineage (NCBI taxonomy): Eukaryota > Metazoa > Arthropoda > Insecta > Megaloptera > Sialidae > Sialis > Sialis lutaria. Next base: position 5,253,337 of record OX439231.1, on the reverse strand, counting down.
CAGATTGATATATTAATAATTTTTTTTTAAATTATAATTAAGTCAGGGGCGTCGCATGAAAATAATTAAAGTTGATATTTTTTAAAAGTGACGTTGACAAATTAATTTTGATTATAATTGAACAAAAATTAAAAACTTCAGGAATACATAAAAATAAAAAGTTAACCATTTAATAAATAACAGTACATTTTAGGTTGGGTAATTTATACATGTAATATTATAAATAAAATTATTTATAATATTACAAAAAAAAAATATTTTGAGTGAAATTGTTGAATTTTTTTTAATTGAAATTATTCATTTAAATCAGGGACGGCGTTTCAAATATTTTTAATTTGTGTTTTTTTTTAATGAAATTGTATAAAAATATAATTTTTAAGAGTTTTGTTGATGCAATATACAAAATTTCACATTTAAAAATAATAATTAAGTCAGGGGTTGGTGTCGTTTTAAATATATGAAAGTGGGAAATGTCACATTTCGTAACGTTTGTAAAAACTTTGAAAAAAAAATTTAATTGTTCAAAAATAATAAATTTCACAAAATATGAAAATTATAATATAGATCAGTAGCGCCTTAAAAAAATTATTTATGAATTATTATTTTTTTGAAACATTTGAGATTGATATATTAATATATTTTTTTAAAATTATAATTAAGTCAGGGGCGTCGCATGAAAATAAATAAATTGCTATTTTTTAAAAGTGACATAGACAAAATAATTTTGATTAAAATTGAACAAAAATTAAAAACTTCAGGAATAGATAAAAATTTAAAAGTTAACAATTTAAGAAATAACAGTACATTTTAGGTTTTAATTGTTGAAATTATTCATTTAAATCAGGGACGGCGTTTCAAATATTTTTTCATTTGTGTTTTTTTAATGAAGTTGTTGAGTTTTGTTGATGCAATTTATTCAAAATTTCACATTTAAAAATAATAAAGTCAGGGGCTGGTATCGTTTTAAATATGTGAATTTTTTCGTAACGTTTGTAAAAACTTAAAAAAAAATTTATTGTTCAAAATTTAGAAATTTCAGAAAAATATGAAAATTATAATATAAATCAGTAGCGTCTAAAAAAAATTATTTATGGATTTTTTTTTTAAGTTTTGAGATTGATATATTCATACATTTTTAAAAATTATAATTAAGTCAGGGGCGTCGCATGAAACTAATTAAAATTGCTATTTTTTAAAAGTGACGTAGACTAATTAATTTTGATTAAAATTGAATAAAAATTAAAAACATCAGGAATATGTCAAAATAAAAAGTTAACCATTTAATAAATAACTACATTTTAGGTTGGGTAATTTATACATGTAATATTACTGAAAATTGTAAAAATGATAAGTGATTATCCCCGCCAATTTAAGAAAAAATGAGTATCAGCAGAAAGAATGGAAAATTATTATAATATACACATACGAGGGTCGCAGACCTGAGTAAATTTTTGATTAGGTAATTTGTACATGTAAGATTACTGAAAATTTTAATATTGATTATCTCCGCTAAATTCAAAAATTAACTATTAAAAAAATAGTGGAACGAGTATGGTATATACACATACGAGGGTCGCAGACCCGAGTAAATTTGTGTAAAAAATATGACGTGAAAGGGGGTTGGGGCGCGAAGCGCCCAGGGGCACAGCCCCTAGTCACACTATAATATAAACGTGTATGAATATATATATATATATATATATATATGTCCGGACGAAACTATAGCTTTATAGACTCTGGATTCACCAGGCCGATTTTGATAATTTTTGTTTTGTCATGTAGCTTGACTCTTTTTCCAGTCAATAGGCTAAATTTCATTTCTTAGCTAGGAAAGGTCTCTGAGCTGTGATTTTTTTCCGAAAAAGTACATCGAAATTTTACTGAAAAAACGATGAATTAGCTGGTTCGAGTGTCGGCTTTTGTTTTTCAGACAGTGTGATTGTCGTTTGAAAAATGCTATTTTTACGATAATTTACTAAATTACAAGATATCACTGTTGTATTTTGTTTATATCTGTCAAAAATGACATTTATAAAGAAGAAAACACATGGATTTTTATTGACATTTTCATAAAAAACACACTGATAAATTACTTGATTAATTTTAAAATGTTGGATTTGTGAATAAATTATAATTTCTACGTAAAATAGATTTTGATTGAAATTGTTAAACGATGAAATTATAAACAGCTGTTTTTATCTTATATACGTCAGGAGCGTGTAAAGAAATGTTCTTTTGTACATTTTGATTAAATTGCTTATAAATTAAATTTTAACCAAAATTGATTGGTAATTTGATGTAATTATTATAATTATCTATAGATAATATTAAAAAGTATAATGTTAGGAGCGGCGAATTAAAACATATTTAAAATCTTTTTTTCTAATTAGTTTAAATTTGACAGATGACAGATGACAGGGAATGTTCTAGAAGGTTTTCTATCCTATTCTATTAGGAGTGAGAAAATTTTTGATGACGTTAAATTTGATAGTTCCAAAATTACGTGGGTTTTTACATGTGACATATTTTTTATGTTTGTAAAAAAATTATTTTGAGTGAAATTGTTGAATTTTTTTTAATTGTTGAAATTATTCATTTAAATCAGGGACGGTGTTTCAAATATTTTTAAATTTGTGTTTTTTTAATGAAATTGTATAAAAATATAATTTTTAATAGTTTTGTTAATGTAATTTATTCAGAATTTCACATTTAAAAATAATAATTAAGTCAGGGGCTGGTGTCGTTTTAAATATATGAAATTTTTGGGAACTGTCACATTTCGTGTTTGTAAAAACTTAAAAAAACATTTTTTATAGTTCAAAAATATAAATTTCATAAAAATATGAAAATTATAATATAGATCAGTAGCACCTAAAAAAAATTGTTTATGAATTATTATTTTTTTGAAAGTTTTGAGATTGATATATTAATTTTTTTTTTAATTATAATTTAGTCAGGGGCGTTTCATGAAAATAGTTAAATTTGTTATTTTTTAAAAGTGCAATGTTTTTAAAATTATTTAATAAATAACAGTACATTTTAGGTTGGGTAATTTATACATGTTTCATTTAAATCAGGGACGGCGTTTCAAATAATTTTAAATTTGTGTTTTTTTAATGAAATTGTATATAAATATAATTTTAAATAGTTTTGTTGTAGGTGATTGATGCAATTTATCCAAAAGTTCACATTTAAAAATAAATAAGTCAGTAGCGCCTCAAAAATTTTTTTTAATTGTTCAAAAATTAGAAATTTCAAAAAAATATGAAAATTATACTATAGATCAGTAGCGCCCCAAAAAAAATATTTATGAATTATTATTTTTTTGAAAGTTGAGATTGATATATTAATCTTTTTTTTTTTTTTAGTTATAATTAAGACAGAGGCGCGCATGAAAATAATTAAAATTGCTATTTTTTAAAAGTGACGTAGACAAATTAATTTTGATTAAAATTGAACAAAAATTAAAAACTTCAGGAATATATAAAAATAAAAAGTTAACCATTTAATAAATAACAGTACATTTTAGGTAGGGTAATTTATACATGTAATATTATTGAAAATTGTAATATTGATATGTGATTATCACCGCCAATTTAAGAAATAAAATGAGTATCAGCAAAAAGATTGGAAAATTATTATATTATACACATACGAGGGTCGCAGCCGAAGGCTGAGACCCGAGTAAATTTGTGATTAGGTAATTTGTTCATGTAAAATTACTGAAAATTGTAATATTGATTATCTCCGCCAAATGAAAAAAAATAACTATCAAAAAATAGTGGAACGAGTATGATATATACACATACGAGGGTCGCAGACCCGAGTAAATTTGTGTAAAATATATGGCGTCAAAGGGGGTTGGGGCGCGAAGCGCCCAGGGGCACAGCCCCTAGTTATATACATATGTATCCATACATATATTTATGTATACAGGGTGAGTCATATCAGGTGGAACAAACTTAAACCGTTGATTGAGAAAAATATTTCAAGCAAAAAAGTTCATATAAACATGTGTCCGGAAACTCTTCATGAGGGAGCTACAGACTCCTAAAGATTTTGAGTAAAATTGGTTTTTATTTAATATCTGGAGAACCCAATGTGATACAGCAATGAAAATTAATTCCTGGATTAGTAATAATACGTGTTATCGATTTCCAGTATCAAACAATGGTTATTTAAACCAGGGATGTATGGGTTTGTGGGCCCCCTGATTTTTATCTAGTATTTTTTGTTCTTTACTTTTTTTCCTATGTTTGGTATTTGTATAAGGTCATATGGCACAAAATACATATAAATATACTTTGTTAAGTTGTCATAAGATCAATTGTTTACGAGAAATACGATGTGAAAGATAGTTTTGCAGAATTTAACTTAATACGGATGCTAAAAATTACACAAAATAAATTTATATTCTTGTTCTATAATTAAAAACAAGAATAAATGTGTATGTAAATAAACCTACAAAAATGCATCCTTAACAACAGATAACAATTTTCTAGTTTCGTTTTTTAGTCAATTAATAAAGCACGAATTAAAGTAATAAAACTGGCTATAATTCTATGAGGAGCCATATTATTAGGAATATTTACACCAACTATTTTTCTTATTTTTAGTACTAGAACAAGAATATAAATTTATTTTGTGTAATTTTTAGCATCCGTATTAAGTTAAATTCTGCAAAACTATCTTCCCTATCGTATTTCTCGTAAACGGTTGATCTTATGACAACTTAACAATGTATATTTATGTGTATATTTTGTATCATATGACTTTATAAAAATACCAAACATAAGAAAAAAGTGAAGAACAAAAAAAAACTAGATAAAAATCAGAGGGCCCACAGGCCCCATACATCCCTAGTCTAAATAACCATTGTTTGATACTGGAAATCGATAACACGTATTATTACTAATCCAGGTATTAATTTTCATTGCTGTATCACATTGGGTTCTCCAGATATTAAATAAAAACCAATTTTAGTCAAAATCTTTGGGAGTCTGTAGCTCCCTCATGAAGAGTTTCCGGACACATGTTTATATGAACTTTTTTGCTTGAAATATTTTTCTCAATCAACGGTTTAAGTTTGTTCCACCTGATATGACTCACCCTGTATATGGTATCTAAATCTTAATAGTTGTTCCTGCAATAAACTGTTATCAATCGTTAGGAAAATGTGTAGGTATACATATTAGAGATGTAACGAATGTATGATTTTAAACATTCGCGAATGCGAATATTGGCTGTCGATATTTGCGAATGCGAATGCGAATATTGACTTTTTGAAAAAAAGCTAAAAAAAACGATCTTCTGATTAAAATAGATATTTTTATTTGTTAATACATCATATAATATTCGCATAAATATTCGCAACTTTACCTGCGAATGCGAATACGAATGTTCAAAAATGTGCTAATGCGAATGCGAATACGAATGTTTAAAAATGTGCGAATATTCGCGAATGCGAATGCGAATATTCATTCACTACTACATATACATATTATGTACATACGTGTCTAAAATATTAATAGATGGGAATAGAAAATCAATTAATAAACTTGCTTTTCTATAATGTAAGTAATCTTACCCTACCTAGAGAAAAGGAAATTATATCAACGTTATTGAAGAGATTGGCACACGTTTTAATATAGTTCCTTTAGTTCCAATACCGGATATTAGTTAACGCAGAGATTGTCATAACTGCAAGATGTTTTCTTTGTGAATTGATCAACAAAAATGCGAAATGTTAAAATTGATTCTGAATGAAATGTTATACTTACTAGTATTTACTACAGTAGTACAGTAGAAACCAGTTATATCGACATCGGTTAATACGAGGTAATAGATTTTAACGACTCAAAATAAAAGTCCAACTGAATCCCATATAATTGTATTTTTAACGGTTATTACGACTATCCGTTTTTACAACCAATATGACCGGTCCTTTCGATGTCGTTATAACCGGTTTCTACTGTATTTATATATACTGGAAAAAAAACTATCTCGAAATTTATTATATACTTTTTACTTGATTGATTTTTTTCATTGAAACTTTTCTTATGTAACACATTGGTAAAACTATCTACATATATATTTCTATAAATAAAACTAATTGTAAGTATAACAAACTTTTTTGTAACTTCGATTTCAAATACAATTATGAACTGCTTTTTGTGTGCGTGTGACAGATAAAAATCAAAGCACTTAGAAACTTGTTATATAAGATTTGTTTGCTAACTTGTGAAAAGTTTTTATTAGTTAAATTTTTATTTTGTAGACTAGACTATATATATCTTTAGAAAAATAAACACAATAGAAGGTAAAAATTTAATGATATTAATGCCTGGTATTACCAAGTTTAACTAAATGCTCATTTATTTATATGTCGTATTATCAACAGAACCAAGCGCAAAACATTTACAATTTAAAGGATTTTTAATTTTCTACATTGTTTTCTTACTACGCATATAATGTGCTTACATTTTTCATTGAGAGCCTAAATATTGATTTAAATCACGTTGATAAAATAATCAAAATCTACTGAGGAGCATTTAATGTTTAAAAGGAGCAGTAAATTGGTTGATAATACCGGGCATATTTGTTAAAATATTTAAATGTCGAGATATTTATTTTTACATTGTAAATATTTTCATTCAGTATTTTATTTCTATTATTTATTTATCTTTTCCAACGGCAAATTTTTATATAAAAATAGAAAAATACTATATTATTTTAAGAAATATTTATTCAACGTATCAAAATATTTTTCTGTATAGAGTGTTTATCTTTCGACAGAAGAAAATATAGGAAATATTTAATTTTACATTTGAACAAAAATTACGTTAATCAACAAAATTTAACTATTTGTAAAACTAAGAAATGACATACTAATTTTGAAAGAGTATTTATAATTATGTATTTTGGTACTTACGTCACACTTGAGTAAGCGGTGCACTTTAATGTCAATTTATATCTAATAAAATTTTAAATGGAAAACATATATTGCATTGTCTTTTTTTAATTTGTCTTATTTAATTTCAATTAATAGTTTTCTTCACGCTCTGTGTCTAGAGGCTGCGTTGGAAATAGGGACACGTTGAAATAATGAAAAATACAGCGTCCGCAAAGAAAACTCAAACTGCATAACTCAATAATTCAAGCTAACAATATTTATATGTTAGTGGGCTCTCACACCGGAGCAATATAGCAATATAGCAACTAGCAACTTATAACTAGCGATATTATTGCTATCTGTCAATATACATTGAATCGAGAATATTGTCTCACACCAAAGCAATATGATATCGCTATATTGCTAGTTTCTAATTGGTAGTTACAATATTGCTATATTGCTCCGTTGTGAGAGCCCACTTATACTTATTGATTTGGATTTTAATGAAAGTTCTTATACCGAAAGCGAATATCTAAGCGAGAAAAAAGCGAATGCGAATACAAAAATTAATTATTTTAGATGCGTGTGAATCGTTTGACCTTACAAGCTAAGATTTGGCATAACTAATAAAATCCCAGCATTAGGTATATATTGATCTACCAATGAGTATTTTTTTGGACCTTTTCAGGGGGGGTAGGTTGACAAAAACTGTGTTAATACATCTTCTGCGAGTGATGAAAGCTGACAATAACTGAACAAATCTATATGAAAATGAAAATCAATGAAAATAAAAAGGCGAGTTTTAAACAAATTTCAGTTTCACAATAGTTCATTGATATTGGATCAACTATACGTACAAATCTCATTTTTTTCTTCCAAAGTCAAATAATATATCATTGTACAATAACATTTCTTGTTACATTTAATGTTTGCGCCCAATATATCACCCGAAAGAAACTCGCAACGCGACATTGTTCAGTGATCAATCTAAAGTTTCTCTTGGAACAGTAATTGGCTGCCGACTGTAACAAATCAAACCAATATTCTTCGACATCTAACTTTTATACGATTGCGAATTGAACTTTCAACAGCTCCGAATCTACGTTCAGTAGTAATTCGAGTAATTGCCTTTTTTACAATATACCAACAGTCATTTGTATTCATAGTATGCAGTTTGCTGGAATATATTTTAAGTTTCAATGTTTTTTATAATAAAAAGTATATATTTTCTTTGTTCAGAATGATATTAGTAGAAGAATTATTGTAAAAAATTCGCTTACATTGTAGCTTGTACGGAAGTTATTTTACATGCTTTTGGATTATGTATATAGTTTTTTATTTTATTTTATGGAACCAAATATTTTCTATACACATTATATTTTCTACAATATCAAATACACCCAATTCTGTTTTTACACGGTTTTGATTTATTCAACACGGTCTAGAAAAAAATTGATTCCGTTTTTATACGATTTCATTCGATTTAGCACGATTAAAAAAGCTATTTGATTAAAATTTTATAAAAAAATATTTTTACCAACCATAATCTTCTAGGAATTTTATATTTATGTTACTTTTACTTTAAGAATTGAATTGCCTTTTATTTTTATGAAACAAACTGTTTTTCTATGTACTACATGTCTTTTTTTACATGTTTTTTTTTCTGGAACGTATCTACCGTGTAAAAACAGATTTAGGTGTACGTTTATCTCATACAATTTATTTTCAGTGATGGATTAAAGAAGATTAGGACCTGAAGTGGAATGGTTGTTATAGACCCTTTTCCCGCTATAATTTTAATTTTTAAATTTTGAAGAAGTAAAAACAAAAAAACGTTACTAAAATAATAGATGGGGAGGCAACGACCAAATGTGGTCATCATAGCAGCCCGCCAAATTTGTTATGAAATTTGTTAACTGGGATATAGGGAACTCAGCTAGATAGGTCCTAAGACGCTGCCTTTAGATAGGACTGCCCGTCAGATATGTAAAATAAAATAGGCAAAAAATTCATAGCAACCCGTCAGATATTTATAAAATTTGTTAATTTTGATTTTTTATGAACTGCCATATAAACATCTGACGCCTTAATAGTTGATTTATTTTTTTATAACAATTGAAACATGTAAAAAAAAAATGACCGACATATTTATAGCCGCCCGTTCAAAATCTGTTTTATTTAATAGATTTAAGTTCTCTGAGCAAGAAAATAACTGTATCTGACACCTCAGTTGTAACTTTATTTTTTTATAACAATTTAAATATGTAAAAAAATAACCAATTAATGAGTGTATTTATTTTTATTATTATTATTATTATTATGTATTTCCAAAAAAGGTCAAACAAATCAAGCCTAACCACAAAAAAATTGTTTTTACAACAGTAAAAAAAATTTATGTTGCCTCAGCTACGAAATTATCTGACGGGCTCTCCAAATCAAATGCAGCACTTCACGCGTCAGATGTATATATTTTTTGCATAAGGGGACATTATTCTATAAAATAGTATGCACATCTGACGGGCTGTTAAAAAAAAGTTTCCTCATTTTTTTAACATCTTTGTCCCGCTATAAAATAAAAACGCAGCGGTGAATACGTCAGATATACATATTTCTGTTTTTGTAATAATCAAATCAACCTAAATCTTAAATATCTGACGGGCTGCTAAAAACAATTTTTTTTGGGTCATTTTTTTTTGTTTAATTCACTCTACTTTTTTTAAGCAGTGGCGTAAGCGTCAGAAACTATATTTTCTTGATCTGGAGAACATGATATATATCAAAATGTATTTATCTGCCAGATTGCTATATGTCACCCTAGGTCAAAAACTTGACGACTTTGACAACCTATCAGGGGTAAAAGCAGCGTATTTTATGACTGACAATTTACTTTTAATATACAGCTATACTAAATTAACAATTATCATAACAAATTTTGCGGGCTGCTATGATGACCAAATTTTAGTTGCTGCCTCTCGGTCTATAAGCAATAATGTGTTAAATTTTTGTCTTTATTTGCAGTCCAAGATCGTTTTAGCACCTGTGGTTTGGAGCGGACCACCACCTCTTTAATTTGCTAAAGCTTACTTCAATCTGATGAATACGCAAGTATTTTTTACCAGGGGTCGGTTTATAATTGTTTATACCCTAGCCTAGTTTCTTGTCTGCTTAGTACAAATATTTTTTTCATTTTTTTTCCATAAATTACATTGTATTCCTCATCGCTGAAATTTATATAATTGCTTCTTGAGAAGTTGAGTTTATTTAAATATAGTACTAAATATGAAATAACATATTGGTTTTTATTTACCGATCGGAGGTTCGGCTTCGGTTAAAAATTAGTTTCGTTCGGTCACTAATTGGTTATATTACATATGTATTATCTACGATTGATGTGTGTGTCATTTGCAAAATATTAATCACGAAAAACAAAAATCTTAAATACAGATAAATAGAATGAACAAAAACCGCCTAAAATGAATTTATATATGATAAATTTTAAATAAAAACCGAAGAAATAATTGCGTAGTAACACAGAAGTACTGATATGGTATGTACGTGTATATCCCCGGCGCAATTGTTTATGTCTTTTCTTATATCTGTAACTGACAACCAAATTTCATGCACGGTTGCGGACGTTATCTTAACATGTTCAAACGGAGAAATTTGTCTTTGTACATTAAGTCTACGTCAATCAAAAAAAGTGTAAGCGTGACGAATATCGATTTTATATGTTTCTGGTTTTATGTACGTAACAGAAATATGTCATTTATTTATTTATTCGTATATATAAAAACCACAATGGCTGTCAAATAAATATGTCACTATCATTATTATGATTATGATTGAAGATAATTTTGTATTGGTTCATTTATTTTCAATATTTGTTAAATATATTTTTTTCATAATAATAAATTGAAGAATGTATGAACTGAATAATTAATAATTAGTGTAGAATTAAAATGTTAAAAAAAACAATCTTAAAACTACTATTTGACTGATTTAAAAATTATTGATTTATGTAACAGGAAACTAAACCAATTAGTATTAACACATTGACTGCCACGTCGACCATATATGGGTGACACCACTTTGATCACTGTGCGCTCCGTCACCCATATATATGCGACACGTTGTCCACGTTGTTTTTCAGTTGAAGCCATGTCGGGCAATATATGGTGGACACTCTATGCTATTTTACTGTAGTGTTTTAAAGCGTGGCCTCTGGCGAAACTTTTGGTATATTGGTTTTGGCCCTGCTCAAAAAATAAGAGAAATAACAACACATATGAGTGACATACAAAAACAATTAATATCTTCGTTTCTAAGAACAAATGTTCACGCCGCCCCTATTTACTTAAGTTAAGTTAAGAATCCTAACGCCAGAGAGCGTATGATGCGCAAGCAATTTGCGTACGATAAATTAGTAGTATTACGTTAACCGAACAAGTAGTATTATGTTAACCGACCAAGTAGTATGTTAACCACCAAGTAACCAAGTATAAAAATAACCACCCCAAGTGTGTGTTATAAATCACCGAAACCGAGTGTGTATAATAGAATATTACCATAACCAAAATATATGTATTTTTGACATAGTTTAGTTATATAGTGATTAAATTTGCAATAAGAAAAAAAACACTGATCAAGTGCTCTGTGTATGTGTGAATTAGTAAAACAACTGGAGACCACAAGTTTGTCTACGAAGGAGTCTGCGATCTGGAATAGTCCTAATATATATATCCTTTATCCAAAGGCTTTCCCATATTTCAGAAAGCAGGAGAATTTGGCGACACACGAAACAACAAAAGGTCAGTCAAAACTTTCAAGTATACAGAGCATTTATATACAGTCCGCTATACGAGGGATAACGCCAAATCATGGGTACCTAACTACTTGATTTGAACTTATTAACAATTTTTCGAAAAATAAAATGGCGTGGCCTCGGGGTAATTTTTTTCAAAAAGTATCGTGGCAGTCAATGTGTTAAGTTCGATAGTTAAAAAATATATAGGTATATATTTACGGGTTATCTTATATAATTTCATGTAGAAGCAATTAACATTACTGTATAAAGCTTGCTATATTATTATATCACTTATGCATTGAAACTAATCCTCACAGTAAACATGTATGTAAATTGTCGAAACCCCATTCGAAACATTAAACCTCACCCCACTTATTTTGAGAAAAAATATAACCTAAAATAAATCGGATTTCGGAACGAAATGTTTCCGAAAACCGTTAATCTTTATACTTTTAACGGAATAAAAAAACATGTTTTCAAGTAATCATCGCAATAAAAGTTTGTCATGTGTTCAAAAATGTTTTCTTGTTTTTTATACATGGCTCTGGAGATAAAAATCTCTCTGCGTTGTATATAAGCACAAAATAATGGCAAACACGGTAAAGTTTTTCGAAGAGCAAAGTTTCTTTGAGGGAGATTAGTCATGCTGATTGATGTAATGTGCATCGCCGCTTTAGGTAAGCGTTGTCTATGCTACAAAATGGCGGCGGACGCGATCCAGTGTGGCTCTGGTTCCCTCCATGACTTTTGGTGCGGAAAATCTACCCAGATGGGGGAAATCGTGTGTGTGTTGATGTGTCTGTACCAGGGGGTGGAAATTCTTTATGAAATATGCTTCAACTTGTTGCTAGCCATGACAACTTTTTAAATGCATTTCACACCATCAGTGTTACTATATTAGTTTCTATAAATATGTACCAACTTTCTAATGTAGTATTTTCAAAAATATCAAAAAGTTATATAAATAGACAGATTATCTTAAAGTAAAATGTAATACAATCTAAATTCAATTTTTTGAATAAACATTACGTAGACTGTTTCTTCCAGACAATGGTGGGATAACATTGATATAATCTAACTGACAAATAACAGATAAAGGTATAAATGACAGGGTTGCGTTATCAGTAATTATTTTAATGGGCAGACTTTATTGGCTTACACTGTACAAGCGTGAAAGCGTAATGTTCAACATGCCAGTATTAATAACAGCTATTACAGCAGGTAATTAAAGGCTATTATATACATTTATTGGATGACGGACATTTATTTTTAATTGTTGGCTTCATTTACATCTTTTTGTGTGTGTGTGTGTGTGTGTGTGTGTGTGTGTGTGTGTGTGTGTGTGTGTGTGTGTGTGTGTGTGTGTGTGTGTATGTAGCTCCATGAAGTCACGTTTTAAATATTTAAAGTCCCTTGGTCCGATTGAACCACTTAAAATTGGTATTTATTTATTTAAAGTATTAAATATGTCCAATCGAGAAGAAACATTTTCTCATAATACAAAGTGCGGTAGAACCGATTACGTAGTTTTGAAAACTTAATACTCGGGCGGTGGTGGGGGAGGAAAGTGCTTGTGGCCTCCTTCTATTTCGTAGCCAACATGGAAGAATATCGGGGTTCGCTGTGCGTGCGTATTTTGAAAACAACCAATCTATGATCCCGACACAATGAGCATTCCGCGCAACAATGCCGTTCCTAATAGGAAAACAATATTTTGAAGGGATGAAAATTAAATGCAGAATCCTCCTCAAACTGCGGTCTGACATCCCCAAGGCAATAGCAGAACGTCTTGGCGATTGCTTGATCGATGCTCTCACCAGCTGCACATTTTCTGATATTCTGATGGACCTGCATCGTTCATGTATCTCTTAGCAATATTTTAAAATTGTTGTTCAAGACGCATGTAGAAGTGGTAATATCAAAATATATTTTAAACATCAACATAGTCCGTTTAATAGAAACGCTAAATTGAAACACGCAATTGTTTTTCTTTTTTTTATTGATGTATCAAAAATTAAAAATTTTGATATTATTTTTAAGTGAAAGAGTTAATCTTTTTACTTATGGTTAAGATGGATTTATTATCTGATAATGTTACAAATTCAAGTGCAAAGTAGAAATTTTGACATAAGCGGCGTATGTGCTCTGTGTACAAATTTATGAGCAAAACAGTAAATGTTTTGTTGTAACGGAGTTTTGTTTTTAAAATTGATAACTGTTGGTTGTTTTTCGATAGTTGATAGTTGCCCAACTTTTTAATTAAATGGAAATCGGCCAGCGCAATCGATACTTTAGTTAATCGATTTTTAATTGATAGGTGTGCATAGTTCCGTATATCATCATGCAAATTGTCAATCCAACTTACAGTGTGTAGTGTGCGCAGGCTCTTATTTATTATAACAACAATATAATTTTTATTAAATCAAGTATAAGAATTTAGATATTATTTTAAATCAGTGAAATATCCACTGATGTACTAATTTTTATTAAAATACAGAAACAAAATTTAAATTGAAATCACTCCAACGATTTTTTTAATTGTCGGAGTGTGATTATTTCCATTTTCATTCAAGAAATCCATTAAACGGATTTCTTGTTCATTAAACTTTTAAGTAAATCGTTTAATCGAAACTAACGTATTAATTCTTATTCTCTTCCAGTAATTTATTTTCCATTGTCTGTGCATGGATAAAAAATGAAGTAAATTAAAAAAAAGGTTCATCAGTTTAGTAATAATTAGGACTTAGGTTAATTTATCAGAAATGGATTCGCTGTCGGATTATAAGATACGTAGCATCGTCTTATAATTCTTTAAATGTTAGATTTATAATTCAATATAATTATTACCAGCACACCACTCATATTTCTAAAAGTCGCTAGTGTGTAAGGAGTCTAATAGTTTTATTTATGAGGTATATTAACTATTCGAATTTTAGGTCTAGATATTTCAAAAGTATTTGTTAAATTCTTATAACTTTTTTTCGTTAATATTATGTGCATAAGTAGAAGTATTAAAAATTGTAGTTTAATTGTTCTTACGCTTCGAAAGATTTATATAAAGTCAGTATAATATAATTATTGAGAAAAAAATGTATTCTACTTCCTATAAAATGAGTAAGTTTAATTAAATTTAGTTTCTTTGAAATGAAACCTTAAAAATTCGTCGGAGTTAATTAAGAAACAACAAGGTATCTCCTTTAGCCGGTCTACGACGACAGTGGCGCTAACAAATTGTGCAGATTACGGTCCCACAAGGAATTAGACAGCTAATTAAACAATAACACTAACCGACGGATTATTCCTGCAGTTGGTCGCAGATAGCTATGTAATTATGCAAAACGTCATCGCTTTTGTCATTCCGAAACAACTATGAGTTTTTGTTACGTTACGTTAAGCTTTGTTTTATTTTTTTATTTGATTCAGTTATAAAAACGAGTATATTCATACTTCATATTTAAAACAATTACTTTATTAATATAATGTATGTATATATTGCCCCTTACTCGCATGTGTGTAGTTTAAATAGTAACAAATGCATTATAGACTGTATACTGTATATATACTTACCTCCTTTTGATACAATTTAACTACGGTACCTAGGAAACTCAATGTTTATCAATGTTATTTTTAAATACTTACACATACATACTAATGTATTAACTTTTCTGTTCAATTCGTAAATATCTACATATTTTCTAGAAAAGACACTTCATCTAAATTTACTCATCGAGTATGGCTATAAACACCAAGAGATATATATTTTTTAATTGTTATAAATATGGGACGCTCTTTGTCAAACGGAACAAGGCTGCGCCCAAAATTCACGTTGATGGATTTTAGTGATCTTGGGCTTAAAATGTTCGTTATTGATCCCTCTTTATGGGCTAGTGTGGCCTTTTGGAAAATTTCAAAATGGCGGCTCAATATGGCGGTCAGAAGTCAGTAAAAAATCAAGATAAATCAAGTTAAATTTACGACCGATTCGATTGGTTTTGGATGCAAGTTATTTATAATCGACAGCCCTAAAAAGTTGGATAGGTAGGTTGGCGAAATCCAACATAGCGGATTCAAAATGCGGCTGAAACCTGAAAATCGTCGACAAATTAAAAAATTAAGACTTTGACTGATGTTTTTGACACTTAACCTCATTATATTGGCCTCAAATGTTGAGTTTCAATCACTCATTACATAGACAGGTTATTATGAATCCAAAATATAAAATGGCGGTTTCGATTAATCTCAAAATGTAATAAAATTGGTAAAAAACGGTGAAATTTAGGTGGAAACAGTTCCGAACGAGTATATTGATGGTTCATAGATCGTCAAATGATTATTTCTTTTGCGAATATTTTTCTCCAGTATCTTGATTTTTTGCTGACTTCTGACCGCCATATTGAGCCGCCATTTCGAAATTTTCCAAAAGACCACACTAACCCATAAAGAGGGATCAATAACGAACATTTTAAGCCCAAGATCACTAAAATCCATCAATGTGAATTTTGGGCGCAGCCTTGTTCCGTTTGACAAAGAACATCCTATATCTTATTTTTTACTATTTACATCAAGAATTAATCTTGATAGTAAACTTTACAATTAAAAATGCTTCAAAGTTATTATTAAAGTTCAAAATGATATCAATAAAGTTGTAAAAGAATCCAGATCATTCTTTTTTCTGCGTTTTGTTGATTATTTGATAGAACTTCTATTGGTATTTATTAAACTCGAAGACGAAATTTGAAACTAATGATTTTGCAACAAGTTTTAAATTTCAATAATTACATATTTATGAATTTGTGAAAATATGAACAAAAAAACACCCGAGAATTTTTTTTAAGATCTGAAATGGTCAAATCAGATCTTGATAGATCTGCATTTTGAGACATCATCATGTGTTCATTGGTTTTTTATCTTTAAAGATCGTTGTATATCATAATATAGAATGAAATATTGAAAATTCATGAAGAACCAGTGAACAAATATGATTTTGTCTCAAAATGCAGATATATCAAGATCTAATTTGATCACTTCAGATCTAAATTTTTTTCACGGGAAATTGTTTTATTCTGTCTGCAATAATAATTATTTCCCTTTGTTTTGTGTAGTTAAATTGTTTTAAATTTTTTTAGAATTTATACACGAGCTGTCAGGAATGGGATTATCCAGCCGACATGAAGCAAAATAAAGAATAACAAAAATCATTTATAGGAGTGAAGGTTTTATTTTTGAAATACCTTTTATAATGTCAACAATTTCTCGTAAAAATGTGATAATTTTAAGTATGTGGTAAAATACAAATAATGAAAAAATTGAAATTATTAGAGTTTGAAAGAATAATTCAAGCTATAAAATATTAATTAAAGTATGAAGCTATTTGCACATTCAGTATTTACAAGCAATTGGCTATTTGCACATACCATATATATGCATTTAATTGGCTATTTGCTATTTGCACATGCCGTTTGTGCTTGCAATTGGCTATTTAGACTTACCACTAACCTAACATACATAAACCTACCCTAACTTAACAACCTAACTTAATTTGGTATATACAGGTTGTCCCATTTTAATCTATCACCCCTTTAATTTTTTTTATCTATCAATTAAATCAAAAAATGTTTCGAATAAAAGATGTTTGGTTTTGAGGGGGACCCAATATGGCGTTATTAAATTTTGATTTTTTGGACGTCTTCATGGTCAAATAGGGCCAACATTTTTTTTTTTCAAATGGAAACCTATATTTTTCATTACGGTATCTTATTGTTTGGAAAAAAACAAGCAGCTTTTGTTTTAAATAATTTTTTTATGACTTCATTTTTTTTAATATTTAACAAAATAATTTTAGATTTCAGATATTCACTAATTATTTACTCGAAACCCATTAACTTTAGAGGAAAAGTGTAAAAAAAAGGTTTATTTTAATCTGATATAACTATAAAAATGATTTCAGATTTTTTTCAATTTATTTTTTTTTTGCTTTATTATTTTGAAGAGCAAAAGTTAAAAAAAAACTGATATAATTATCCTAGTTATACCAGATTAAAATAAACCTTTTTTTTCTGTAGGCTTTCGTGGCCGTTGTCCATAGTAGCTAACTTT
Source organism: Sialis lutaria (assembly GCA_949319165.1). Lineage (NCBI taxonomy): Eukaryota > Metazoa > Arthropoda > Insecta > Megaloptera > Sialidae > Sialis > Sialis lutaria. Next base: position 5,235,545 of record OX439231.1, on the reverse strand, counting down.
TCGGGCTGTTGTCCACGTTCTCTTGTTTTCAAACTTGCCGTTTCGACTCTCATGTCGGAGTCTTCTTCAGAAGTGATTCTGAAACTGAGGTGATTTCAGAATCACTTCTGAAGAAGACTTCGACACGAGAGTCGAAACGTCAAGTTTGAAAACAAGAGAACGTGGACAACAGCCCGAAAAGTTAGCTACTATAAACCTTTTTTGTTTTTTACACTTTTCCTCTAAAGTTAATGGGTTTCGAGTAAAAAATTAAATGAAAATCTGGAAGCTAAAATTATTTTGTTAAATATTAAAAAAATGAAGTCATACAAAAAATTATTTAAAACAAAAGCTGCTTCTTTTTTTCCAAACAATAAGATACCGTAATGAAAAATGTAGGTTTCCATTTGAAAAAAAATGTTGGCCCTATTTGACCATGAAGACGTCCAAAAAATCAAAAATTAATAACGCCATATTGGGTCTCCCTCAAAACAAAACAACTTTTATGCGAAACATTTTTTGATTTGATTGATATATAAAAATTTTTTAGGGGGGTGATAGATTAAAATGGGACACCCTGTATACATATACAGTATGTGCAAATAGCCAATTGCTTGTACATACTACATGTGCATATAGCCACTTTCTAAATTAAATATACAAATATTAAAATAATCTATTATAGTATACGAGTACATATAATAGTTTCTTCAATGATTTTTACATTTCGCAGCATCAAAATAAAAAGCATAACGGCGAAATAAAATTTGATAAAGGAGAAGATTTGTTAATAAAAATTACTGTAATTCTCCGAAGCTCCCACCATTTGTTTACCTCTACATGACTGATGGCCGGCATTAAGCTGTTGAGGAAACAGTTGCCAAGGGGAGGTTGGTTTGAGTGGGAGTCGGGCGGGAGGAGGGCTCGTAGTGAAATTTAATAATCACCAAAGCGAGCTGTTTTTATTTAAACTTGGCCGGGCTACGAAGATTAACGCGTTCTGTAACCGTCGTTGACGCACAGGAGAAACAACAGACTTGTTGTTGGAGTTAAAATATCGCGTATGTAATTTGTACTGAAATGTGAAGAGGTTTTACCTGTACTCAGTAGCGTAAATTCGTCATAATATCTTTTTGCCTCTACTAATTCTGATATTAAAATTAAGATTTTTTTTTATAAACACGTTATTGATTACGTAAATATTAAAATATGGACTGGAAAATGTTTTTTTTTACTATATTAATTTTTGGAAAAATTACTATGCTGCATTGTATTCTGATGAGAATATGGAATAATTCAGATAATCTTTGGAATTTTTATTAATATTGATCTGTTACTGAATTACCTAAACTACTCGTAGCATAGTGTTTTTTATTATATTTTTTTCCATTTATCATCCAGTTTTAATTTTAATTAACAATATACACTGCCATGCAAAAGTCTTTGGACACTCATTTTTTTGCGTATAGTAAATATAAAACTGCAAAAATGGTTAATAAAAAATATTATATGTTGATACGAGTATTTAATTTTAACTTTTGTAATAATCCTAGAATTTCTAAAATACAGCATTTACAATTTTCCATGGGAAATTTTATTAATTATATGCCTGAAAGGTCAGGTTTACTTAAGTTGACAGTATTGATGCACATTGTCTTTCAAGCTAACAAGAAAGAGTTTTTTTTTTACTATTTTGACTGCGAGCAAACATTTTATTTTCGCTATTTTGGGGATTTTTATTGACTGAAATCTGTATATTTAATTCAAAATCACAGGTGTCCAAAGACTTCTGCACGACAGTGTATGTATATTTAATGACATCAGACTGCGCATTATAAATGAAAAAAGGTATTATAAATACAAATACTATAATTATTCTAATAATATTAGCTATATTTACTTAATTGTGTATTGTCGTTATATACGATAATAAAAAAACATGTCTTAACCTTTTTAATAATGGACCAAGAGCCCATGGTAGTTTTTTACCCGTCATCGAACATCCTTAAAATAATTAGCGGATTTGCAAGTAAACATACTAGAGAACAACAATCTGTCGGTCGCCCTAATCAAATCCTGTGCATAATTAAGATAATTAACGCTAATTAGCGCAATTTTCGAAACGAATTCCCGTCATAGAACATCCGAATGAAATTTATATGGAAATATAGATAAATATGTATAGTTTTAGAATATACCGGTCGCCCTCACCATATCCTGTGCAAACTACCCCAAAAACCGATTTTAGGGGGTAAAAAATATGACGGTAGTTTATCACCCGTCATAGAACATCCTCAAAATAAGTAGCTAATATGAAAGTAAACATACTAGAGAACAACAATACATCGGTCGCCCTTATCAAATCCTGTGCATAATTAAGATAATGAACGCTACACTGCAAATGGAAAGTGTGTTATTTTGACACACCTAAGTGTTGTCATTTCCTTGTAGTCATTTCTAATCCCTTTTTTGGTGTGTTAATTTATTAACACACTTTCAGGTGTGTAGTTTTAACACACTTTAGTGCAGTGGTTTCCAAACTTTATGTAACTACGCCTCCCTTTAAGAAAAAATAATTTCTGGCGCCTCCCCCCCTCTTTATTTCATAAAATTATACAGACATATTTTAAAAACGGTAAAAAATGTATTTTTTTGCGTACAAAATTTATTTTTAATGCGATGAATATACTTGTTTATTAGCACAAATTTCATTAAATTTAGGTCTTTTTAGGGGAGTGATTTCACACTGAATTTTTTTATGATAATTCTATCAGTTTTGCTTTTTCAATTATAGTTGTCAGTCAAAAACTATACAGTAACGTCCCTTTCAGAAACAGATAGTATGTACAATAATGTACATATATGTACATTTGTACATTGTACATGTATGTATGTATGTAGGTATACAAAAATAATGTTATGTTATAAAACTTTATTTATACCTAATTATATTTTTTTTATTTATACATCTTACAAGGGGAAGCTAAGAACTCGAAATTGAAGTTTGAGATCAGACTTCGTGTGGTGATAGTGTACCCTTAAGTTGTTAACATACTACAATATAGGCTCTAGTTACCGAGCCAATTTCGAGAAAAAAGGCTCTAAAATTTTAATAGCACCTTATATACAAAAAAACATTAACCGTTTGTAACTAGTCAGTTGGGTAAGGTGATAGCACGTCGGCTCCGCATGTACGAGGTTTCAAGTTCGATTCTCGTTGCGGGCGCGGTTTATTTTTTATTTTTATTTTTTACCTAAATTATTATTTTATGCATTTTTATTAAACAATTTGTTGAAATGGTGAAAAAATATCAAGTTTTTAACCTTTTTTCTTCAACAATTTTTTTTTTAGTTTTAATTTTTGTTTTTTCGAAAAATGATTTTTTCACAAATTCTTTTCAATTATTTTACAAACATATATGTATATATTTTAAAGTACTTACGTAGTATTTTCAATTATTGTGTAAAGCGATAGATATACAATTTTTTTCATGCAAATGATCAAGAAATACAATACTAGAATTATAATTACAAATAATGCCTTTAATACTTTATAATTATAATAAAAATAATAATACATTTACATTCACTTTGATGATATACATGAACCGGAATGATAGTTATCAATTATCATAGAAACATGAAAAACAAAATATATTGTTGCAATTTGCACAACATATAAATGATGATTTTTTTACAGGAACAGGGTGTTTTAAGAAGATCTGTTGGAAATTAGACCTCATTAACATTTAAAATTCTTAATATTTTTGTATATTATTTTTTCTTGTAAAAAATCATCAAAAAAGGGAAAAAACTTGATATTTTTTCACCATTTCAACAAATTGTTTAATAAAAATGCATAAAATAAGAATTTAGGTAAAAAATAAAAATAAAAAATAAACCGCGCCCGCAACGAGAATCGAACTTGAAACATCGTACATGCGGAGCCGACGTGCTATCACCTTACCCAACTGACTAGTTGCAAACGGTTAACGTTTTTTGGTATATAAGGTGCTATTAAAACTTTAGAGCCTTTTTTCTCGAAATTGGCTCGGTAACTAGAGCCTATATTGTAGTATGTTAACAACTTAAGGGTACACTACCACCACACGAAGTCTGATCTCAAACTTCAATTTCGAGTTCTTAGCTTCCCCTTGTTAATATGATGTTATGAAAATTAAATTTCTGTTAAACTTTTCGCGCCTCCCTTTGCACTAGTCCGCGCCTCCCCAAGGAGGCGCGCCTCCCAGTTTGGAAATCACTGCTTTAGTGTGTAGTTTAGGGGAATACGCTTTGTAATAAATCTGTAAACCACATTTTACTAAGAAATTGTTATTGAACAAATATAAAGAATACAACGATTTTAAACAGTACACTGTATAATAAACTCAACATTTATTAGATTATTGTCATTCTTGATTTAATTTGTTTTTTGTTCACCACTACATTTATGTTAGATACATTGTCAGAAGTTCACAGATTTGAGGTTATGGTGCATTAGTAAGATCAATAGATTGGTCAATAGAGTTTAAAACCACGTTTATATCACTTTTATCATTCACTTCTTCAATATCACGAATTTTTGGGGTAGTTTGCACAGGATATGGTGAAGGCGACCGGTATATTCTAAAACTATACATATTTGTCTATATTTCCATATAAATTTCATTCGGATGTTCTATGACGGGAATTCGTTTTGAAAATTGCGCTAATTAGCGTTAATTATCTTAATTATGCACAGGATTTGATTAGGGCGACCGACGGATTATTGTTCTCTAGTATGTTTACTTGCAAATCCGCTAATTATTTTGAGGATGTTCGATGACGGGTAAAAAACTGCCATGGGCTCTTGGTCCATTATTAAAAAGGTTAAGACATGTTTTTTTATTATCGTATATAACGACGATACACCATTAAGTAAATATAGTTAATATTATTAGAATAATTATAGTATTTGTATTTATAATACCTTTTTTCATTTATAATGCGCAGACTGATGTCGTTAAATATACATACACTGCCGTGTAAAAGTCTTTGTGATTTTGAATTAAATATACAGATTTCAGTCAATAAAAATCTCCAAAATAGCGAATATAAAATGTTTACTCGCAGTCAAAATAGTAAAAAAAAAAAAAAAATCTCGTTAGCTTGAAAGACACTGTGCATCAGTACTGTCAACTTGAGTAAACCTGACCTTTCAGGCATATAATTAAAAAAATTTCTCATGAAAAATTGTAAATGCTGTATTTTAAAAATTCAAGGATTATTACAAAAGTTAAAATTAAATACTCGTATCAACATTTAATATTTTTTACTAACCATTTTTGCAGTTTTATATTTACTATACGCAAAAAAATGAGTGTCCAAAGACTATTGCACTACCGTGCAATAGTCTTATTATAAAGCATATAATAAAGTATAAATTAAAAAATAATTTGATTGTACAAACACCATATTTATATATTTTATATATGTATGTAAGGACGATATAAAAAGAATATTTCATAATACGTGTCGTAATAGGATTAAATTTTTTCATAATAAATTATTTAATTATCTTAATTATAATTTATCGATTTCAAACGCATATTGGAAAAAAATTAATTATTTAAATTAAGAACTGGCAGCAATAAATTATTTTCCGAATACATCCACTCCGCATAGAATTAGCATTCTGTTTACGGAACAGACTTGGGTAAAATTTCTTCAAAACGGAAATATCGAAAGTTCGAAAACAAATAAATAAAAACGCATTAAATCCGGTCGTAATCCTCTTAAGCAAGTGCCTAAAACAAAATTGTAAATCAAATTGCGAATGACTTTATATAATTTGCAAAATGAAGCAAAACACATATTGACATTTCTAACGGGAGAGAAGGTGGTGTAATGTTTCAAACATAATTTATATTTAAATTCGGTGAAACGATTCTTCTTTCTTTTTCTAATCGCTTGATTTGTATTTGTAGGTCACGCTTCTGCACATTTCAATACAGTGGTGTAGCAATATGTATTTGTTAAAAATATTTTATGATTTCCATGAAATACAAAAAATGTACTCGTTCAAAGAAAACATTCTAAATTAATTAATTAAATAAAAACCTATTTAAGGGGAGGTTCTCATCTAGCGACCCAAAAATTACGTGATTTTCGCGATTTTTTTTCTTATGGAAGGAAGTAAATAAAGTAGTCAAGTTTTTTGGTACTTATTAAGTATGTTATTAACTACTTTTACAAATTTTTATGAACAAAAATACCGAATAGTTTATTAGTTATATGCATTCAAAGTCATCGAAAAAAAAGACACCTCCACGGGCGGCAAGGTAACGTATCCAATTTTTGTCTGAAATCAAAGTTTTTTATAAAATAGAAGACATTTGCTGGATCCTGAACTAAAATCACTAAGAAAAGTTAAAAATTAACAAAATGGCGGACTTGCAAAGAAAAAAAAAATTTTTCGCATTTTTTTTGGCTCGAAAAAGTGCTGTAACAATAAAAATAATGATTGTAAAATTATGATTTTAGTTCAAGATCCAGCAAATTTAATTATCTTTAAAATAAAAAAAAATTCGATATCTATAGTAGTTTTTGAGATATCTTGCCGCCCGTCTCAGAAAACATGGTTTCGAGAAATACGCCTTTAAAGTTTTAGTAGTATTCGATTGTATATGTATAGACATCTAGCGGCATTCGAGGTAGCTAGAAATACATATAAATACCATGCCATGGTCACAAAAGTGTGGGAAATTAAAAATTAATACCGAAAAAACGCGCTACCGTAAAAATTACATTTTCGCGTAAAGAGACGACTTCGGTTTTTTGACTATAACTTTAAAAAAAAATTGAATTCGGCAAAACGGGTTTCACGAGCGTATTCTACGAGACATTTGCCAACTTTTTAAGCAAAAAAAAATCGATTTTTTGGTCGTGCTTGATGAGAACATCCCCTTAAATTTATATACAATTCAGTAGGATATCATACCGTGTTTAAACTGAAAAAAAAAAACACACAGCAACATCGTGTTTTTTGACAAAAATACAACAACCGTGTTACTGTTTTTTTCTTTTTTTTAATTTAAACACAACATTAAACTTTTAAATGATATTACACATTTATTGGAATCCTGTTTTGTAAAAGATCACGCAAATGAAGAATATATATTTTTCTACGAAACTATTAGGCTCCTGATGAGGAATTTTTGAAACACGAGTCGGGTAATATTGTTTTATTGTCGTTAAGGTGATTTGATTTAATTTAAGTGTTAAGAAACCACATTTTCTCCGTTGTCCAGTAGTCAATTTTTGTAATTTTCTAACAAATTTATTCGAATTTATGAAAAAAAGTAACGTCGATACAACAATAGTTATTGCAATATCACAAGTTATGGTATGATAAAGATAGCATTGCATAACAAGATAAAAGCCTGTATTGTCTCACCCCCTGTCTCCACCTTGCCTAATATTTTTTATACGAGATGATAACACTCTTAATTAACAAGAGTTATCAAAATTAAATAGGCAACAATGAGTAAATAATAAGACTAAACTTGAATCCATATTTTACAAAATTATAGAAATTATTGAATGAGTATGAGTTTTATATAAATAAAAAAAAATAAATAAAAAAACTCACAATAGTAACGCCAATGTCTGTTGAAGTATGGGGGATAGATTTTTGTAGATGTTTCACATTCTGTTGGCTATTAGATTCCGCGAGGGTAAATAAACTTGATTGCTTTTCTACCAGACTTCTTCGTTGAAAAGATTAAAATATGCTCGCTTCGGATTCCATGTTAAACTTATACGAGTATATATTTTTTCTGTTAGACCCTTGAATGAATATTTGTTTTATATATTGGTAGTATTGAGAGAATTTTATTTATTTCCTTGGCATTTACATATATATTTTTTGAAAATTATATTTAGTGAAATAAAACAATTTTATAAGAACATTTTTTATTTTGAAACAATGATTTTTGTTATACATTTAGGGCTCTTGAAAAATGAATTTATGTACATATAAAATATAGCATACTTTATGAAATGCACGGTGATAAACAAATATAATGTTGGTAATAACTAGAGCAAATCTACAAAAAAAATATTATTAAGTATTGTTCACGATGGTCACAGAAAAATTAAAAAGCATGAAATGAGCACTTTTGTTCTACGACCTGAAATTACTACAAGCGAGAACAAAACATTTCCAAACAGAAAAACAGTTTTACCGCTTACGTTTTAGTACTTTTGCATTTAATTAAATCCCTTACAACAAGTTTAAAGATAAATGTTTTAAAATGACTAATATAATTGTAACATTCTTGTTTTTGATATAACAAACATTATAAGTATTTTGTTTAAATAATAAATAAATTTTTATATTTTACCAATAGCCACTTAAATATTATAATTTTCTACTTCATTTATTTTTAATATTCGTAGAAATAAATAAATTACATAGTAGGTCGTATAGATATGTATTTGAAAAGCTGTTGATGGCTAATAACCATAGGTGGGCACAATTACTCGAAAAATTAACTTCGTTAATCGTTGAAGCGTTAAAATTCCGAAAATTATACGAAGTTACAGTTAACCGAAAATGTAACGAAAGTTAAAGTTAACCGTTAAAAGTTAACTATTCAAAATGTTTGAAGACCTTTTTTGCTATTTCGACAACTTTCTTATGTACTTGTCATCAAACAACAAATGTATCGGACTAAGTTATCGGAAGTTAACAAAAGCGTTAATATTTTTTTGAGTTAACTTAAAAGTTAATCCGTTAAGCATTTTGTTAACTTCGTTAATTAACGATTAACGATCATTATGTATGTATGTATACCTGGAAAATAATTTTTAATCGCAAAAATTTTATCAGAAATTGAACGTTTGTTAGCTACTTTGAAAAAGTATTAAAATTTTATTGAGCGCTTTGAGTCAACAACTGTACTATATTCTAAAACAATTCCATATAGAGCATCTCAAAGAATTAATAGGCTGTTCAAAATGTTTGTAAGTTAATTTAATTTGATAGTCAATTTCATTTTTATAACAGGCGTATATACGTACTTATATACAAATGTGCATTTATATGTATGTTATGATTCAGATAAATGACCATTTTGATTTTAATATAATCTCGGAGATAATGGGGTAGTGGTCAATAAATATTATAGATTTTTTAATACTGTTGTATAAACTCAGCGCTATCTTTATTGGATATGTTTTTCAGAGTATTCTTTTCACTCCTTCATCAGTGCAAAGTTTATAAAGATATAACATGAAAACTACATTTAGAATTACCTACATAAAATTTGGCTAAAAATTAACAGAAAGAAAATATAAATATTTATATGTATGTATGTACTCGTACATATTTTATATGTATGTGTGGTTCCACCATAGACTAGAACTATCTACCATCTTCTCCAGGATGTAATTTTAATTTGATTTTTAAGTAAGTAACCCAATATTTGCCAATTTTTTTACTCAATTGGTTTCCTCGAAGTAGGTGCTATCGCAAAGTTGTTGATTTGGAAAATAAGTTTTTCTTTATAAATTATTTGAGTAATGCTTTCGAATACATAAAAATAACGGACTTCTATTTTGTTAAGAAGGTACGTAAAAATATTCAAGAATCTAAAAAATGATTAGTTTTTATTTTTAATTGAATATAAATTCAGAATTTATTACAAATATAATTTTTAGATATTTCGATATAAAGGCATTAATATATCATCTTGAATTGAACTCAAAAATGTAGTTTATTTTTTTTTTACATGAATGATTCAATTACTTAACTATTTTATTTAACTCAAAGACAAACTACACCGAAAACAAATTAACAAAGTAAATAAGTAACATAGATATGTACAGACATGAATTTGTATTCAGTGCTGATTCTCGATTCCAATTTGAGTCTCAACATGTCTCCATGTAAATAACGTAGGTATCTTGTAAATGAATACTCGGGAATGGTAATGGGATCAAATAAACAGGAACTTGAGAGCAGACGAATGTCTGCTGAATATGTGTGTGCGTACTTACCGTATTTATATGTACCCAGTAGGTACCTACCTTATATCTACACATGCAAACGCTTGGTATGTTTATGTATATTTATGTGACTATTGCCTGGTTTTGTAAACACTTATTACATATAGTTTATTTCGAATTACTAATTTCGACTAATCAGTTATCATGAATCAGTAATAGGTACCAACTTTAGTTTTAAAGAATCGCTTTCCCATGTTATTTAAATAGGAAACGGGACATCTGTCCTTTTAAAATTGAACTACAGGGTAATCCTTCGGCGAGAATTTATTTTAGGTCAAAAACTAACGTATTTCGTAATGATATAAGAATGATCTTATGTTAATAAACCGTTTTCGAGAAATATCAATGGAAAAAAAAGCATGCACAATTTAACATAATACGGATGCTAGAAATTACAATTAATAAATTTATATTCTTGTTCCATGATAAAAAATAAGACAAAAAGTTAGTATAAATATACCTCCGAAAATGCATCCATATCAACAAATAGCCATTTTCAGTTTGTTTTTTTAGTTATGTTAATAAAGTACTTCTAACAGTAATAGAAAAGACTATAGATCTTACGGTATTCATATTAGGAGGTTTATTTATATGAACTTTGTTCTTACCTTAAATCATTGAAATAGAATATAAATTTATTTTTTGTAATTTCAAGTATCCGTATTAAGTTAAATTCTGCATGCTTTCTTTTCCATCGATATTTCTCGAAAACGGTTTATTCTATGATAAACAAGCAAAGTATGTTTTTGTGTATTTTGTGTCATATGAGGAACAAACAAATACTAGATCAAAATCGATGGGCCTACTGGCCCCATACAGCCCTGGTCTAAAATATAATTGGTTAATACTAGAAATCGATAACACCTATTATTACTAAACCAAATACTAAATTTCGTAATTCTATCACAAAGGGTTCTCTAGATATTAAATTAAAACTCATTTTAGTAAAATCTTTGGAGGGCTGTAGTTCCCTAAGGAAAAATTTCCGGACACATGTTTATTGGAAGTTTTTTGCTTAAAATATTTTTCTCAATCCACTGTTCAAGTATAGCATGACAGTGCTGAATCAGCCTGTATAGTATAAAGAAATCATATTTAATTCCAACTACTAATACTTTCTTGCGTCTCTTGCTTCAACATGACAATTTAGTTTATCCACTATTCGATATGCCTATATTTTTTGCTTCGTAAATCTTATGTCTTAAGAGATAAAAGCATATATATATAGTACTAGTATATACACATACGTATACTCGCACGTAACAAATAAATTCAACTACAACTTTATATAAATACGGAATGAGCTAACAATAAGGCCCTCCGCACACGAGTCGACTGTTTCGCAACGAGAATCTCAAATCAGTTGCGCAAGCGACTATTTTGTAACTGGTTTGCAATCGATTTATTTCCTCGCACCGCACACGAGCGCGACTGAATCTTAATATTTTAATACTATTATGTATGTAATTATAATTATAAATAAAATCAAACATATGTTATATTACATAATAAATATATAAAATTTATATCTAGGTACAATATACCTGTCATGTTTATTTGGGCTGCTACCTCGTGCTATGCTTTTTCTGTTTTGTCTTTTCTCGAATATCCAGATAGGTTGTAATTATATAAAACTGCACGATTCTCCACATTCTCGACGAATTTAATGTTCACCACAAGTTCACTAGCTGTTCATTCATTTTGAATGAAGTAAATAAGTGACAACAATGAATAATAATAATTTTAATTGTTAATAAACTTTATTTTTACAATAATGAAAATACAAACAGTATGCAACCACGCAACTGAAACTGAAATTCGACCTGCAAGCACAGTCGCATGAGACCAGTTGGAAACTGATTTCAAATCAGTTTTGTTTCAGTTGCGCCGTGTGCGGTGGGCCATTACACTACACGTGCAAAGTCACCAAACGGTCGCTTGCGCAACTGGTTTGAGATTATCGTTGCAAAACAGTCGACCCGTGTGCGGATGGCCTAAGAGTATTATGATATTACAAAGCAGTGTCCCGAATATATTATATTGTTCATATATTTAAATAGTAAATCTTATTTGTAAAATAAGAAAAACAACCCTACATTGTAGGTACATATGTGTTAATCACTATATTCAATATATGATCAGTTGTTCCATATGCAGTATGATTTATATATAATATATATTGTATGGGTTGGATGTATATAAACACACATACATATGTCAGGCGGTTGTTGTCTCGCTCCGACCCTTGTCCGAATGCGCCCTTGTTCTGATCCAGTCGGCTGGAAAACTTGAGAGCGGTAACAGAATTAAGGACTCCTTGGAAATCTTTGTGTTGAAATTTTACGCAACTGAAAACCTATTGTGAATCCGAAATCGAATTTTGTTATATCAAATTTTCAACATTGCTGGTATACAAAAACTGCGTAACGTTTTTATATGTCATAACATATTCATAAGTTGGATTATCGTTGGCTGTGTGGAAAAAAACAATATTGATAAAAATTTCAATTTTGAAGATCCTTATTGAATAATTTCCAATCAACTTTAGATTATAAAATGTACGAAAAGATTTGTTATTAATTTTATATGACTTGTGTATTGATTACTTAAATCAGCAATCTCATGCAAACGATTTTTGTGATTTTGTTTCCAGTATCTATATGTGCTTTAGGAAACAACACCACGTAGATTAGATGATTTAAATACGATACAAAAAAAAACAAGCACAATACAAGGAAGGAAACTCTTCGTGCGCATAGTTTTTGTAAGTATTTAAATCCTTTTTAAGAGAAACATTCTTATAATGAATAAACGAGACAAAACAACAGATAAATACGAACATAATGCGAACGAATAACTAACGAGGAGTCATTATATTGCTGTGCTGTGTTGCTTACTCAATTCGATACAAGCATTTTTTGATTCGATATTAAGTAAGTATTGGAAACTTCAATTGATACTAAAAGTATTTGATATCGAAATAAAAGTATCAAGTACTTAATTGTATTTATTAGTATCGTTTCGTTCCAATCTGTATTGTGACTTCTTCACCCAACCAACGCGTAATAATAGTAACAAAAGAAACAATGTATAGACAAAATAAAAAAAAAGTTTCATATAGATGGATATTTTTATTAGATCTATGACCGGTATTATCAACCAATTTAAAGCTCCTTTAAAGTAAATTTGATGTATTACAAACGTGATTTAAATCAATATTTAAGCTTTCAATGAAAAATAGACAGAATATACGTTGTAAAGAATTACTTCAGATAATTTAAAATCTATTTAATTAAATGTATTATGCTTGAATCTGTTGATAATATGACAGTTAGGCCATCCGCACACGGGTCGACTGTTTTGCAACGAGAATCTCAAACCTGTTGCGCAAGCGACCGTTTGGTGACTGCACGGGTAGTGTAATGGCTCACCGCACACAGCGCAACTGAAACAAAACTGATTTGTAATCAGTTTCCAACTAGTCTCATGCGACTGTGATTGTAGGTCGAATTTCAGTTTCAGTTGCGTGGTTGCATACTGTTTGAATTTTCATTATTGTAAAAATAAAGTTTATTAACAATTAAAATTATTATTATTCATTGTTGTCACTTATTTACTTCATTCAAAATGAATGAACGGCTAGTGAACATAAAATTCGTCGAGAAGGTGGACAATCGTGCAGTTTTATATAATTACAACCTATCCCTATCTGGATATTCGAAAAAAGACAAAACAGAAAAAGCATGGCACCAGATAGCAGCCCAAGTAAACATGACAGGTATATTATATATATATTTATAATTATAATTACATACATAATATTATTAAAATATTAAGATTCAGTTGCGCTCGTGTGCGGTGCGAGGAAATAAATCGATTGCAAGTCAGTTACAAAATAGTCGCTTGTGCAACTGGTTTGAGATTCTCGTTGCGAAACAGTCGACCCGTGTGCGGAGGGGCTTAGTTAAAGGAGCATTTAGTTAAAGTTGATAATACTGGGCGATAATAAAACTGCAAAATTAATGTATTGTGGATTCATAAACTTCACTAATAATATTACATCTATGTATATGAATTTATGTAGTTATAGTCTATTTCATTTAAGTTTGCAGTGGTGGGCGGGGATTAGACGGTACGATTCACACAGGAACTATTTTATAGCTAACAGAAAAGTTTTTTCACTAGAAATTTATTAAATCTTAAACCTTTCAGTGAATTTTTTTCAAACTTTCACTGTATTTAGATTCATCCTTCATACAAAGTATAGGCTAAAATTTATTTTCAACACATTTATAGTTTTTATGCTGTGATTTTTTTGTTTGGCAAAACGGGAAATAACTCGCATTTTAATTTATTACTGATTGTTGTAAATACTCAATAGTGTTTTTTTTCTTGACGTCAGACGTGTAATTTTTTTAAAACCACGTAATTTTTGGCATATCTGAACTGTCATATAACTTTTAATGGAATTTACAAGAAATTAAATTCACCTTTGTGTCATAAATATTAGTTTTCTTATATCCTAATGTCAACTGTATATATACATACATTTGTAGAATAACTAATCTGACAGTTTGAATTTAATTGCAATTATTTCCAAGGCAACATGATGTATTGCATTAATGAAAATTGTGTTATTGTGAATTTATCTGGCGTTTTGACCAATCAGGAGCGCGTATTATACTTCCTATGCTAGCTACCGCTGCAATCTTAAATGAAATAGACTATAGGTATATGTATAATACTAATAACATAATCAGTGACACTATTTTTGTCAACCAAAAAATATATCGTATTTCAACAATACATTTATCCGAAATGTATTTATCTATTTTTCATTTAAATGAATTATAACTGTGGTATTAGAACATTTGGGTTGGATATAGCTATTAAAATATTTATCTTATAGTGTTTCTTGTATTAGAATAAGAATTATAAAATTTAGATGTTGAACAAATTGTTCTATTTTAGAATTCATAAGTATGTTTTGATTCAATACCTTAAATATATTGCTTACAATAAATAAAAAAAGAATATCGAGAATAGTTGTACAGCATACAGTTATATGAATATTAGAAAACTTAACTGTTGTAAACAATTCCCAGAAGAATCCAATAATGAAAAAGAATATTGAATGATTTACGTCAAACGGTAACTATGCATAGAAAGAGAATCTATTTTCTATAATAACTCCATCACGAGTTTCGAAGGTTGGAAAATTCCTTGCAGTAAATATTACGTTTCAAAGTAAAATAAATTATCGTTTATATTTTCAATCAATGCACTTAATTAATCTTTTTTCTCTGTTTTTGTTTGATTTTTGTAAATGTCATTCCAGAATAGCCAAAAGAAACAACGGTTTTTATAACACATTTTTCAATTTTTACTATTACGATGTTATTTCTAATTGATAATGATGAAGATACATTGCTTGTTACAATTAGTGGGGCACTTTTTCAATGTAACATAGTTTTGTTAAAAATTGTCATATTAATATGAAAATTCAGAAAAATCATTAATGCGGATATATTTCAAAGCCCAAAGAGTTACAGCTTTGTCTCTTTATCAATAGCGAGTGTGCAACCTTTAATTAAAATAACCTTTCAATGCTTGAAAATGCCATTTAATTATTTTATAGTAGTAATTTTTAAAATAACTACTAGTTTGGTGAAAAGAAATAGGTAGGTAATGCGATGCAAAAATATCGGATTATATGGCATATTTTTTTCATAGCATTAAACTTTCTTAAAGTTATTTTTTTTTAGTTTTTGTAGGTACCTTAAAATATCAAAAAAATTATTTATTGTAATCTCTCACAGAAAATAATTTAGTAAAATAACGGTAACGAATGCTAGTTGATTACATAAAATGAGTGTATTATTTACCATTTATTTATAAAGTGTTTTTAGTGACTGGTGTACGGGACAAACGATATATATATAAAATTATAACACTTTGTAGTTTTGAATATATTTATTTATTGTTGAAAGTACAATGATGATTGTTGTAAGTTGATGTAATGTTGACGTTATGTATTGTAATGTAGCGAGCGCGAGAGTACTGCAGCGAGATGTTTACTGTCTTAAGAGCGAAGACCAACTATCTGTTTTAGAAAATGAACTATCCTGTCTTAGGATCGGTAGACAAGGATAGCGATAGATATTTAGAGAAGGGGAACATACCGCGTGAACTTGAAATTGGAATAACCCAAAGAAAGGGTCGGGCGGCTTGTCTTTGATTACTGTAAAACTGCACTTAAGGTAAATTAGACGATAAGCCGACCGGAAATACCCAAGCGTACGTGTTACTAATAAACTACAGAGGATTAAGAAAGATTAAAGAATTTGTTGAAAAATGTAAGTCTAGACACGTTGTAAAAGTAAATAATATTTGTCGGCAAACTTAAATAAAGGAATAAAAATAGTACGAAATATTAAAAATAAAATTTAAGAAATTTCAACGTGTGAGATGTCGCGAATGTCGCTACAGTACCCCCCTGCCAGTGATTTAATTCACGAAAAACCTATCTGTAGACGGTCCGTGAAGCGGACGCGTCTACCTGACCGTGTTCGTCGTACTCCTTCGTCTGGCTGAACTTCGGGCTGGTGGGCGGGAACGACTGGAACTCGAGATGCAATGTCTGCGTCGTTTGTCTTCTCGCCGTGGATGTCGTCATCAATTGCATCGTCTGATGTGATGTATGCTGGCTTGAGTCTGTCGATGGATACTGTAACGTCGCGGCCACGCATATGAACGATGAAAGTTTTATCGCTTCGTTTGACAACCTTGAAAGGGCCCTCATATGGTTTCTGGAGTGGTGATTTTGGTCCGTCATGGCGAACGAACACGTGTTGCGTTGTGGTTAGGTCTTTAAAAACGAAAGTGCGTTTGTTGCCATGCTGCGTGCCATTGGTTGGACGCAAAGTCTGTAGATGTTGTTTTAGGTCTTTAATGAATTGATTAGTCGTGTCGTCGTTATTGTTGTCCGAGAGACGGTTTGATAAAAATTCTCCGGGAAGGCGTAGAGGTTCTCCGTAGACTATTTCGGCTGCTGAAGCTTGGAGGTCCTCCTTCCAGGCAGCGCGAATCCCTAGCATCACCGTTGGTAGAATTTCCGTCCATCGCTCGTTGTGACATTTTATCGCAGCCTTCAGTTGACGGTGAAAACGCTCAACCATGCCGTTGGCGGCAGGGTGATATGCAGTCGTTCTCAGGTGAGTCGTACCAGTCAGGCGGTTTAAATGCTTGAACAGGTATGACTCGAACTGTCTTCCCTGGTCGGTTGTTACTCGGAGTGGTGTACCGAAGCGTGCAATCCAGTTAGCGTAGAATGCACGGGCGACTGTCTCTGCTTCCTGGTTTTCGAGAGGTATGGCTTCCGGCCAGCGAGAGAAGCGATCGACGCAGGTAAGGCAATATCTGCAGCCTTCCGAACTCGGCATGATGATGATGTCGATGTGCACGTGCTCGAACCTCGCAGATGGTAATGTGAAGGTTCCAGGAGTCGATGAAACGTGTCGTGTGACTTTCGATTTTTGACATTCTAAACAGCTACGGGCCCACATTGTGCAATCCTTTTTTATTGACGGCCAGACGTAACGTTGCGTCACGAGCTTGACTGTCGTTTTAACACCTGGGTGAGAGAGTCGGTGCACTGCGTTAAATGCGGCTCGGCGAAATTGCGTTGTGACGAATGGGCGAGCTGTGGATGTTGAAATGTCGCAAAGTAATGTGACATCAGTATTTGGTATTTTAACAAGTTTCATTTGAAGGCTCGTTGTGTTTGCGTTTTTTAACGTTTTGATCTCCTCGTCAGTTTTCTGTGCCATTGCGAGTGCTTCGAGGTCGAGAGTAGCTTCAACCTCTTCGACGCGTGACAATGCGTCGGCGACAACGTTGTCTTGGCCGGCTACGTGCCGGATGTCGGTGGTGAATTGTCCCACAAAGTCGAGGTATCGAAACTGCCGAGGAGTGCACTGACCATCCTTCTTCTTGAACGCAAACGTAATCGGTTTGTGATCCGTGAAAATGGTGAATGTACGAGCTTCAATCATATGACGGAAATGTTTTACCGCGGAGTATATCGCGAGTAGCTCGCGGTCGTATGCACCGTATTTTCGTTCGGCGGAATTCAGCTTCCTGGAGAAGAACGCCAGTGGTTGCCAGGCGTCGTCGAGTCGTTGTTGGAGTGCGGCACCGATGGTAAAATCTGATGCGTCGCAGAATATTGCTAGCGGTGCGTCGATTTTGGGATGAGCAAGCAAGGTAGCCTGTGCAAGACTTTCCTTGCATTGCTCAAAAGCACGTTCTGTTTCCGAATTCCAGGTGATCGGAGCTTTGCCTTTCACATTCCCCTGGAGAAGGTCGTTAAGAGGTGCCTGGACTTGAGCAGCTTTGGGTATGAATCTCCTATAGAAATTTAGCATACCCAAAAACTGACGAAGTTTCTTCACGGCCGTAGGCTGCGGATAATTGCGTATGGTTTCAACTTTATCCTGTAGCGGTCGTGTGCCTGCGCTTGAAATAAGGTAGCCCAGAAATGTCACTTCAGGCTGACCGAACACGCACTTAGCCGGGTTCACAACCACGCCGTATTCCTGAAGGCGGGCGAAAAGAATCCGCAGGTGGTCCAGGTGCTCTTCTTCTGACGAAGACGCTATGAGTATGTCGTCGATGTAGGCATAGCAGAAGTCTAGGCCACGCAGCACCTCGTCGATGAAACGTTGGAATGTTTGAGCCGCGTTGCGTAGACCAAAGGTCATAAATGGGAACTCAAACAATCCGAACGGTGTGGTGATGGCTGTTTTAGGGATGTCCTCCTCGACGACAGGAATCTGATTGAACGCGCGCACTAGGTCGATTGTTGAAAAAATAGTTTTTCCCTGGAGAGCCTGTGCGAAATCTTGAATGTGACGGACGGGATATCGATCCGGCTCCGTCCTCGCGTTCAAGCCACGATAATCTCCACAGGGTCGCAGTTCTTCGTTTTTCTTGGGCACCAGGTGAAGCGGAGATGCCCAGCAGCTTTTTGATGGTCGAGCGATCCCGAGCTTTAGCATCGCGTCGAACTCTTGTTTGGCCGCTTTTAATTTGTCTGGTGCAAGACGTCGCGGTTTGTGAGCGATGGGAGGTCCTGGCGTAGTTTTGATATGATGCCGTGTTTGGTGTCGTAATTCCTTAACTGCGCCGACCGGACGCGTGATGTCGGGGAATTGCAGCAGCAGTTCGTGGAACGTCGATGTTCCGGACACCGTTTTGATGCTCAGTACATCGTATTTGGCTACGACAGCTTGTCCCTGCGTGGTTATGCGTGTCGTGGCGTCGAGTAGGCGTCGATTTCTCACATCCACAAGTAAATTGTAGTATGCCAGAAAGTCAACGCCAACGATTGGTTTTGATACGTCAGCGACCACGAACCTCCATGTGAAGTCGCGGCGTAGTCCGAAGTCGAGTGTGAACGTTCTCGTACCGTATGTCGATATGGGCGTTCCATTGGCTGCAGCAAGTTCATACGAAGACCTTTCTTGCGGCCCTCGTAGGTATGAACGAGGAAACACGCACAAGTCGGCTCCGGTGTCCACCAAGAATTGTGTTTTCGTCGTCTTGTCTGTGATGAAAATGCGGCGCGATGTCGTAGGGCAGGTGTCGTCCGTCGCCATTAACGACTGCCCGTCGCGTTTCCCGAACTGGTCTGGTTAAATGAACATGGCTGCCGACATTTGCTTGCGCCCTGGCCGAATGTGCGGTGATACCAGCATACATCTTGGACGTAGCTGCGATCGCGGGACTGTGGTCGTGTGCGAGACCGCGATCTACTACGATGATAATTTATCTCACTTCTAAGTTCGTTCACTTCCCTTCGCATGGCAGTAACTTCCTGGCTTAACGTTAGTGCCAGCTGCCGTAATTGTGTTGATATAAGGTCGCTTGTCGCGACCTGGGTTGTGGTTTCCGCGATCGTCGGTCGATGCGATGTTAACTCCATGATAGAGTCTGCTAAGTCAGCGATTTTGTTGAGACTGAGGTCTTTGTGTGCAGCGAGAATAGCCTGCACGTTGGCGGGTAGTCGTCCGCACCACAGGGTACGCAGCATACTCTTTGGCACCGATGTTCCTGCGAGTCCTTGAAGATGGCGGAGAAACTGTGACGGCTTCCTGTTACCCATTTCCTCGAGCTCGAGAAAGCGGCGAGTCTTTTGTTCCTGCGACATGCTGAGGCGCTTAATTAACTCTGTTTTGAGCGTCGCGTATGCATCTGTTGCCGGCTTATTCACTATTATGTCCCTCACTTCGAGCGCGTGTCGCGGTTCTAATACACTCGTCACATGCCCGAATTTTGTAGCGTCGGTCGTTACGCCCGCACTCGCGAAATTCGCTTCCACCATCGAGAACCAAAGTTCTGGGTCTGATGGAATAAACGGCGGTATACGGACGGTTACGCGATTGATAGCTAACGCACTCTCTTCGTTCTCTGCGAGATTATGTGTACCTTGTAACGCCATGTTAAAAAAGTTTTCTGTTAATCACAACACACGAAAAGCACGATTTACAAAAAAAAATAATAATTGTCAGTTGCACTTAATAAATGTTTGTCGAATACTCAAATCACTTTTTTTTAATTGTCAATAGCACTGTGAATTGTCAATATTACGCGAGAAAAACACAACACGTCACTATGTTTCACGTCGGTCGCGGAAAAAATTCACGTAGGGCGCTGACAAATCACGTCGGGGTCACCACTTTAGTGACTGGTGTACGGGACAAACGATATATATATAAAATTATAACACTTTGTAGTTTTGAATATATTTATTTATTGTTGAAAGTACAATGATGATTGTTGTAAGTTGATGTAATGTTGACGTTATGTATTGTAATGTAGCGAGCGCGAGAGTACTGCAGCGAGATGTTTACTGTCTTAAGAGCGAAGACCAACTATCTGTTTTAGAAAATGAACTATCCTGTCTTAGGATCGGTAGACAAGGATAGCGATAGATATTTAGAGAAGGGGAACATACCGCGTGAACTTGAAATTGGAATAACCCAAAGAAAGGGTCGGGCGGCTTGTCTTTGATTACTGTAAAACTGCACTTAAGGTAAATTAGACGATAAGCCGACCGGAAATACCCAAGCGTACGTGTTACTAATAAACTACAGAGGATTAAGAAAGATTAAAGAATTTGTTGAAAAATGTAAGTCTAGACACGTTGTAAAAGTAAATAATATTTGTCGGCAAACTTAAATAAAGGAATAAAAATAGTACGAAATATTAAAAATAAAATTTAAGAAATTTCAACGTGTGAGATGTCGCGAATGTCGCTACATGTTATTAATTCTCACTATTAAAATTAGCTTGCTAAAAGATAATCTTCAGTAGAGGTCCCCACGATACCAGTTATGTTTGTAAAATTTATTATACTAATTAAAGGTTAAAATAAAAAAAAATAATAACAGCAAAAACCGTCTAAAAAGGTTCTTACGGTTTTAAAAGACATAACTAATAATAAAAAACGAATATCCTTTGTTATATAATTTCAAAACAAAGGTTGACATTTTAAAAATTTTATAATAACAGAATACCCGTGGCTGTATTTTCTATTGGAAAACCAAACAGCACATCGCGTACTGTCGATTAATCATTATTACAAACACATAAACAAAATACCTAAATGTACAAACAAACTCACAGAAGAATCCAGAACCGGATTTACATGTTTTGTTTTTCGTGATTGTGCGATTTAAGTAGTCAGTAAAAACAAATGTATATTTTGACGGACTGAACTTAATTATACGTAAATATTTAGTGACATTCAATTTTCACTCGATTTTATTTGGTCTATTTGCATAATGTGATCAGACATACAGTACCTACATTACACACATATTTAAGATTCGGTTAGTTATGAAATGGTTTTAAGAATAAATTATATTTTAAAATAAAATTATTGACTCAGTTTACGTACATATATTTACTTCTTATAGATATTATTAAACTACGAGTGTAGACAACGTTGAGTTGGATAACAGTTTTTGAAAAATGCACTGATTTTTCCTATAGAAAACTAGTACTTTTTGTATTTACTTTCGAAAAAAAATGTCCTTTATTGAATAAATGTTGGTATATTTCTATTTTAGATAGTCAGAAGTTATCAAATGTTGCATTAATGTATATAATTGTAAGTATATTATAACAAATGTAGTTTTGAAACGCTTCTGTAACATTCAAGAATTGTTGTATTTGTTTAAACAGTGTGTTTTGGAAGAAGAGTGGGCAAGTCTGCCCATTCACGTGTCACCCTCACATCCGTCTATAACTGATAGATTGCCCCAAGCCTGGCATATTTACAAGTACTGTTTTTGTTGTACATCCATCGATCAAAATGACAAACGAACTTTATACGGTAATATTCTACCATACTCTAATTTTGACGAATCCAAGAAATATTTACAAAAAATGTAAGATTTGTAAGTATTGGGTACTTTTTCCTGTCGATTGTATTAAAATTCCTTTAAGTAATACAATAGAGTTTAAAAACATTTACAAATAATATATAACTAATATTTTTATTTTTTATAGAAAATAAAAATAAATTATATATGTACTTATAACTTATATGACTTTAGGCACAAGTCAAATATTATGTTTTTATACTCAAACTAGCGAAATCCCGCGGCTTCGCTCGCGTAAAATTCAAAACTAATTAGAACCCTCCATACGTGATAGGGGATGACATATAACATTTTTTTATATTGATTTTTATTCATTACCTATAAAAAAACGTAAATATCTCGGATCTTAGTTAAAAATTGTAAAAACTAACCCCCTGTCTACCCTCGCCATTAGGGGTTGAATATCGAATTTTTTTATTGCAGATTATTTTGCCCGACCCCACCATTATAACGTAAGCAGCTATGCAGATAAACATTAGATGTTGAATGTCGAAATTTTTATTTTAATAGATGAATATTTTGCCCGAATTTACCTTTAAAAGTAAAGCAGGTATACAGATAAACATATCTAAATCCATCCTCGTCCCCGTCACATGCTATTAGGGCTTGAATATCGAACTTTCATTTTTAATTGAATTTAAATTTGTTAGAATTTACTTTAATATCATGAGCAATTATGGAGATAAATATATCAAAATTCCCCCCTCCCCTCCAATTTCCCATAAGGGTTGAATTTTCGTAACTGATATTTGTCTTGTAGAGTACCTACTTGTGCCATGTTTCATTCGGTGAACACAAAAAAAAATATTTTACAAATTTTTCCACCCCCCTAACACTTTAGGGGTTAAATTTTGAGAAATTTCATTATTCATATTATAGTGTATGTTCTATAAGTTTCATTTAAATGCAAACAAAAAAAATATTGTTTATATAAACTTTGACGCCCTGTTTTAACCCCGTAGGGGTTGAATTTCGAAAAATCCTTTCTTAATGGGTGCTTACATCATAAAAGGAAGGCACCTACGAAATTTCACGTTTCTAGGTCCAGGGGTTTGGGCTGTACGTTGATATATGAGTGAGTGAGTGGTTAAGGACAATCTCTTTTATAGATATAGATTAACATTTGATTTTATAAGATGAAAAAAACGTAATTCACACAACCAAAAAAATGTTAGATATTAGTGCTTCTTATATTTGTTTCATTTAAGTTAGTATTTTTAATCAAACTATCAATGCACGTATTTAAATATTAATTTTAATGTTTGGTTAAGAACCACTAATCTACATTGTATTGATTTCTTGTATAACAGAGAAAACATACAGTATGTATAATGTATATACCATAACGGTATAATGCTTAAATCTTCATGTTTCCGTAGAGATACTGAAGCATTTACCTAGTCAATAATTAAAGATAAATATCCCCAAACACAACACAATATTAATTATATCACAAACTAAACCATATATCTCAAATTAGTACAAAACGTCCACCACAAGTCTACTTGTAAATGCAAGACGTGATTCGAGGAAACTTTGTGGTATGCAATTGGGGCGCGTTGCACTAGTGGTCGCCTTTAGGCACCGGTAACCTGGTTGCGGTGGTTCCCAAGACACACTCATTCCCGGGAGAGCACCTGTTAGTTTGATTTACTAATTACTGTGCATCAACAATGACGTAGCTCGCAGATGTTCCATTTGTCATTTCTTTATTAAAATTGAGGACCTACCTACATTGTTTCTTTAGGTATACTAATAACAATAATAGGTATTCTTCACATTATAATAATTATAAGGAAAAATTGTGTGAATTTATGTAAAAATATATTTTTTAAAAACTTTTTTCCTTTGAATAATATTACGATCAGTTAATCTGATATCTATAACTGACCATGGCGCGTTGGCGTTCCATTCTTAACAGTAGGTAGATTGAGAAACATATGTATTTTGTTAAAGTTGCTTATATGTATTTTGTTAAAAATATAAGCAACTTTATAAAAAATTGTGACCGGAATTTTTTTGTAGAGAAGCAACAGTCCTCCAAAGATTTTGCTCAAAAATAATTTGTATTTAATATTTTAAGAAACCATTGTACAATAGTTTAGGTATTTAGATTAGAGCTGTATGAGGCCGGTGCACAGTGGTTTAAAATGGTACTTTTTGCGCGAAATTTCGCTTCAAGCCAATTTTCAACCAATTTTAATGAAACTACTCTCATTTGAAAGGTAAGTAGTTGTAGTTTCTGAAAATTACCCCAAGAATAGTCAGTCCACCCTTATAACACCCCTTTCATCCCCTTAAACCTGAAAAATCGATGAAACATTAAATTCGTGAATTAATAAATCTAGTAAGATAATATATACTGAACATATATATAGATCAATTTGTTAGTACTATTATATAGTATCTATAAACAGGTGTGAACTTACCTACATACATACAGGCTGAGTCATAAGTCAGTATTTCTTCGATATCTATTCTGTTTCATAATTAGTGAAAATTTTTAATTTTTAAAGATATTATAAGCAACAATACACCTCTAAACTTATATTAAAATATATAGTGTGGCTCCAAAAAAAGTGTATCATTATAGGGTGAGTCGATAATGCGTATCTCTTCGATATCTCGTCTATTTTAAGAGATAGAAAAAAAATTCAAATTTTAGCTGATATTATATGTAAAAATGTACATTATAAAAATGTATTGAAATATACAGTGTGGGCCCGAAATAAGGTGGTTCAAAAATTTAATGTATTTTAAAAAGGAATGACCAATTTATTTCTACCTTATTTAACTCTTGTTTAGAAGGTCTATACAGTGGTATACTGTTTTTTAAATATTGAGGGAAAGAGTATATTTTTTTTTAATTTACATTTTTTGAAAAATAATTTTGGGTATTGTTGTGTTTTGGTGTGGCATTTGTTCAAACTATATACCACTAGCAATTTATGTGAAATTTAATTGTTTTATACAAGGTCCCCCCCCCCCCAAAAAAACTGTAAATATTCAAAAATTATTTTTTCATGCTCAGTGAAGGCTTCAAGACCATTTGGAGGTCAGTTTTTCAAGATAAACTTATATTTCATATTACATAATCGTTAGATAATCTTTTAGAGTAGGTAGGTGTATGTACCTCTATTTTCTTGTTTTTAATTCAATAGAAATTAAAAAGTTAAAAAAAAATTCTAAATACTACAAGTTTAGGAAAAATTGTATGACACGAAGTGTTTATATTTAAGCATTCAATTTAATTTTTTTTTTCAGAAAATTTTAGTACAAAAAAGAATATAAAAATTAAAAAAATACAGTTTTAACAAAGTTTCCTCTCTATGACCTATAAACACATATACCTAACTGTCACAATAATATACCTTAAATTATTTATATATACTATTTTGGTGAGTTAATTTATTTTATTTATAAAAATGAAGATATTATTGTATACAAAAACATGTGTCATATTGCATTAGTAGCATTCTAAAACAAATAATTTTTGAATATTTACAGTTTTTTTTTTTTGGGGGGGGGGACCTTGTATAAAACAATTAAATTTCACATAAATTGCTAGTGGTATATAGTTTGAACAAATGCCACACCAAAACACAACAATACCCAAAATTATTTTTCAAAAAATGTAAATTAAAAAAAATATACTCTTTCCCTCAATATTTAAAAAACAGTATACCACTGTATAGACCTTCTAAACAAGAGTTAAATAAGGTAGAAATAAATTGGTCATTCCTTTTTAAAATACATTAAATTTTTGAACCACCTTATTTCGGGCCCACACTGTATATTTCAATACATTTTTATAATATACATTTTTACATATAATATCAGCTAAAATTTGAATTTTTTTTCTATCTCTTAAAATAGACGAGATATCGAAGAGATACGCATTATCGATTCACCCTATAATGATACACTTTTTTTGGAGCCACACTATATATTTTAATATAAGTTTAGAGGTGTATTGTTGCTTATAATATCTTTAAAAATTAAAAATTTTCACTAATTATGAAACAGAATAGATATCGAAGAAATACTGACTTATGACTCAGCCTGTATATATGTAGGTAAGTTCACACCTGTTTATAGATACTATATAATAGTACTAACAAATTGATCTATATATATGTTCAGTATATATTATCTTACTAGATTTATTAATTCACGAATTTAATGTTTCATCGATTTTTCAGGTTTAAGGGGATGAAAGGGGTGTTATAAGGGTGGACTGACTATTCTTGGGGTAATTTTCAGAAACTACAACTACTTACCTTTCAAATGAGAGTAGTTTCATTAAAATTGGTTGAAAATTGGCTTGAAGCGAAATTTCGCGCAAAAAAGTACCATTTTAAACCACTGTGCGGTGGGTTTGTCGATTTTTATTTCGTATTTGCTTGTTCATTAATTTTTCCCTGTCACTGCTTGTTCCTTATGTTACATAATGTAAAAAATATATACTAAAACCTGGTCAAAGAACATATCTAAAAAGATAAACAGACAGAGAGGAATAATGGTCTAAAAGACAGCACATTTTACTTTATACGGATGCTGTAAAATACATCAACAACACATCCTTATCAATAAAAACTTATTTTAGTTGCATTTTCAATCAAATAAGAAGTACGTGTTGCAGGAATAAAATTGACTTTAGGACTATGAAGACGCATATTCCGTGTAATTCTGTAATGCTTTTTTGTATCGATATTTCTTGTAAATGGTTGATTTTATGTCAAAATTCAAAACATGATAAAATTTTTAAGGATTCCGCACAAATCTTACGGTAAATGGCTCCCAGTTGATTTAACTGCAATTGTATATACTACAATGTATATCATATTGTCTTGATCAAAAGTATCCATGAACACGAAACCCATTAATTAAAGGATAGTTTTCGAGTTATTTAGCGCGAAAGTTCGAAAAATAGGTTTTTCGATAAATGAATCATAATGAATAGTATAATTACATAACTGACTGCATGATGTGCATTATACAGTGCCTTCCAAAAGATCGGGGTCACCTAAATAACTTTTGAATGGTTTGAAATATAGGATTGAAATTTATAAAGATTTTTTTTTAAATAAAAAAAAGAAAAAAAACAGAAAAGTTGATTTTTTTGACACAATGATGACATGATGTGCTGATAAACACCCGGTGATATGCAGGTGGGTGCTTTTGTTATTAAATAATAGATTTTGTGATCCCATTGTATCTCTATAAATTTCAAGCAATTCAAAAGTCATTTAGCTGGCCCCGAACTTTTGGAAGGCATTTTATGCGTAGATGAAATATAATTATTTTTCATGGATACAAGCTTTAAGGCTTTCGTGGTGATATTGATATAAATCTTGACTTTTGAATATAAACAGCATCGATTTAGTCGTTCTATCCGACAGTTTTAGAAACTGTTCCAAAGACTTTTGAAAGTCCACTACAAAATCAAGTGTGGGCCATTTTCCATAAGATTTGTATGTTTCGTCACACATTACAGTGAACTGTTCGAAAGAATTTTAAAAGTCTACTGCAAAATCAATTAGGGGTCATTTCCTATAAGATTTTTACGGAATCATTTCACCTTTATGAGGATTTTATTATTCTTCTATTACTTATTGCAAACTTCATGCTTGGATAGTAAAAAAATGCCGACACTATGTATATATATAAAGATCTGAAATCACTGATGTTTATATTTATGTATATCTAATCATGTGCAAGCAATATCCACCAATCCATAAACAAGCTTTGTGAAATTTGAACCATCCGGCAAACTACAACGAAGGAGCGTAAGGTACTGGGGTGGGGGCTATATTTACGTAATTATATTGATATGATTGAAGGGTTGAGCCTCTGCAAACAGACGCGTAGATTAATAACAAACCCGTCCTTTGCATAGCCCATGTAACTTTGTGTTAAATGTTTTAGTTCTCTCCGACATCAAATACTCGTTCATTTTAGTAAATTTGTTATGAAGCGGATTGTTTTATACAAAAGCGGTTCGTGGTCGTCGTCTGTACTGGCTATGTGAATAAAATGAGCCAACTTCAAATAAACTTTTTTTATATAATATGATATTTTTATTTTTGTAACCAAAATGATTAATATTTTATATTTACTTTAAATTGATTTTTTTGAATATTTATTCGCATTGAATATTTAGTAGGTATATAAAATAAATGTTCATAATTTACTTTAATTTTATTAAATGTTTTCTAAAACTTATATTTCTATACTCTCTGATTTATCAGTGACTATGAACTACTTTACACTGTGAATTTGTGAAAAGGAGACCACTGCTAGGTGGATAATTACTAAACTAATCAATGGTTCAATGTTAATATGATCAAAATCACTGGTAGTCCAGTAAAGGAAGCATTTAGACACAAAATTAAGGGGGCAAGCAATATTATGGTTGGTTTTTATATATTTTTATAGAACTGGAGAATTCGAAAAAAAGAACCCGGACTGGCGAAAAGTGGTGCAACACCCTTAAAAAAGGTAAACAAATAATATTTTTTTAAATTATAGTTGATCATTATTCTTTGGAACTTCAGGAATCATTTGAGACCAATTTCAAGTCATTTGAATTATTATAACCAAAGTTATTAATTTTTAAACTATTTTCATCAAAAAGAAGCATTTTAAACTATATTAAACCTTTTAGAAGGAGTATTTTTTTTTTATCAAATTCAGTATATGTGGTCTCAATCGATTCGTCTCAGTTTTCTCAATAAATATCAATCATAAAAATACCCCATTGTCGCTTTAGATTTTGAGATAAATTGAAAATATACTTGGAAACGGGGGTTTTTCACTTCAACCCGATTTTTAAGGGTGTTGCATCACTTTTCGCCAGTCCGGGTTATTTTTCTCGAATTCTCCGCACCCGAATTTATAATAATCAATCATAATATTGCTTGCCCCTAAAAGTTCGGATTTTGGCATATTTTACTGCTTCGTTTACTGGACTATGGTTGATCAGTGAGAACTGGTATAGACCACTGTCTTTCAGTAACTTAACGTTCACTGAAGGAATCAGTGTAATTTTCTCTGATTCAGTTTGAATATTCACCATCATCGTGCCATTATTGAACTTCAGGAACTTGTTGTGAAGTAAAATTTCTATTTTACAAAATAGTTACAGTAATTATCAAGTATATCAAATACCTACGTCACTAAATACAATGCAAACAAAGTAAATTGTATAATTTGTATTTTACAGCAGTCATTTGTACCTACCTTTATACTTTCATCAATGCAGGTGTTTTACAACAACAGCAACAACATACAAGTAGCGCGTGTCTTGCATTACTGAAACTAAGCGGGACGCAAATGAAAAAGAATTCGGCTGCTCGTAAATCTTCGCGAAGCCTTAGGATAATTGCTTCGATTTCATTATATGAAGCAATAAAGGAGTGTGTAAACAATGGCCTCTACGTGCTGCAAATGGCCAAACGGAACTAGTTCTTTAAGGGACAATTAATTACGCAAATATTTTAGACTGGTTTTAACGTGCTACTGTGCTTTTGAAGTTTTTTAATTTACGTGCATACGTGGCCGAGCATAAAATGAATGCTAATGTCGTATTGATGTGGAAAAAGATAAAGTACTGCTATATTCAAGTAAGATAAAAACAAACATTATTTATATTCGATTTGGTTTTTGTTAGGGTTAGGTTGACATTATTACGGATTTTATTTCGTTGCATTATTAATAAACATTGTTGAAAATATGAAAAAATACATAATAACAACGTTATTTAATTTTTATTTAATTATACGGCCACAAATATGAAATATATACTTATTCTCATTAATTTTAACCTTGTTAGTAAGTTTTTGATGGGAATGGGAGAAAAATATGTACTAACGAGAAAAAACGTACCAACGAAATATTTTAACATGGGATCTTAAATGACGGAACTTAAAAACGTACTATGGCGAAAAACGTACTTAAGCATATTATACTAACAAGGTTCCACTGTATGTAGTACCTATGTATGTATATACAGGTGTCCAAGATAAGCGTGAAATACATGGGGATATCCTAAACGGTAAAATATAGATATTTGGTTGTGAAATGAATTATTAATAATTTTTTGTGGTTTAGGCGATATAACCAAAAAATATGTCAAGACATACATATACTCTATTTCATTTAAGTTTGCAGTGGTTGTCGAGTGATTTGACCGTACGGATCACGACTCGTACGGTCAAATCACCTGGCAACCACTGCAAACTTAAATGAAATAGAGTATAGGTATATGCCATAAGGATTCCAAAGTACGTATTGTGTGGATATTTGGAGCCACTTACAGGTGCAGTTTTGAGTTAGAAAAAATATAATCACATTCTACTAACTGACAATGAGATCTACATTTTGATACTCCACAAGCATAGATATGAAAAATAAAAATAGATCAATAACGCCCCTTCCAAAATTCGAAACGATACTGTTGATTTTAATATTTGGAATCTCCTGCAAGCACCATTTTTTGGGTAAGAAAATATTTTAACATGATGTCTTATGGAAGAATATTGAAACCTGAAAAAATTCACTATATGGCGAAAAACGTACTAAATAAAACAAAACGTACTAATGAGGTTTCACTATATCAATAAAGTATATTATTTACAATAATAATTTATATATATATATATATATATATATATATATATATATATATATATATATATATATATATATATATATATATATATATATATATATATATATATATATATATATACTTAATATATATTGTAGTAACTCACAAGTTAGTCTACCATAAGTTCTGCTAATCATTTCTCTTTTTGTGCAAAGAAAATTAAAGAAACGAAGCGAGAATCGAGATAGAATACATTTACATATTTATAAGGAAGTGATATAATTTATGTTCAATTATATTTAAAAATTTGATATTTTGAATAAAAAATTACTCAATTTCATTATCTAAGTACCTAATATTTTGAGTTGAGCCTCTTTTTATATATTTTTTATGCGGTGCGATATTTTATCCAAATTCGAGTGAGGTATCAGTTGTCCAGGTTTCACTGTATATACATATGTACTATACAATTTAACCTTCGGCTTTAGCCAAACCTTCAACCTAATTTGAGCCAAAACTGCTTATTCATCCAAAGATGGCCGAAACCGAAGCCGAATGTTCGGTCGGACACTAGTAATAGGTTCAATAGGTTGCATTCGAGAATCTTGATAAATCGTCCGTACCATAATCTTATATAGCCCAGGAAATAAAGGTTTTTACTAAGAAAAAATTCCGACCAAACTGGATTTTGGTGGAGATTTTTATTTTGATGTCCTAAACATACCCTAAAAAGTCCCCTTAATTTGGATGGCGGGTTTTTATTTTTTAGGCAAATATCTCAAAAATTATTAACTTTTCAAGAAAAATTGTTATGAAAAAAATTGTAGCTCATAAAATTCTACACAAAAAAGGTATTTATACTTTTTTCGTATAATCAATACTTTTTAAGTCAACTGTTATCCCAGTCAAGGGTGCAATGAAGAGTGCCAAAATCCGAACTTTTAGGGGCAAGCAATTTAATGGTTGATTATTATAGATTTTGGGGTGTAGAATTCGAAAAAAATAGCCCGGACTAGCGAAAAGTAGTGCAACACCCTTAAAAAAGGGGTTGAAGGGTGAAATCCCCATTTTCAAGATTTTTTTCAATTTTTCTCAAAATCTAAATCGATGACGGGGTGTTTTTATGGTTGATATTTATTGGGGATACTTAGACGAATCGATCGGGACCTTAAATATTGAATTTGCCAGAAAAATACTCTTTCTAGAAGGTTTAAAAAAACGTAAAAATGTTTATTTCGAGGAAAAAATTTAAAAATTAATAATTTTTGTTCAAATCAAAATTGGTCTCAAATTGTTCCTGAAGTTCTAAAGAATACTGATCAACCATAATTTAAAAAAATATTAATATTTTAATCAATGAAAATTGATAAAAAAAATTACGTTACCTACCCATATTAGCGATTTGTCTCTACTAATCAACGTTTCTATTTTAAGTGAAATAATTTAATGAAATTATGGTAAGTTTATTAAAAATTATCAGTTAGTAAACCGCCCGTGTACTTATCGTGATTCAATATTAGCCCAGGCAATAGACTCAAAAAACGGTCAAACTAAGAAAAAATTCCGACCAAGCTGGATTTTGGTGGAGACTTTTATTTTGATGTCCTAAACATACCCTAAAAAGTCCCCTTAATTTGGATGGCGGGTTTTTATTTTTTAGGGGGTAAAGGGGGGATAATTCTAGTTTTTTTGCAAATATCTCAAAAATTATTAATTTTTCGAGAAAAATTGTTATGAAGAAAATTGTAGCTTATAAAATTCTACACGAAAAAAGGTATTTTATATTTATATTTATGGTTAATTATTATAGATTTTGGGGTGTAGAAAAAAAATAGCCCGGACTGGCGAAAAGTAGTGCAACACCCTTAAAAAAGGGGTTGAAGGGTGAAATCCCCATTTTCAAGATTTTTTTCAATTTTTCTCAAAATCTAAATCGATGACGGGGTGTTTTTATGGTTGATATTTATTGGGGACACTTAGACGAATCGATCGGGATCACAAATATTGAATTTGCCAGAAAAATGCTCTTTCTAAAGGGTTGAAAAAAACGTAATAATGTTTATTTCGAGGAAAAGATGTGATTATTTTTAGTTATTTCAGTGATAACCGTGAATTTTAATGATAACAAAAAG
Organism: Sialis lutaria; assembly: GCA_949319165.1. Classification (NCBI taxonomy): domain Eukaryota; kingdom Metazoa; phylum Arthropoda; class Insecta; order Megaloptera; family Sialidae; genus Sialis; species Sialis lutaria. The sequence goes on along the minus strand of OX439231.1, from coordinate 5,202,324 downwards.
ATCTGCGGCAGTTACATAAGGCACATATTTATTACAGCTTTATATAACTAGTAGCAGTATCAAAGTGTGATAATGTATTTGAATTAATAATTAGGTGAAACTTTTAATAACGCTTACCCTATGCGTACGATATTATACACACAAAACATTAAACTATTCATTAGCCTGCGTTTGTTGACGACCCGCACTATAAATACACACCTTTATCACCCTGGGGGCAAAAAGTGTATTTAATTTAACAAACTATTTTATTCATTGGTCCGACCCTGTGTGTATATACACACCTTTTAATTACAATGTTAAACGTACATACAAATACTTCATTAACTCAGTTGTATGTACGTATGTATGTATTTGTATGTATCTCAATGCGTGGGCATAGACTTCGACTCTGCGTTAGCAATTTAAATGGCATTCTTGAATATTCCCATGTGCATTATATAACAGTTACTTGTTTAAGTTATATATCTGTTCAGGTGTAATTGGTATAGAATTTGTTTTAAATAAAGGTTTACAATGTATATTATTTATGTATATTGCAGTGTTGGCATTGTAGACATGAATTGCCTTGATATATGCACATTAAGCAGAACTCAGTAGTCTAAAAGTAGTGGTGACATGTGTAGGTCATAGAATACATAGCAGCTTTAACTTATTGTTATTATGTATTTAATGCCACTGCTCTGAAATCCCGAGTGAATCCATAGAGTACTTAAAAAACTCTCTTTACAAAATTAAAAAATAACTATCATGGATTTTAGTCACTTCGACTTACCTTTATTTTATAGTAAAGAATAAAATTGTAAACTATCCAAACGAAAGACAACATAAATTTTAATGTTCAATTATAAGTCACAAAAAGATTAATCAATGTTACTGTAATGTACTTGTAAATAATGTCAAGACATAAGTTTATATTGTTTATATATTTAGTATAAAAGTTACATTAGTTGTTAACAATAAGCAAAGACCTTGATTGTAAGAACATCTGAAATCAACTGGTTTGATCTTAGAAGGGTACGTGCGTATGGATTATAATTACTAACAAGAATATACATGACACGCCCCTTTTGAAATTACAAAATTCAAAATATAATTCAAACATAAATTAACATTCAATTAATAATAAATTCAATCAAAAAGATACATTTTAATTTTCATAAGCAAAATATTTTTATAACTAAAAATTCACATAAACATTAATCTATCAGGTGGTCTAATGACTCTACCTGTACGAGTAACAACTTCATTTTTATTATCACTCAATGGGGAATCACTATTTAATTTATTCACATCTAAATTAGTATCATTAACACTGTTTGGTGTTACTATAGATTCTCTTTTCAAAACTTGAGGTCGTATATGTACTCGGTTTCTTCTATAAATACCTCCATCAGTGGTTTCAATTTCATAATCATTGGGTCCACTTTTTTGTTTTATTTCACCCGGTTTCCACATTCTTATATTTTCTTGAATGAGAACAGGCTGATTGTTGACTAATTCTGTTAATCGTTTAGATCTTTTATCATGAATTAATTTTTGATTTAATTGATTTTTAATTAATATTTTTTTAGCTTTTTTAACCGGAAATTTCGGTTGCAATGCAAACTTGGTTACTGGCATGGTCGTTCTCAATCTTCGACCCATCAGTAAATAACAAGGAGCTGGTAATTTATTTTTAGGTGTAATATTATAATTTAAAATAGTTAAAAACATATCATTACCATCTTCAATACTCTTTTTTAATAAACATTTAATTGTCTGTATATGGCGTTCGATCATGCCATTCGATCGTGAATATTTTGGACTTGATGTCGAACACTCAATATTATATTTTTGTGCAAATGCTTTGTATTCACTTGAGTTAAATGGCGGACCATTGTCACTAAAAATTTCTAGTGGAATGCCATGTGACGTAAATGTATTTTTCAAACAACTAATTACAGCTTCAGCTGTTTTACTTTTCAGTTTATTTACAATAACAAACTTGCTGAAATAATCGACCATTACTAGAAAATTAATTCCTTTTATTTCTAAAAAATCAATGCCGATTTTTTGCCATGGAATTTGAGGAACTTTATGTGGCATTAATGGTTCTCTTTGATTACTTACGTAATACTTTTGACATATTTCACACGATAACACCATTTTTTCAATATCGTTTAATATGCCCGGCCAGTAAATTATTTCTTGTGCTAGTTTTTTACATGAAACTACACCTTGGTGAGCTTTATGAATTAAATTTAAAAATTCACTTCTTAATTCACGAGGTATGATGAAACGTTTTTTGTAAAATAATATATTTTTATGAATATAAATATCATCACGAATTGACCAATATTGTTTAATTTCAGGGTTTAATGATTTTTTGTGTTCTGGCCAACCATTATTAATATAAGATTTTATTTGTTTTAATGTTGGATCTTCATTTATACTTTTTTCTAAACGTTCAGCATTTTTTCTAGTCGTCATTAAGATAGAATGTACTTTCAAATCGTTATCTATATAATTAGTATCTAATACTTCATTATTTGGATCGCGACTTAATTGATCTGCAACTAGCATTTTTTTACCTGGTACATATTTTAAATTAAAATTATATCTTAATAATTTTAACATTAATCGCTGTAAACGAGGTGATAATTCCTCCAATGGTTTTTTGACTATACTCAAGAGAGGTCTATGATCACTTTCTATGTCAAATGATTCTTGGCCAAAGAGATAATAATTGAAACGTTGACAACCAAAAACAATAGCTAACAACTCTTTTTCAATTTGACTATATCTCTGTTGTGCGTCATTTAATGAAACAGATGCGAATTCGATGGGGTGTCCATCTTGTAAAATACAACTTCCTAAGCCGTACTGACTTGCATCTACCGTCAAAACTATTTTTCGTTTTGGATTAAAAAATGATAAAATGGGAGCTGTAGTTACTAAATTTTTTAAGTGTTCAAAATTTTTCTGTTCAGCATTACCCCATATCCACTCATATTTATCACTTAATAATTTTCTTAATGTAGCTGTTTCTTGAGACAAATTAGGTAAAAATTTGCCTAAAAACGTTATCATTCCAAGAAAGCGTTGTAATTCTTTCTTATTTTTGGGAACTTTCATATTATCAATTGCTGACGTTTTTTCAGGACACGGTTTTACACCTTCCTTATTTAATATATGACCTAAAAATGGTATTTCTGTAACAGCAATTTTTGATTTATTTTTATTTAAAGTTAATCCCGATTTTTTAATTTTTTCTAACACATTATGTAAATTTTTATTGTGTTCTTCAAGTGTATTTCCATACACTAAAATGTCGTCGAAATACGTAATAACTCCCTTGTGATTACCTATTATCTCAACAATTGTTTTTTGAAAATATTCTGGCGCCGTTGATAACCCATATGGAAGTCGTTTATACCTGTATCTTCCAAACGGTGTTCCTATCGTACATAATAACGAGCTTTTATAGTCTAAGGGACATTGTAAAAATGCTGACGATGCGTCCAATAGAGTAAAATATTGTGAACCAGCTAATTTTGAAACTAAATCATCAAATGTAGGTATATAAAAGTACTCACGTTTAATAAATTTATTTAAATACCTGGGATCCATGCATATACGTATATCATTGTTGGGTTTAGATACAACAACAATCGGATTTACCCAGTCACTTGGTTCATTTACTGGTACTAAAATATCTTCCTTCACTAGCTGCTCTATTTTCTCTTTCACTTTCTGTTGAAGCGCCACTGGTATTTTTCGTATGGCTGCAACTTTAGGGACTGCATTCTCAACTAAACTAATTTTACACATTTTATTATTAACTTTTCCGATACCTTCAAACACTGTTTTAAATTTACTTATTATTTCATGTGCAGTTTCATACACATTTTTAACTTCAGATACTTGGCACTCAGGTTTATATAGAATATTTAATTCTAAGGCACTTTTCAATCCTAATATTGATTGAAAATCATCATCACACAAAACATGAAATTTAATAGTTTTATTGACATTTTTAAAATAACATTTTAAATGAACAATACCACAAGTTTTTATAACATGACCACTATATGACTTTAGCTTTGTTGCGCTTTTTTCAATTTTAATTTTTGTATTATGATCTTGTAATAATTTAAAATCACGATAATTTAAAATATCAGCTTCACTACCTGTGTCAATTTTTAGAGATAATGTTATATTATTTATTTTAATGTTTTCAAACCATTCTAGTTTATTTGATTTATTTTCTTGTACTGTCCAAACTATAAGTTCATTATTATCTTCTTCTTTGTCACTTTCTTCAATTACATGTATTTGTGTAGTTTTGTTTTGACCACAATATTTAAAATAATGTCCACGTTTTTTACACTTCGTGCACATTCTATAGTATGCTGGACATTTAAACTGTTCATGTTCTTTTCCACAGTTTGTACACACACTATTTGTTTTATAATTATTGTGTTTACTTTTATTTTCATTTTTATTTTTGAATTTTTTATTAATCGCACCAACCATCATTTTACTAGAATTATTTATTTCTTGCATTTTGTTGACACTACTTTCCATTGATTGGCAGATTTTGATTGTATCTTGGAGATTGAGGTCAGCGGACTGCAGAAGTTTTTCTTGAATCCGTTTGTCCTTAATTCCTAGAACAATTCTATCCCGGATCATTACATCCTTTTCAGCGAATTCGCAACTATTAGCCAATTTTTTCAGTTCCGTTACGAATTGGTCTATTGTTTCAATATCGAGTTGATCTCTTTTAAAAAATTTATAGTGTTCAAACACTAAATTTTTTATCGGGTTGCAAAATTTGTCAAATTTGCTGATGACTGTTTCCAACTTGTTCTCATTTTCACCTTCACTGTATTCAAACGTGTTGAAGATTGTCAAGCCTTCATCACCTATCACGTTCAGAAAGGTTGCAATTTTTCTTGCTTCCGTTTTTTCAGATCTACCGCTTGCAATTAAAAAGTTATTGAATTTTTGTTTCCATAACTTCCAATTCTCAGCTATGTTACCTTTAAAAACTAATTCATCTGGTAATTTTGGATCCATGTTAACTTAAATTTTATGTTATATAACATTCACTAATGTTTTAAAGTTTTTTATTAAATTTAATACTTTAACCCATTAAATTTAACACTTTACCGCTAAATATATCACTTTACCGCTGTCACCATGTAATGTACTTGTAAATAATGTCAAGACATAAGTTTATATTGTTTATATATTTAGTATAAAAGTTACATTAGTTGTTAACAATAAGCAAAGACCTTGATTGTAAGAACATCTGAAATCAACTGGTTTGATCTTAGAAGGGTACGTGCGTATGGATTATAATTACTAACAAGAATATACATGACAGTTACAAATCGAATAAAATCGTTTTGTGATTTTCTGAACAGCACATTGTAGGTACGGTACATACAGCATACAGGTGTCTAAATAGTCTGGTCAAATATCACAAAGGGGTTGACTTTCTGTTTCTTTCTATAATTTTTTATTCATATCCCAATCTGAGAAGAATAAAACAGACAACTTTTCTTTGATTTTTCAACCTAATTAACAAAATAATGAGAGTTTTTTTAGACTTAAAAATTTTTATCGCAAGTCAACGAGAAAAAGTACAAATAAAAATAAATAAAACTTTTTTGTATAAATAAATTGAACAGCGAAACTACAAAAACATCTAAAATAATTATGTTACTATTATAGATTAAAATAAACATTTTTTGTTACTTCTACTTTTTCTCTCAAGTGAATTTTTTCTGAGTAAAAAAATATTAAATTATCTAAAAATATCAATATTTTTTAATTGTTCTGAATATTGAAGTCGTAAAAGCTGATTTTTTTATACATGAAGATACCGTAAAAGAATTTTTGAGTTTCTATTAAAAAAAAGGTTTTCCTTGACTAAGGCTGCTAAGGTCAAATAAATGGCATCAATGAGTATTTTTGTTTTTAAATCATATTATATTACCAAAAACTCAACCCCTTGAGATATTTGATCATTTTCAGACATTCAGGACATACTATATGTAACTTTTATTTTACAATACTTACTGCCAGTATGTATAAAAATAAACAAAATGAGTTCGAAACGAGTTGTAAGGTTCATCCGACGGCGAACTATAAATTATTTGACACACACTAATACATTGTACAGTAGAGATGTTCTGTGGAAAAATCCCGTATCGAGCGAGACACTTGGGAATGCGATTGCACGGTTTGAGAAATGACCGGCATTCCGTCGCACAGAAACCAGCGAGACAGAAACGAATTGTGTGCTATCGGGAGCCAATATCTTCTGTGCCCGATCACTTACTGTTCCATCTGCTCTCTACTTTTGTCTAATGTATAACACTAGTCTCTAAAATTTCATTCTGCTAACATTTTGTCACGTTTTGCAATGGACACTGAAAAATTAAAAACGATTAGGCACCTTAAAAAATCAAATGAATATTTTTTTGTTCATTATTTGTTAGTGTCGGAGATTTTTAAATACATACGACAATTTTGTTTCGAATTACAATATATTATGAATATACTGGATGGGTCATTTGAATCAATCTACTAAGATATCTCAGAACATTGAAGTCATGGACAAAACGTTGATTGGCTATATTGGGGGGGGGGGGGGGAGGATAAATGACCTTTCCTAGGCTTTGATTAAAAATCTTCAAGGTCATTTTAAGGTCAATCATTTTTTTATTTAATAGAGACGTGTAGTTTTTTTATTGGCATTTTATTCTTTGAAATAAAGAAAGTAATTTTCATTCTAAACATTATTTGACCTAAATATTAGAATAAATAAAACAAACAATTTTATCTTATCAATACACTTGAATATCTATGAAAAGTTTGGAAGTAATGAACCAAAATACTTTTTATATTTTATAGCAATGAGCATGTTTTTAATATAATATTTGCTGCTTATAAAATTATAACAATTACATGTAAGCTGATTTTTTATGGTTTAGCTTCAATATTGATTTTGACATATCTTGAGGTTACATTTTCAAGGTTAATAATTATGTTTATATTTTTTTAAATAAATTTTTAACTATAAACTATATAAATACTATATTAATTAAAGGCGGCGTCCGTTAGTTACGTAGAGATGATATAAGGTGCCCCCCTCCCATCATTATGTATGTTTTTTAATATGTATTGTATATGTATAGTAGTGGCAACGTGGCAAGGTAGACTAACTAAGATTTTAATAATAATTACAGTCGAAACTGGTTTCAATTAACGTATTTTAAAATAATCAATTGAAGGGGGTAGAATAGAAAAGGTATAAGTGCAATTTTATAGTTTTCGAGATAAGTGAGTTTTATGAAAGATAAGGTTCCTATTTCCTATGTATTGGAGTAAAAATGTACCAAGCGACTTTTAATACTCTTAGGCACACCGCACACGGCGCAACTGAAACAAAACTGATTTGAAATCAGTTTCCAACTGGTCTCATGCGACTGTGCTTGCAGGTTGAATTTCAGTTTCAGTTGCGTGGTTGCATACTGTTTGAATTTTCATTATTGTAAAAATAAAGTTTATTAACAATTAAAATTATTATTATTCATTGTTGTCACTTATTTACTTCATTCAAAATGAATGAACAGCTAGTGAACATTAAATTCGTCGAGAAGGTGAAGAATCGTGCAGTTTTATATAATTACAACCCATCTGGATATTCGAGAAAAGACAAAACAGAAAAAGCATAGCACGAGGTGGCAGCCCAAGTAAACACGACAGGTATATTGTACCTATGTAGATATAAACTTTATATATTTATTATGTAATATAACATGTTTGATTTTATTTATAATTATAATTACATACATAATAGTATTAAAATATTAAGGTTCAGTCGCGCTCGTGTGCGGTGCGAGGAAATAAATCGATTGCAAACCAGTTATAAAATAATACAAAATAGTCGCTTGCGCAACTGGTTTGAGATTTTCGTTGCAAAACAGTCGACCCGTGTGTGTGTGGGGGGGGGGGCTTAGTGACATCTATCACTCAGTAGAAAAATCATGTAAATGAACTTTTTGTATAGACACTTAACCCACTTAGACCTGAAATTATTTTTTCACATTTTTGCATTTTTTAGTGTTTTTATCATTTAATGTGATTTTGTGGGTACTTGAAAATTAATAAAAAATATTTGTTTGTCTGGTGTACCATATGTGGTACGGTAGGTGGTAGGTCTAAATGGGGTAACTTTAAACACTCGTAGCTTAAAACAATGCAATTGTTACTTATACCCTTTCTATTCTAACCCCTTCAATTATTATAAAAAAAAAACTTATGTAAGTAACGCTTTCGACCTCCTCTCCCCCACGTAACTCGCCTCAAAAAAAGCCTTATGTAATTAATAGACGCATCTAAATTAATAAACAAATCTAAAAAAATATTCTAAATATCATTGTAAAAGATATCCGGTGGTAAAAAATAATGAACAAGCATAATTGTTTAAGTGGGAACATTAACCTCTTACATACTTGCAAAAAGTTTTAATATCTTAATAATCAGTTATAACAATCGTAACAAAAGTACTTATCTAAAGACTTACCTACTTATGATAACAAAGAAGGCAGGATCTTTTAGCAGAGGATAAAATCGCATAACAATTCTGTTGGGCAATTAGCGTTGGTGAAATTATCTTAAATCGGAAACTTAGAGTCGACATCTCTACACCAATCGTCTTATTCAACTGCATAAGATCTTATAAACATTAGACTAAAGCTCTTGCAATCGTTTCCAGGCCTTATTCTGATACCTCAATCCTACTTGATATGACGTTTTTGTTGAATGTCTGTGATTCTCAAACAGTACTTTATATGTTTGGTTTGTATAGAATTTTTAATCTCCGTCGTACATTTTAGTAATACCTAAAGTAACTTGTAATACTATTACTGTACAATAAGGTACTGTCGTGTATTATATATATTTTTGTTACTTTTATGATAAAATTGTTCTATTTACAAAGTCATACGCTAAGCTGTTGGAAAATGAACAATCCAGCCGACAACAATCATCAATAGGCATGATGACTAATTAAAAAAAAAACTATTCTATGATGATCTTACGTGTCTCCTATTTCCAAAAAATACTTATTTCTGCAGAAAATAAAAGTTTAATCGCAAAAATTGACTTTTCTAAAACTAATTTTGAATTTGACGCCAAAACGCTCGCAGGTTGTGACATCACACTCCTTGTCAACAATAATCAAACATTCAGAGTTAGACAATAATTTTGTGTGTTAAAAATGAATTCCAAAGTATATAAGTTCATAAATAAGGTATGGTACCTTACGTAAGGTATGCAAGAGGAATTGATATTTGTCTAAAATAAAGGTCAATTACCTTGACGTTTACTGATGCATGACGTCATTCTCTCTCATTGGTGTTTCATTGAACATGGTGGATTGCTGTATTTTGCATTTTTATTTCAGCAAAAATTATATTAATCTCGTTTTTAATATAAAAATAAATACATTTTTTAGAATCTTTTTAACCTGTCGCGTTATATTCGGGTTAATACGGTATTTCATTATTTAAAATCATAATTTCAATGATACATTGTTATTGGCATCATGCCTATTATCATCATACTTATATACTTTTTTCAGTCGCCCCCTAACCCCCAAATGATTTTGATTTATTAAACCTATTTAGCTGTACATATTATGAATTATGAGCTTTTAATTCTTACTCAATTATTTGTTACAATGTCGTTAATATTTTAACTGAATTTTATGTTTTTTTCGTTTCTTCGATTATGTTTATAAAAATATATAAAAATGTTTTGCTTATGATTTTTATGATATATACCGGGTGTCCCAGATAACTTTTCCAGCATGGGGATCTCAGTATCTATAAGAGATACAGGTTTGGTTAAATGAATTGAATTATATGTATGAAAGGGGTGAGTATTATTACAACAAAAAATATTCATAATTCTATGTGGTTTAGGCGGTATATCCAAAAAACTGAAAATTCGGAATTTCTTTAAATGGCTATAACTTTTTTGTTAAAGTAGATAGGTACTTTTTGTTTGCGGTTTCTTAAAGCACTTTTTTGTGTAAAATTGATTGGTGTATTTAGAATTTTTATATCACTTTTAGTTTCTGAGATACAAGCCCTAACATTAGTTTTTCTTATGGGCCACTAAGTTGACTATATCATATTTGAACGTGTTTTTTACTCTACTTTACAACGATGTGTCACTTGCCATATTTATTATCGAAAAAAAAATTATAATATATTTTTTCAAATAGTTAATTGTTTCAAATATTCATTTGTTTTTTTGATTGTTGTTATTGTGATTTTTGTTTACAATTTTTGTTTTTCATGGCTCACTTAAATGTTTGTAATAAAATACTTCATAAATATCACTGATATTTAGTATTTCGACTTTTTGTCGATAATAAATATGGCAAGTAACACATCGTTGTAAAGTAGAGTAAAAAACACGTTCAAATATGCCATAGCCAACTTAGCGGCCCATAAGAAAAACTGAAGTTTTTCTTATATCTCAGAAACTAAAAGTGATATAAAAATTTTAAATGCACCAATCGATTCTACACAAAAAAGTGCTTTAAGAAACCGTTTACAAAAAGTACATATCTACTTTGACAAAAAAGTTATAACATAACCATTTAAAGAAATTCCGAATTTTCAGTTTTTTGGGTATACCGCCTAAATCACATAGAATTATGAATATTTTTTGTTGTAATAATACTCACCCCTTTCATACATATAATTCAATTCATTTAACCAAACCTGTATCTCTTATAGATACTGAGATCCCCATGCTGGAAAAGTTATCTGGGACACCCGGTATACTGGGTTATTACATTTTTTAGTTTACTCTTTCATGCACATTTTATTTATTTTTTCTCATTGGTTCCCAATGTTTATTAAAAAATATTTTTTACTATTCTGAGAACATTTTTAGTTATTGTATTTTATTTAATCATATTTAGTGTAGCTAATATTGAAACCATATAATGATTAGAATTATTAATAAATAACAAAACAAAAACAATCTTACCTATAACTGACTATGATTTTGAAATAGACTTACAATTAGTAACGAAACATCTAAAATGTTTTATAATACTACTATAATACGTTTTACTATGACAAAATATGTTTTTTTTCTTCATATTTTTGATTGGATAATTGATTAGCTTGTAAGTAACTGTTCCTATTTAAAAAAATATAAATATTATATTTAAAACGGAGGATAACAAAATATCACTATTGCGAACTGCTGGTGCAGATTTAAGATACAGAATAGGAACAGAAACAGGGGTTGGTTTCGTTCGCAATTATAGATAAAGTCCCGTGTAAATTAGTTGCCGTGAATGAAGGATTCTGATGACGCATTGAAGTGCGATTTACTATAATGTGGGCGTTTGTATCCACGACCTGCTTGGATCTTTAATTAATTATAATTGTGGTCTTTGATACGGATGAGAAATGATATTGCTGCAGTGGCGGCGATTTACATATTCGCTTTGAACATATTTTAAATTTATAATTATTTAGTATAATTTGTTATATGAACAGCAGTATAAATAATAATAAAATAGCAAAATTGACGGTTTATTTAAAAATAATAATTATTCTGACATAAATCCATACCTACTAATATTATAAATGTGAAAGTGTGTCTGTCTGTCAGTTTGTTACCTTTTTACGGCTAAACCATTGAACCGATTTTGATTAAATTTGTCAGGGAGATAACTTGCATCTTGAAAAAGGATATAGGCTACTTCGAATTAAAAAAAATTATTCTCTAAGAAATTGCAAGGGGGTGGAAATGTTTGTATGGGAAAAAATTAAATTTGGTTATAAATATTGCACCACCTGTCACATATGAAGGGTTGTAATTGTTTTCATTCGATCCGACGGGAAAAATACTACAGAGGTGGGGGCTTTAGGGTGAAAACAACCCCCTATCTTACTAAGGAGCCGAGATATTTACGATTTTGTATCCATAGGTACTTAATATTATAAAAAATGCGAAAGTGTATCTGTCTTTCTGTCTGTTTTTTACTTTTTCACGGCTAAACCGCGGAACCGATCTTAATGAAAGTTAGCAGGGAGATAGCTTGCATTCTGAGGAAAGACGTAGGACTTTGTATCCCGAAAAATGTATTAGATAAACAAATGGATGTGTAACATTTGACCTGTTTTATTGATTACTATACAAAAATTTGTATTATCTATCTGCATTATTTACTTAACTGAACTTAATGTATTTAACTAACATAATTCCACGCGAACGAAGTCGCGGGTAGCAGCTAGTTATAATATATAGGGTTCTTAATTTATTGTAAGCAAAATTTAAATTAAAATAATTAAGTGAATTGAAAAAAAATGTATGATACATGGGACATACGTACGCGAAGCTCGACTGGCACTTGACACATTTTTTGTATTTATATGTACAAATATACAATACATATATGTTATATTTTATCTTACAGTATAAGTCAGATATAGAAAATGAAGCACCGCCATTGCTCTGCAGAGAAAATGGAAAACGCGTCAGTGTCGAAAATTGAAGAGCGCTTATTTTGAAATGTTGTAACAGATTTAAATGTTTGGTTTGTCGTTTCTATTGTAGAATTGATTAAAGCGTTAGGGGAATGTTTGAATTTACTTTGTATGTATGATACTGTTTGCTACATACAAGTACTTATCGTTGTATTATAACGTTAATTGAGAATAAACGATGCAATAATTACAACATTACAGTACATAAATAGGACGTGAATAGAACAAATTCAATAAAATACATACATCATTTTGAAGGGAGAATCAGTGAATAGAGCGTTGCATGATTTTTTTATATTTCCCTGTAAAAATACTGTTGTTATGAATCTGTAACAACGAGATGAAATAATATTTGCAGTTACCATTAATTAAAACATGACAAATCGCAATTAAAAATCTTGTATTGTGTTGTTATTTCATATAAAATGGCCATATCGTTTTTAGCACAACCCACGAAGTGGTAGCGCTTATATGCTCGATTTTCCGTCCGTCTGTCTGTCTTCCATCACGAGATCTCGGCCCCCTGACCACCTAGAGACCTCGAATTTTCGCTAAATGATAACTCTGTGGTTCTAATTTAGCCCATTTTAGGAATTTTTCGGGTCATGACCTCCCCCCCTCAATTTTTTTCATATATGGCTTTATGTACCTCGGGATTGATTAACAAATCGATTAGTAAGGGTATTTTTTGAGTTGTGTCAAGTGGGTTGCGCGGCAACACCCACGTTAAATTTTGATTTAATTATTTACTACTATGTAAATACATATAACTAAAGCGAAGGTTTTTGCATGCATTTTTTCAAATACAGATTACCTACTATATTTCTTGTTTTGAACAAGTTTAGTTAAAAAATTTACAAAGTATAATGTTGCGGTATAATAAATGATTGCACACAGTTATCCTACATATAATTAAACGAAAAGCTAAATTTTAATTAACTTTTTTTAATAGTTTTTTATAAATAGGTACTTAGTTTGCTTTTTTAATTAGTTTATGTTTTTCAAACAAATGAATTTTTTTATTCTTTGCAATAGAACTTCTATATTTAAATTCTCATCAAAATTTTGGCTTAGTGAGAACATCATATAAACAATATATAACATAACCATAATAACATTTATATTAACTATGATAGGGTCATCACAAGAATGAATCTTCCTCCACGTTCAATTGTGCATATATCCAGCGGCGTGTACTGCAATTTTACTTTAGGTGTACAGTATAATAACAGTACTTTTCTTACCGTTTGAAGTCTCGCAAGCAGTGCAGAATACACAAAACTGCAGATAAACAACTAGTCATGTTTATACCCAAAGTTAGCCTGCATTGCACGCCGCTGATACATTCATATACATACATATTTGCAGCATTATGGTGGAGGTGACGCACAGTACGTTCGGAACAAATTGGACAATTTTGTTTTGGAAAAATTGTTATTCTTTCTTAAAAAAAAACATAGAAAACATCTACAAATAAAAATTAAAAAAATAACTAACAAGGAAACCTTTTCAGGTCGAAAATTCGTATCGAGTTTAAACTTTGTATATAGTTAGAGAAGGTCAAAGTAAGTAAGAAAAAAATTATCACAGCTGCGGTAAAACGGTTTAAGGGGGTGAAACACCCCTATGAAAATGTGCAAAATAATCATATTTTTTCAAATAACTCTGAAACTAATGAAAATTTTAAAAAAATCTATAATACAAAATTTTCATGATTTGTTATGCTCTTTCAAATGGCGACAGTCAAAATTCGAAAAAAATAAACCGTTAACCCCCACCTCCCACCCACTTAATTTTTTCGAATTTTGACTACCGTCATTCGAAAGAGCATAAAAAATCATGAAAATTTTGTATTATGGATTTTTTTAAATTTTCATTAGTTTCAGAGTTATTTGAAAAAATATGATTATTTTGCACATTTTCATAGGGGTGTTTCACCCCCTTAAACCGTTTTACCGCAGCTGTGATAATTTTTTTCTTACTTACTTTGACCTCCTCTAACTATATACAAAGTTTAATTTCGATACGAATTTTCGACCTGAAAAGGTTTCCTTGTAAGTAATTTTTATCTAATTTTTTTTCCGTATATAACTTTTTTGTTTTGAACGCCTGGTAAATTAAAAATTAATATCATTTTTACGTTGATTTTCTCTTGAGAAGCGCACGCTACTGCTGCGGCAAATTAATGTAATAGTGAAGACCTTTACTATATGTATAAAACATTTAAAAAAATCTGAATACCTGAACCACCTTATCATATATACGTAACAGATCGTGGGTATTATAAAAAAAAATATTTTTTAGGCTGGTAAATGCAGATAATCTAACTCCTCACTGAGGAGTTTTTTGAAGATTTTTTAAGCCCTTAATAAATAAAATAACAAGAATAAAAAATACTTACCTTCTACAGCACGCTCAAATCAAATTTTAACTTACTGTAAGATTTGTTCATCTTACACAAACATATATTTTATATGATTAAAACAACACTTATATATTTTTGCAATTACAACTATCACGGGTCAAACATTGAAGATCTATTTAACCTTCCTAAACCCGCGTCAAATAACACGTTTATCCGTGCACGGTCTCTGGGACCGAAAGTACAAGAGCCTATTATTTTATCTTTTTTTATGACAGCCTAGTAAAATTAATTTTAATTAGTAGTAAAGGCTTTTAAAAAATAAAAAACAAAGTAATAGACAATATTTTGATTTAATTGGTGACTAACATTATTTTATTACAGCCTCTGAAAAAAAGTTACTTTTTTAACGAGCTACGAAAACTTGGAAAAAAAATTCTTAAAACAAAAACTAAAAATAACTTTAAAAACTTTAAAATAACAGCATGAGGAATAAAGTATTATAAACTATTCTCAACTAATTTTTCACCATAGCATTTGGGGTATACTCAAAAGTGTAACACCTACATATACCCGCGTCGGTCTTACAGACCAATTGATGTTGTGTACTGGTTCATGTACTATTCGCACAAATGCTCACGCTGCACTAAATTGAAGATCGTAACAAATCATTAAGCTATCAGTAAGCTCATTGTTTTAGCATTCTCCGGTATTGAAAAAAATATAAAAATGTGATCTGTCGGTCTGACAGACCAATGCGCGAGTATAGGAAGGTTAAAGTACTAAAAAATAGATTTGGTTTTAATTTTAATAGTAACCAAACCGAATTATTCTTTAAAGAAACAACAATTAATTATTTTGTACTTTATTAGGTACTATCTCAAAATTAAAAATATTCTAAATTAATATAGTACGTTATGTATTACCTAAATAATGTGTTAAAGGTAGGTATACATCACCGCTTAAATACGTAGTTTGTGACAATAATAACATTCTACGAAATAAATTAATCAATTTGTTGATAATTTATATATAATATATTAGTTTGTTTGATGTATACGAAATGACAATAGGGTCTAACTAATTGCGTGAGCCTGAAGCCATGTCCACTTGTAGACATATTATTCAACATTAATAATACTTGTAGTTGTAACAAATTTAGAATAATTCAATGTAGGTAGATGAAAAATATTTCTTACTGATTTTCATTAATTTTTGCTTTCATATATTATCTGCGTCATGAAATATTACAAACAAAATTTAAATCCAAATTTCAATAAAAATACTTATTTGACGGTTTCTGATAGAGCTTCACAATAGAAAATATTCTGTCCGCGCAACCACCGCGGTAAGCGAATTTTATTTGATAAAAAAAAAAAAAAAAAAATAATTAAATGTGTAAAAATAAGTTGACTCTGAAATTTTTTAAATTTTTTATTGATTATTAACTTTTTACTCTACATAATAAACCAAAAAATAAAATAAAAAGCTTGTAAAAAAAAATTTCCACATCGGGACTCGAACTCGAGATTCTTAGTTTACAATCTCTACAATATATTTTTTGTTTTTAAAATATCAACCAAACGGTACTTTATATCGAAAAATCACAAGAGACACAATAATTTTGTTTTATTAAGAGAATTCCAAAACATATTTGATATTATCAATCCGATATTTAATACCCGAGATATGATTTTTTTCGGTTTTGAACGGCCGCCATTTTGAAATCAATAAAGGAATTTCGCTGACTAACGAACTTAACCGAGGTATTCGTGAGATCGATTTTTCAACCAAGTTTCAAAAAGATCGGAAGTAATCCTGGAAGGCTAGAGAGTCCACTCGAAACGGCAGATATACATATATATATATATATATATATATATATATATATATATATATATATATATATATATATATATATATATATATATATATATTGAATGTAGATATATGACCATTATAAATTATTTTCCTTCGAAATTATTGGGTTGTTTGGTCAAATGAAATAAATATATATATATATATATATATATATATATATATATATATATATATATATATATATATATATATATATATATATATATATATATATATACAGTTTTGAACGGACCCCATTTTCGTGATCTCGAGATCATGTTTGATAAAGATATATAGTTTTTTTTCCGAAGTTGCGTCATGATGGTGATAGCAATAGCTATATTTTTCTTCGAAAAATTCGCTAAAACGAGACTAGGCTTAGGTAAGTCTCGTTTTGCTTAAAATTTATGCTATTCTTGGCCAAATTTTCATTTCATTTTATTTTTTTATTTGTCTAGATAAGTATCAGTAAAATATTAATAAACTTTGATTGATAGTTAAACAAATGCACTTGAAGTATACAACTTTAGTTAAATACTTACATCCACTAGCATAAGGCGGCAATTACACTATCAAATAAATATCATATTCCTTTGATCAAAGAAATTTTATTACATTTCTTTGATAGTGTAATATCCGCCTATGTTAAATGTGATATAATTTCTTTAATCAAAGAAATATTCATAATATTGCTCTGATCATAGATAATGACAGTCTCTTATATTTGATCAAATCTTTGCCAAAGATCTTTGACATATTTATTTGATAGCGTAATAGTCGTCTTAAATGTGATAAAATTTATTTGATCAAGAAATATGACAGTGTAATAAGTCATATTTTATAATATTCATAATATTTCTCTAATCATAGATAATGACAGTCTCTTATATTTGATCAAATCTTTGTCAAAGATCTTTAACATACCGTATTAGCCCGAATAAAACGCGACCCCGAATTTAACGCGACTCCGAAATTTTCATAAAGATATTTAGAAAAATAATAATACTCATAAAAGAATTCAAAGAAAGTAAAATTCAATCAGATAAACATTTATTTAGGTACTTATAGGTAATAACACATGTTACATTCATGACAATAAAGTTAAATAATGTAAAACAAAATTAATATTACGTAAGTAACAACAAAAAACGGAAATACTTATTCAGAATCTGAACTGTTTTCAGTCGCGTTTCAACCTCCGTAGGAGAATGTCCTTGTTTATATTACATTACTTAAACCCCGAATTTAGTCCGAGTCGATTTTTTAACGGAAAATAAATGGTCGAAAAATGTCGCGTTATATTCGGGCTAATAGGGTATTTATTTGATAGTGTAATAGCCGCCTTAAACATATTATTATGTATATTATTGAAATTAATGACTTAAATATATTTATCTATTTAAATATCTATAGATGTTTTTTCATTCTTAATCGACATTATAAAAGTCTAACTCATGAATGCTCATGATATTATTATGAAAACACAGAACTTGTAACTGATATCATCAAGCATACATCACACACGACAATATGATATTTACCAAACAACTAAACGAGAACAATAGGCAGGTACAGAAGAGATTGAGCGAGGGGTGAGCAGAGACGACGCTGTTTCACCATCGCGTTCGGCTGCTCTTGATTGTCTTCCGTACAGACCTGTCTAAATTATTCAACAGGTATTCATCTCCGTTTTATTCATAAGCGGTGTAATGTACTGTTCTACGAACTCCTCCGAGCTAGTGTTCAGTAAACAGATATTCCTCCTCCCTGCAGTTAAATTTAATACGTATTTATACGCAGTAGGTAATATATTATCTGCCAACATCTACAATATCAGCAGTTTGTGATTCTGGGCTATTTAGGCAGCACGCAGGGAATTTCGGTATTTAGGCGTATTTAGAATATACATATAATATATACCTATCTATGAGTTTATATATTAGTAATATAAACATTACCTATATATATTTTACAAATATTGATTCTAAAAATAGTTATTTAGTTACAGAGCAATTTTAAATAGATAATTAGATATTGCTATCA
The DNA here is from genome assembly GCA_949319165.1 of Sialis lutaria. Taxonomy (NCBI): domain Eukaryota; kingdom Metazoa; phylum Arthropoda; class Insecta; order Megaloptera; family Sialidae; genus Sialis; species Sialis lutaria. The sequence goes on along the minus strand of OX439231.1, from coordinate 5,183,478 downwards.
AATGTTTTTAAGTGTGAACATTTTAAAAATCAAACTGTTATTATTTCAATGAGATAATTTATCAATGTATAATATATTAGTATCATATACACCTAATTCTGTTTTTACACGGTAGATACGTTCCAGAAAAAAACGTGTATACATGAAGTACATATAAAAAAGGGGATTAGTTCAATATTTTTTTTAAAATTTAATCTGCATTCATGCACAGTGCACAGTTTATTTCATAAAAATAAAAGGCAATTCAATTCTTAAAGTAAAAGTAACATAAATATTAAATTATCGCAAGTTTAGGAACTGAAAACTCGTACAAGACTAAAGTATATACGTAAACTGCTATGAAAATATATTAGAAAGGGGAATTCCCTAACTACATATTTTATGAATAACAGAAAAATAATCCTAGAAAATTACGGTTAGTAAAAATATTTTTCTTTAAAATTTAAATCAAATAATTTTAAAAATGGAATCAATTTTTTTTCTAGACCGTGTTAAATTAAAACCGTGTAAAAAAAGACCGTGTAAAAACATAATTAGGTCTATAATATTTTATTAATATGCAACCTGCAAGTGTATAAAGTACATGTAAATAATTATTATAATAAAATGTGGTTTTCACTTTCACCTTAAGTACAGGAAAATTCTAAGAAGTTTTATAGCAGGTACCTGTAAAACATTGTTAATACCTATTGAATTTAAATTGACTAGATTAAATATTGATATATGTATTATAACGAGTTAAAATGTAAAATAATTTTTCATATAAAATGAATTACTCTTATTATCAAAATATACTCATTACGAAAAGTACAAGAAGTTGTAACTTTTACAAATCTGTTTGCATCTTTAAAAGATTAACTTATAATTGGTTTCTGAATATTCGCTTCTTCGTAATGTGCCATCTGTTAAAGCAGTTTTTTAATACTTTATTTTATCAAATTTTTAAGATTAACTTTATTTTAAGGAAGTCATTTGTGTTATAATTTAAATTGACTGTTTAGCATCTTTTAGCAAAGTTTTTAGCTTTTAAATGAGTTTTCTTAATTTCTTTCATATTATGTTTTTCTAAATTAAAAATGTAGGTATTATAAATTACAAATGATAAATAAGAATGATTACTGAGGGATACGAATATCTAGAAAATTGAATTATCTAAATAGTATTGAGTCTTAAGAACAAAGTAAATATAAAATAAAATAAAATAAAAAATTGTTAATGTTTTTTTATATTATTATGTATACAGGTTGGCCCAAGTAAAACGAAACGTTTTGGTCATTTAAAATAAGATTTTGAAAAAAAGCTCGAACACGTCGATTTTGCTTCCAAGGGGGACATCTTTTGCTAAAAAAATTTTCCAAGAATCTTTTCAACCCTCAGCGCTAGGAGCACTACCCTTAAAATTTTAAATAGCATGATAGGGCAAGTGATACCTCATTTGAAAGGTTTTTTCATCTATATCTATAAAAGAGTTTGTCCTTAACCACTCACTCACTCACTCACTCACTCACTCATATATCAACGTACAGCCCAAACCCCTGGACCTAGAAACGTGAAATTTCGTGGGTGTCTTCCTTTTATGATGTAAGCACCCACTAAGAAAGGATTTTTCGACATTCAACCCCTACGGGGTTAAAACAGGGTGTCAAAGTATATATAAAAAAATATTTTTTTGTTCGCATTTAATTGAAACTTATCGAACGTACTACAATATAAATAATGAAACAATTATTTCAGCATTTCCCAAAATTTAACCCTTAAGGTGTTAGGGGGGGGGGGGGGTGGAAAAAATTTATAAAATTTTTTTTTTGTATTCAACGAATGAAATGTGGCAAATGTAGGTACTCTACAAGACAAATAGCAGTTACGAAAATTCAACCCCTATGGAAATGGTGCGGGGTGGGGGTGGGGGTAAAATTGTGATATATTTATCTTCATAATTGTTCATGATATTAAAGTAAATTTGGACAAATTAATATTCAGTTAAAAATGAAAGTTTGATATTCAAGCCCTAATAGCATGGGATGGGGACGAGGATGGATTTAGATATGTTTATCTGCATACTTGCTTTACCTATAAAGTTAAATACTTATAAATTGTCAGCTGTGATACATGATCACTACAAAGGTAAATACTATTTCTATAAAAAAATGTAATATGTCATCCCCTACCACGTATGGAGGGTTCTAATTAGTTTCGAAGTTTACGCGAGCGAAGCCGCGGGATGCCGCTAGTTCTAAATATGGTGCTTTTTGGTATTTTCAAATCCGTTTAGTTTTAGTCAAGTTATTTACATTTTAAATTTCATAAATGCATTGATTTTTTGATCAAAAAACAAATATTTACAGCGAAAATTCCAAACCAAGTAGGCTTATTTTCTTATAAAATAATTCAAAAACATCCAATTTGGACATTTATTGAATTAATTAAAGTTATGGAATTAAATAATTAAAAAAAAAATTACCAACATCCAAAAACTTTAATTAATTCAATAAATGTCCAAATTGGATGGTTTTGAATTATTCCATAAGATAATAAGCCTACTTTGTTTTGACTTTTAGTTGTAAATGTTTGTTTTTTGATCAGAAAATCATTGCATACATGGAATTTAAAATGTAAATAACATGACTATAACTAAACGGATTTGAAAATACTAAAAAGCACCGTATTTAGAACAAAAAAACCTTTCAAATGAGGTATCACTTGCCCTATCATGCTATTTAAAATTTTAAGGGTTGTGCTCATAGCGCTGAGGGTTGAAAAGATTCTTGCAAAAATTTTATAGCAAAAGATGTCCCCCTTGGAAGCAAAATCGACGTGTTCGAGATTTTTTTAAAAATCTTATTTTAAATGACCAAAAGCGCCCCCGTTTCGTTTTACTTGGGCCACCCTGTATGGTAATAACGTTATTTAGTATAGTAAAATCACAATTTAAAAATTCACAGCTTGTTCTTTACAATACAAGTTTATACCTATATTGAATAACGCAACTTTAACCTGAATAAAAAAAAACTGTTATTGTACATACATGCATACAATAACATTGTTAGCCAAGTTAATTGAATTTTTGAGTTATACTGGATAATAGAAATAAACATTTGAACAAATATGTTACAAAAAGTAGTCTTACATTTTATGTTGTTTTATTATTTATTGTTTTTAATAAATAAACTTCAATTTCCATAAACTTTTGTGTAAAATTTCTAAGAAACAAAAATGTATATAATACATAATATTTCAATTTGAAGAAAATTGGAAAATGTAGTATACCTATACAGATTTTTAATGAATTTTTATTGATTATTGCGTTTGAAACAAATAGAAAACGTTGATATTTTAAAATTTTCCTACATAAAGAAAACGTACATTTGAAAAATAAGCACAAGGGTCAGTCCGCGGTAATCGATACCATGCAGACAGTCAAAAAAATATTTTACGAAAATGAATACTAAAATATAAAATTAACGGCTATTTAACATCAATTTTCAGAAACTAAAAGAAAATTAGAAAAATTTTAGTTAATTTTTTAAAATATTTCAAAATAGACAACAAAGAAGGTGAAATCACAATAACTTACTTAAGAATAAGTGACGATAGTGTCAAACTATTAAACATCTTTGACAATGACATATCAGACGTGACGATTGACGAAATTAAAAAATAGTTACCCTCACCAGCATTATTGGCTAAGGGTGACCGCATTTATTATAAATTTAACGAGTCTATTGATGTATTTGATAAATAATTGTTAAGTATTAGTTAATAATATCAATAAGTAACTAAACACACAAATAGTATTCTTTTTGTATCCTTTTATTCAACTCGTCACACCCGTCACAATGTTTGATGAGTAATAACCAGTTAAATGGATTACGTATTTACCTGATGCTATTGTGGTACTAATAATGAATTCGTAACATATAAAAGTATGATTATTATAAAGTTACTTCAAAATTTTCGCTAAACTTTTGGGATTTTGGATAAAGGTTGCAAGACTTGCAATAGTTGGCGTCACACCCATCACAGGACTTTGAACGCTGGCATTTTTTTGTAAAATAACCGTAGACCTTTTATTCTTTCAATATACATGTATTACATTAAGATCTACAGAAAAATGGTAAGACCAAGTTAGTATTATTTAGAAATTATGAACTCTCATCCGAGTTGTAATGTCACACCCGTCACCACGGACTGACACATAAGTTACAATTCCAGATTACTATGTCCTCAAACAAGAGCTATTTTCTAATCAATCCGGTATACATTCATATATCTATGTTTTAACATGGGATGGCAAATTATTGATTACAACAATTAAATATTAAACAGATATTCGACGTACTCTAATAAGTATACCTATAGATTAACGAACTTTTGAAATTAAAAAATTAGCATTAGAGATAATTTTTATTGATACAATTATAATTTAAATTCCATATTTAACTTTAACTGAAGCGTTTATACATTAATACAATACAAACAAAAACACACACAAATGTATGCCGAGCACACAATCTTAAGAAAACACAGTACAAAATTCGTGCAACATTAACTTTTGTTCAAACAACGGTATCGGGATAATGATATAAATATACAGGGAAGATCCACGACTGCGTGTTTGTTTAGCACAATGCAGTGTGCAGCCCGTAATTGGTACGGATGCTGTCTGGCGCTGAGAGATATGGGGCCAATCCCAAATCTCAGTGTCACAATAACCTTATTTATTGTGTGTGCTTGAGGTATTACCGTGAGTCGATTTCTGTGATATATTGTGTGTGTTAATTGTGAATTGTGTTTATATAAATGGCATCGCGAATTATTTAATTGGAGTAGAAGTTAACTTTCTAAAAGGGTTATTTATTCCTATCAGGGACTTGAACCGGAAATTATTTATGGTTCGGGTTCGGTTCAGGTTTAGGTTAAGGTTCAGCACGGTGTAAAGTTTTTGGGTTCAAACCCGTTATTTTTTTCAGGTTCGGGTTCGGGTTCAAATTAAAAAATAAATTATTTGAAAATAAAAAAGCTATCCTTACTGTACATAAAACAATAAGTTATGCGGTATAAAATAAAAATCCATTCAAAACGGTTCATTTTTAGTTTTTTAATTGCTCAGCTGTATTAAAAAAAGTGATTCAAATCTCCATTTCTTGAGGAGAAAACAAAACAATGAAGGGACGAAGATACTGCTAGAAAAAAAAGCAAAAAATAAAAATACATTTTAAAGATCGAAATCTCTACTTTTCAGATTTTTTTGCAAATTGAAAAGAAATTCATTTTAATTAGAAAACAAACAAAAAATGTAAATTTTAGTAGTGAACTTGAGATGTAGAATTTCCAATTTCTATATTTTATAAATCAATGGAGGAAAATTGATAAAATATTATAAATAATTTCTTCAACCTTTTGAAAAAATATGGTTACCGGATATCCATGAAAAGGTTCGGGTTCAAATATAGCGGTTCGGTTCGGGTTTAGGTTCATGAAAAATACGGTTTTTTTCGGGTTTATGATTCGGGTTTGGGTTCAGGTTCAGGTCCCTGATTCCTATTAATGTAGAGCTTGGAATAAGTAATACTGCTATTAATAAAAAATTAGTTATTTCTAAATTAAATTCTATTTTCATTGAACTAAAATAAAACTGTGCCAAATTCCTATTAAGAAATCAACAAAAAACGAAGAAAATTTTTTTCTATACCTATTACTAGGTACATAATATGTCCAATATTGTCCAATGAACATAATATGTATCTAAACACAAACTCAACATTATTCAAAAATGTCCTACAAGTATCGTTAAACACATCAGAAGTTCCAGAATTTTTTAAATAAAACTTTTTTCAAGTAAATAAGGGTGTATTTAATTTAAACTATCATATTTTGAAGTATAGGTCATGTTTATAGTATATCTTTTTTTAATTGGAAAATAAGGAATGCATTTTTTACTATATTTGAAAAAAAATCGGTTAATTTAGAATATTTAGATGTTGAGCAATATAATTTTTTTTTATAATTATTTTGTTTATGTTATAAAATATAATAGTACAGAAATATGCTTTAACAATGATTAGTTTTCTATCTCTGAAATATACAATGATACCAACAAGTAATTCTCAGTTAACTAATGCTTTCTTCTGCCAAGAAAACTCATAATATTAATATTTATATCATAATTATGTCTTCAAATATACATACTAAGTCAAACTACATATAGATCACACCTATCAATTTTAGTTTATTTAATTTATCAATATTATTATATTATAAAATGATAATAAAATTATTTTGTCAGATAAATGATTTATGTTTTTAATTCGAAATTTAATTTTCAAATGATTGAAGGTATGTATAATAATATAATGAAAACAAAAGAATGAAGAGGGTGAAAAGGTTTTTCTGTATTATAGCTGTTAATTTACTGTCTGTGTTGGTTAATTGTGATTTATATCTGGGCACATATTGCTGACTCAGATTGCATATGGGGAACACCGGTTCTGCTTATGCACTTAAATTCTAGATTATTTTCCCCTAACACGGGATGCCAACAACAGAAGATTGAATGTTGTGTATTCCTAATATTAATTAATTATTATCAACTAAATGTTAAAATAAAATGGTATCTACACAAAGTATGTAGTATATCATAAGTCATAGAAGAAATGTAGTAGGTATAGTATGTTATCAAGAATTCGATTTTATTAAGACAGCGTTTCTCAATCTTTTAGTACTTGCGACCCAATTTTCAATCAAAATTCTCATCGCGCCCCCCTTCCGCCCCCATACAAAAATTTTCACTGAGATATCTGCTAAATACAAAAAAATGCTTCTTTCGAAAAACTTTGCTCTGCAAGACAGGCGCAAGGGAGTCACTAATAATAATCTTGTGTTAAAAATATTGATAAGTTTATTATTAAATACATTGTATTGCTTATTATTATTAAACACACATTGCTTTTCTTTCAGTAAATTAAATACATTTTTTATTAATATGTTTTTTCATTTTTTCTCGATATGCTCGCACCCCCCCATTCAGTTTTATCACGCCCCCCTAGGGGAGCGCGCCCCACAGGTTGAAAATCGCTGTATTAAGATCTATATATTTTTTGGTCAAAATTACAAATAGTGTATTATTTTTATACCTAACATTAAATAAATGGTAAACAGATTTTTTTCAACCACTCTTACAATAAGAATTTATTATAAGTAAACAATATACAGGGTGTCCAAGATAAGCGTGCAATGCATGGGGATATCCTAAACGGTAAGAGATACAGATGTGGTAAAATGAGATGAATTATTTGTAAGAAAGGGGTGAGTATTACAACATCAAAAAATATTAATAATTTTATGTGGTTCAGGCGGTATACCCAAAAAACTGAAAATTCGGAATTTCTTTAAATGACTATAACTTTTTTGGCAAAGTAAATGGTACTTTTTGTTTGCGGTTTCTTAAAGCACTTTTTTGTGTAGAATCGATTGGTGTATTTAGAATTTTTATATCACTTTTAGTTTCCGAGTTACAAGCCCTAACTTTAGTTTTTCTTATGGGCCGCCAAGTTGGCTATATCATATTTGAACATGTTTTTTACTCTGCTTTACAACGATATGTCACTGCCATACTTACTGTCGAATAAATATTATAATGTATTTTTTTTAAATAGTTCATTGTTTTTAAATAGTCATTTGTTATTTTGATTGTTGTTATTGTGATTTTTGTTTACAATTTTTGTTTTTCATGGCTCACTTAAATGTTTGTAATAAAATTATTTATAAATATCACCAGTATTTAGTACTTCGACTTATTTTCTATAATAAGTATGTCATGTGGCATGTCGTTGTAAAGTAGAGTAAAAAACACGTTCAAATATGCTATAGCCAACTTGGCGGCCCATAAGAAAAACTAAAGTTATGGCTCATAACTCGGAAACTAAAAGTGATATAAAAAATCTAAATACACCAATCAATTCTACACAAAAAGTGCTTTAAGAAACCGTCTACAAAAAGTACCTATCTACTTTGACAAAAAAGTTATAGCCATTTAAAGAAATTCCGAATTTTCAGTTTTTTGGGTATACCGCCTAAACCACATAGAATTATGAATAGTTTTTTGTGCAGTAATACTCACCCCTTTCTTACAAATAATTCATCTCATTTAACCAGACCTGTATCTCTTATAGATACTGAGATCCCCATGCTGGAAAAGTTATCTGGGACACCCGGTATATGTATATGTGCGAGTACGCAATAAAACGGCAAAATAACTTTTCACTTATTTTTGAATTGGTATAAACATTACAAGTTTATTAACCTTTAAAATAGGATTAAGTATATAAAACTCAAATTTAACAAAAAAAAGCCTCTACACACTCTGCACTCCTCTACAGCCTCCAGAACCCATGTGTAGTATTTTTTTATGATTGCTAGTGTGATATCAAAGAGAAAGGTCAGCTAAATATTACTTTGTTATTGCACAACGCTATCAGGTACTTAGCCACAACATACGACTCTATAAATTGTTTGCCTTTATTATATTGAACGTGATATGTGTACCCACTCCACACACACACTACTAACAAGCGAAAGGAGAGCTTCTGTGCAGATTACACCATCATATTGAACACAGGGACACCCACACGTGAATATAATATGTTAACAATGTAGGTTTTATGGGAAATTTGGATACAGTGAAATGTTATTATTGTATGTTTTTTGTTCGATATGCTTTACTACGAGTATAAGCTGGAATTACAATGTACAAAATGTGAAATGGTCACCGGTCAATAAAATCTTAATTGTTTGTTTTTGCCATGATATAAATTTGTTGTTAACTTTTATGAAACTACTTCGGCTATTGTATTGCTTCATTGTTGTGATAGTGTATAAAATAGTATTATACGTAGTTAACCCTTTAGTAGTAAGTTTTTATATGTTATAATGTTACAATATACATACTAGTATGAAACCAGCAGTCGTTAAATCTGACATGTGTTTTAGCAATATTTTCAGAAAAATATTAAAAGTAATACAGCACCTCCACCATTAAATTATAAAAAAAATACAATCTGTTGTTCATGAGACTTGGCACCACTGTTAAGGTGCCTTTTCATGGAGCGTCATTGACGCTGGACGCTACGATTTTGAATTTTGAATGCTTGCTATTGGTCAGCGTCAAGTGAAAAAGCTCAACATGGTTGAGCTCATACTGCTTGACGCTAGAAATCATGTGACACCTAATGTCAGTAACTTTGATATTATGTGTATTCTTGTTTGTTTTGTGAGTTCATACGTCTTTACGAATAGTATAATGAAATGTAAATCAATTTTTAATAACAACTTAATTTATTGGTTGTTTTTTCACACTTAAACGTCAAACAGTAGTTGACAGCTAAAATTCAAAAATTTTAAATCGGTCACGTGACGAGATTTGACGCTAGAAAACTAGCGTCAATGACGCTCCATGAAAAGGCACCTTTACAGGTTTATGTGGTATGCTGGAATAATAGAGAATTTTTTTTGAACTTATTTAATGAAAATGTATTTACTGTTTTATATAATAATTGTGTCATTGGTTTGAAGATTCTCTCACCGTCTGGTCATTGTGAAGAATGATAATATCCAATTTGAATAAACTTGAATCAATTGCCTTTATATGAGTTATTCATTTTGTAGTAGGTACTTTTGTATAGAGCTAAATAATGTATTGCGATGTTTATATTATTATCCATACTAATATTATAAATAAGAAAGTGTGTCTATCTGTCTGTTTGTTTGTTACCTTTTCACAGATAAACCGCTGAACCGATCTTGATTAAATTTGGTAAGAAGAAAACTTGCATCCTGAGAAAGGACATAGGCTACTCCGAATTCTAAACATTCATCTCTTAAGGAATTGGAAGGGGGTGGAAATGTTTGTATTGGAAAAAAATTAACTTTGGTTATTAATATTTCACCCCCGGTTATATATGAAGGGTTGTAATTATTTTCATTTGATTCGGTGGGAAAAAATTTACGTGAGTGGGGGTTTAGGGGGAAAAACAACTCCCAATATCCCATAGAATCCGATATATTTACGATTTTGCACAATGAATGAAAACCAAAACAAAAGAAAATATATATATTTCACCCCCTTTCACATATGAAGGGTTGTAATACTTTTCATTCGATCTAACGGGAAAAATACCATGGGGGTGGGGGTTATAAGGGAAAAACAACAACCTATCTTACTGAGGAGCCGAGATATTTAAGATTTTAATGTTAAAAATGCGAAAGTGGATCTGTCTCTCTCTGTGTTTATTATTTTTTCGCGGCTAAGCCGCTAAACCGATCTTGATGAAATTTGGCAGAGAGATAACTTGCATCCTGAGAAAGGGCAAAGGTTACTTCAAATCCCAAAAATGCATCTCCTAAGAAATTTAAAGGGAGTGGAAATGTTTTTATGGGAAAAAAATTAACTTTGGTTATTAATATTTCAACCCCTGTCACATTGAAGAGTTGTAATTATTTTCATTCGATCCGGCAGGAAAAATACTACGGAAGTGGGATTTTAGGGGGGAAAACCATCCCCTATCTTACTAAGGAACAGAGATATTTACGATTTTGTATCCATACTTATTGTTAATACATATAAAAAATTCGAATCTTTATGTCTGTTTTTTACTTTTTCACGGTTAAACCGCGAAACCGATCTTAATGAAATTTGGCAGGGAGATAGCTTGCATCCTGAGGAAGGACATAGGTTACTTTGTATTCCGAAAAATCTATTAGATAAAAAAATGGGTATGTAACATTTGACCTGTTTTGATTATCATACAAAAATCTGTATTATCTATCTGTACTATTTACCTAACTGAACTAAATGTATTTTTACTATCCTAAATTCCACGCAAACTAAGTCGTGGGTAAAAGTTAGTATTATATATTTGTCCAACAAAAAAAATATCTAGGCATGTATAAACTTCATAAAAAATTTAACTAAAAAAATCGTGACTGGTAACAAAAACTCGTCACCGAAATTTTCTACACACTTTAATGTTATGAACATAACTGTCAGAAAATAAACGTAAATCTCTTGATAATAACAATCGAATAGATGGCGTTAGAAGATAGTCTCTTGTTATATAATATCGTAAAAAAACGTTTCTCTACAACTCATTGGTCGCGGTGACTGTTTTATAAATAAACACACAAATCACTGTGCCGCGTGTGTCGGATGCGCTACCAGAGCTGAGGAGGATGGGAGAGGGGGAGAGGGTATACAGTGTGCGACAGGAGAATAGGGGGTGCCAACCACAGACATCCATAGAGGGTGAGATTCGAATGTTCTAGACTTTTACTTTTATTTATGGTTTTGTATCGGTAGTGTTGTGTACCGAACACGGATTAGTGGTTACAGAAAAGTTAAAGATTATGGAGATTTGTCTTTGTGATGTTTTAGAAAATTTACATAAAATACAACAGAAGTTTATTATTATTAACTTTTGCTTTGAAAAAAATATGCATTTGTTTTTATTAAATTGGTATAGTTTTAAATAAATAAATAAACACTTTATTTTATTCCTAATATTATGTGAAATTAAGTAATGCGTACGTCTTGATTTTGTTTTTGATTATCAAATAGTTTTAAATCTATATTTGTATCTAATAATATATAAAAGACTTTGTCCTTAACCACTCGCTCACTCACTCACTCACTCATTCAGCAACGTACAGCCCAAACCCCTGGACCTAGAAACGTGATATTTCGTAGGTGTCTTCTTTTTATGATGTAAGCACACACTAAGAAGGGATTTCTCGAAATTCAACCCCTCAAGGGGTAAAAGGGGGTGTAAAAGTTTGTATGTAAAAAATATTTTTTTTTGGCTGGATTTACTTGAAACATAATATAGATACTCTACATACTCTACAATATAAATAATGAATCAAGTATATAAGCATTTTTCAACTACTAACAGGTTGCAAGGGGATGCAAAAGTATAGGTAATGAATAAAAATTAATATAAGAAATTATAGGGGGTGATCCTTGACACGTATGTAGTGTTTTAATTATTTTTCTTTTGATCCGGTGTAAAAAATATCACGGGGGTGGGGGTTTTAGGGTGAATAACAACCTCCTATCTCGCATAGGAGCCGAGATATTTCCGATTTTGTATAATTAATAAAAAGCAAATCAATAGTCAAATTTAATATTTCACCCTCTGTCACGTATGAAGGGTTGTAATTATTTTCGAAATTCATGCGAGCGAAGCCGCGGGAATCAACTAGTTACATATAATTGGGCTTTAATTTAACAAAGTACAATATATTTATTATATTTTTTAATAAATTATATTATAATTTCAATTGAATCATTTATTTAGACACAACTTAAGGTTGTTTAAGTTTTAACATCATATTGATTTTTAGAAACACGTCTGTAATTAGTAATCGAGCATTTAGGGCGTTCCTATAACATAAGAAAATCATTAACCACGTTATAATTTTACAATAATACATTGACTTTTTGTGGAAGAACCTTATACATAAATTCACGTAACTACATTAATGTGAGTACATAATTTGCTAAGTAAATTAGAAGATCGCGGTTACATGACGGTCTAGTATAGAAGTGTATGAACTAGTACTATGGTCACGAAGCCGATACTCCACATCGATAGTGGCGCCGGCAGAGATGTATTGGTCCAGGAGTCCCCGGCGTCTGCGGTTCTATATTGAGTGTGGGTGTGTGCGTGCCACAGGCGCCACTGTTATATATGGCCACCCTAATCAACCTACTGCCGTTATCAACCACCGATTGATAATCGGTAACGCAACCAAACTTTGCTAGATAGATAAATGTGGTTGTATCTTGGGATAATGTTTACTCGGACGAAAGAAGCGTGAATGAAACAAATCACTATTAGATACTATTCAGTAAATTTTAAATTTTATCACGTATCGTGTTTTGAAAGACTATTCATCCAATTACAAAAAATAAAGATAATTCAATTTATTACATTAGTTCAGGGCCGACAAGAGAGCGATGCAAATTATCGGGGCCCTGGACCCGAAGATGCCCGAACTGAATCTATTCTTAAAAAAAGTGTAAATAATACTATTGAAAATTATTTAAATGATGAAATTTTAAAATATTTCTGTTGATGACACCTATAAAAAACTTTTTTTTCTATATTAATTTTGTCTGTTGAATAAAAATCTTCATCATAATTAAAGGTAGATATAGATTTAACATAATAGGCCCTTTGTTAGAGAATAATTTAAAGTAGCAAAAGGTATAGAAACGTTTATTTAAACCAAAGAAAATAAATATAAATATATAAGAACAATCCGTATGGAGAAAGATTTAACATTGGGGCTCCAGGGGCCCGGCCTTTTGCATTTTGGTAGAAAAATTGACCAAAATTATTTAAATTTGAGTAAATTTTGAATCAAAGAAGTTTACATTAATGTATTGAAATTCTTCTGGAAAAATATTAGGTAATCCATCATAGAGAAAAAAGGGAGGCCCCCCATAAGAAAATCTAATTTATTTTATATGATAAATTGAAATACACAAACTTATTTTACAAACGGTTGTATTTTTATTGACGCAAGTGTAGGATTTAAATTTCATTATTAATGCTCAATGTCGAAAATACTTTTTATCTATTCAATTTATTAAATAATATTAATTTTTGTACAAAATAGATACATTTCTTAAATATATTATTTCTTGTGACTGAAGGGTTAAAATCAAAAGTTTCTATAACTTTTTTATTGCATTATAAGAGACTAGACCTATCTAAAGACACTCCACTTGATGGAGTAAGTGAAAAAAAAATTTTGAGTACATTTTTTAGTCTATGGGGGGGGGGGGGTCCCAAAAAAAATATTTTAACATGTTGCAACGAGATGTAATTATTGTAGATGTAATATGTTTAAGTGAAAAGAAAATGAATTAATTTTAATTATTATTACAATGCCAATGTCTAAATTCAAATGTCGATTAATAAAAAAGTACAGTTATAATATATTTATGTTCATTACATTTAGTCCGTACTTTAACATTAAACTACTTGCATGAATTCTACTTCAAACTTTCATTGTAATGAAGCGGATTATAATAAAGTGTGATTATAAACTGATCTAATAAATGTTCATTGTGTGTTCATTTCAACTTTATTTAAGTATTAAGTAGAGATGCCACGAATAGTGATTTGGCCGAATACCGAATACCGAATATTCGGCTAGGCTCTCGGCCGAAGCGCCGAATATTCGGCGACACTTAGTGCATTTCGTGGGCGTATTTGTTTCATTTGCGAGTAGGTCGTGTCACATTAATAATCATTATTGACGAAAATTTTAAGTCCATAATGATTAATTTCAATAATTATTATTATTAATGAGAAAAATAAAATATTGATTTTTTTTGTAATTTTATGGATAACATTTATTTTACCTAATAACAAAAAAAGAGGACAAAAGTTTCGAAAACTTAAAAAAGAGGACAAAAAGAAGACACGTTTTCTATAGAGGACAGTTGGCCAAAATAGAGGACTGTCCTCTTCAAAATAGGACAGATGGTCACCTTAATATAATACACTGTATATCACTGTTTATTCGTGAAAAGGTTTACGAAATGGCACCATTTAATAAAAAATCACCTATTTCGGGAATATAATAAAATTTGTAGTGAAGACAATAATAAACTGGCAGTTTGTTTGTTGTGTAATTGCAAGATCTGTGTAACAACAAATGCAAAAAAAAAGTTTTCATTCATCATATTTTACCACTGATAGATTTTAAGTATTAAATATGCTGGTTTTTTGTAAAAAAAAATTTGTGAGTAATATTTATTATGTGCTTATTTTTACGATTTGGTATTCGGTATTCGGCCGAATATTGAGAACTATTCGGCCGAATACCGAATAGTAAAAAAAGTAGCCGAATAGGCCGAATACCGAATAGTAGCCGAATATTCGTGGCATCTCTAGTATTAAGTTCTTAACAAAAGTTTTACATTATTGCGGAAAATGAATTAATATTTCCATTTTTTATAAATCTTGTAATATGAGAAAGAAAAGAACAAATAACATATATTATATTTTTTATAAAAATGTTTTTAACAAACGAAAAGAAATAGTAGGTAGAGAAATATTTGTGATTTCTTAAAAGTATCCATATACAATTTTAGAATGTTTTCTTGACCAAGCTCTTAGCCTTACTCTGTTTTATGTTCACGAATTCCAATAAGGCAACACGTATACACTTTTTACACCATACCTGCATGCTTTTTGTTTTTTGCGTCCATTTCTTTTGCCGATTTATTTTCTTTTGTGATGGAATTGCCAGATCGAAAAAAGGAAAGAAATATATATACACATATCCGTTTCTCACAATTTCACGTACTAGCAGAGATGATTTAAGCATAGGGCTGAACATTAATTGAAAAGGCTCTAGCCCATTAAGATGGTAAAAATCCCCCCTCAACGGATTTGGCTGAAATTTGGTACACTTATTTGTGATTATAAAAAAATAATTTTTACCGAGTTACAAGACCTGAAGCGCCCTCTGTCGTTCATAACCTCAAAAAATGTGTTTTTTCTTTAATATTTTTTTTCTCTGCGAGTTTTTAACCGAATCACTTGAAATTTGGACTGGTAATATATTTTATAAAGGTGAATGACCTCATATTTTTAAAATTATTTTTGGCGCGAAATTTGAATTTTTATAGCAACAATAAAATTTAAAAGGGCCATATCTCGGCTCACAGGGCCCATGTAGGCTAGATACTGCAATTATATATGTATCTTATCAAAAACTAATATCTTGATTTTTTTCATAATTTTTGATTTGGTGCGCCATCTTCAAAAATTCAAAAAACTGTATATTTCTGATTTTTTTGTTTTTAATTAATGTGATGAAATTATAAATAAAATGTGTCTAATTATATTTTCTCAAGAATGAACTGCTCATAAAATGACCAAAAAAAATTATTGCCTTAAAAAAATTTCAAAAATCTCAAAAAGGTTTTCATCAATTAAATAAGCATTTAAATAAATATGAGTTAATCGTCCAGCAAAAGTTCTGTTTTTATTTGTATGTATAAGGGTGGGCCAACTTTCTAATTGACCTCGGCTACCCCCCTATGTGAAAATACTCTCAATTCTAAGAAAAAACACCCATGGAACTATACCTCACATTCAACTTTGGTTCGCCGTATTTTTGATTGAAAATTTTATGTTTGATTTCCTTTAATTCAATATGTATACATGTTAATATACATGAAAAGTTACAATTTTGCATTGATTTTTTTAAGCAAATCAGCAACCCAATGGTTTTTGGGTACGAGGATTCCGAATTTGACATCCATTTTTTTATTTTATTCTTGAGCGCCACCTGGTAGCCCAAGCAATAGACTGACAAAAGAGGTCAAACTAAGAAAAAAAATACACCAAGCTGAATTTTGGTGGATACTTTTATTTTGATTTTCTAAGCATACACTAAAAGTAGCCCTAGTTTTGGCTATGGGTTTTCATTTTAGAAGGGGTAAATGGGGAAAATTAAATTTAAAAAATATTAATATTTTAACCAATGAAAATCGTTTCTTACCCTTAAATATAACCGACTTTCATTGGTTAAAAAAGTAATATTTAAAAAAATTATGGTTGATCATTATTTTTTGGAACTTCAGGATCAATCTACAGGAGGAAAATTGTAGCTTATAAAATTCTACACAAAAAAGATATTTATAATTAAGAGTGCAGTGAAAAATCCAAACTTAGAAAATCAAAATAAAAGTATCCACCAAAATTCAGCTTGGTGGAAATTTTTTCTTAGTTTGACCTCTTTTTTCAGTCTATTGCTTGGGCTACCAGGTGGTGCTCAAGAATAAAATAAAAAAATGGATGTCAAATTCGGAATCCTCGTACCCAAAAACCATTGGGTTGCTGTTTTGCTTAAAAAAATCAATGCAAAATTGTAACTTTTCATGTATATTAACATGTATACATATTGAATTAAAGGAAATCAAACATAAAATTTTCAATCAAAAATACGGCGAACCAAAGTTGAATGTGAGGTATAGTTCCATGGGTGTTTTTTCTTAGAATTGAGAGTATTTTCACATAGGGGGGTAGCCGAGGTCAATTAGAAAGTTGGCCCACCCTTATACATACAAATAAAAACAGAACTTTTGCTGGACGATTAACTCATATTTATTTAAATGCTTATTTAATTGATGAAAACCTTTTTGAGATTTTTGAAATTTTTTTGAGGCAATAATTTTTTTTGGTCATTTTATGAGCAGTTCATTCTTGAGAAAATATAATTAGACACATTTTATTTATAATTTCATCACATTAATTAAAAACAAAAAAATCAGAAATATACAGTTTTTTGAATTTTTGAAGATGGCGCACCAAATCAAAAATTATGAAAAAAATCAAGATATTAGTTTTTGATAAGATACATATATAATTGCAGTATCTAGCCTACATGGGCCCTGTGAGCCGAGATATGGCCCTTTTAAATTTTATTGTTGCTATAAAAATTCAAATTTCACGCCAAAAATAATTTTAAAAATATGAGGTCATTCACCTTTATAAAATATATTACCAGTCCAAATTTCAAGTGATTCGGTTAAAAACTCGCAGAGAAAAAAAATATTAAAGAAAAAACACATTTTTTGAGGTTATGAACGACAGAGGGCGCTTCAGGTCTTGTAACTCGGTAAAAATTATTTTTTTATAATCACAAATAAGTGTACCAAATTTCAGCCAAATCCGTTGAGGGGGGATTTTTACCATCTTAATGGGCTAGAGCCTTTATAGATATGTTTAAAAAATATATTTTTTAAATTATAAAAACTTTCAAAATGCTGATCAAACTTAAATGCTATTTTCGAAATTATTCTTGGTGAGGGGGCTATAGTTCCCTCATAAAGAATTTCCGAACGTAAGTCCATATAAATGTTAATTTGGCCTGCTGCGCCGGTTTTGAATCATCCCGTATAAGTTTAACCTCGGGTTGCACAAAGCAAAATAAATAACGATTAGTTAATCAGTTGTTTTCAATCCATGGTTAATGTTTATTCTAAACTTATTCTCAATTTGTAAATGAACAATTCACTAAAAATGACAATTTTTTACCTTATAATATGTAGGTATCATAGCCGTGATTGTTTTTTAGAATTGACGTAATAATGCTTTGAAAACAACGATTAACTAATCGAGAATTATTTTGCTTTGTGCAACCTGAGGTAAATTTAGTAAACCTTAACCCTTTGTAGCACCATGTGACATTTCTGAAACAAACCTCAATAATCCCGCTAATATACGTACTAAATATATTTAGTTCATTCAAATATGTGTAACACTACTGTAACATACCACTGACTGGATAACGTAATATCAAGTAAAACTCACAGATGGCATAACCTATTGACTTACGTATTATTACGTAAACATTGGCAGTAAGACAGGACCAGATATTGGTCGATTTAGGTAGAAAAAAGAATACGTTGTAAGTTTCCCTAGTGTATGGCGTTTCACAAACAATTTGCGAAAAATGCGGTGTAGCATTATGCTACAACAAACTAAATAATTGTTTCAAATCCTGCATTACGACATAAGTGTTTTTTGACGATTATCTCACAATATGTCAATCCGAAAAAAGTCAAATAAATATTTAAAAATTTCTGAAAAATACGTGTTTTTTATATGCCTAAACTCGTCTCTTGTGCTACAAAGGGTTAATACGTGAAAACGATTACTTGTATCAAAAAAGTATGAGATCTCTGCTGTACCTATATAGTTTTATAATCTTTATATTTGATAATAACTAGTTACAGTAATTTTACAATAGATACGGGGATATTTACATAAATTATATTAAGCATACATATCGATGAGGACTTTTGGCACCTTATTTATGAAGACTGAATAAAAGTGTTGGTATACAAAAATTCAGCTCCCTTGGAATTTTTTCATAGTGAAACTCTAAAGTAACTAGATTAAGGAAGAACACTGTAAAATGTACATGCTCTTAAAATTATTTGTTAATTATTTTCAGTTAAGTTTATTATTATGTATTGTTAAATATACTTATATGCCTTATTCTTTCTCAGAAAATGCTGAAAAATAAAAGTTACACACAATTATTTGTTCGTATTTCTTTTTCTATTTAATGATTCTTGTTGAATTTGATCAACCCTAAGAATGTCCCTTTAGTGAAGTCCAGTGGAAATAATTATTCTCAATCGAAATCGAGAAAACTATTGGCTACACTCGGGTGAGGGTTGATAAGATACGGGGAAAATGAAGGTGGTTAGGGACTTTTGTTTCATCGACGTAAACTAAAACCTATAAAAACAGTTGACTTTGAGCATGGAAACGGTTGCTTTGATTCTTTTGATACGTTGTTTTTATACGTTTTGATTCTATTTACATTTGGAAAGTTTCAGTGGTGGAAATGATAAAAATAATGAAAATAACTTAATTTATTTATATTTAAAATTTATAGAATGATGCTGGTGTATTTACAATAAAAAAATTACAAAATTAACCAAGATATTTTTAGTTATTTTGCTATTTTTTCAGTTAGGTAAACATTACATGGCAAAATGCATAAATATACTTATATTGTATATTGACTCACACTCAATTTCAATTAACAACATTATATAATACTAGCTGACCCGACAGACGTTGTCATGTTTTAACTATGAATATTGAATTCGAATTGGTAATACTTTACTATAAAATTAAAATATAAAATTAAAAATTAATAGGGGTTGATCATAGAAGGATGAAAATTAAGAGTAATATGAATTTTTTTTTATTCTGAGGTCATGACAAAATAAAAATAAAAATCTTGCCAAAAAAAATTAAAGTTTTTAATTTATAAATAAAAAATAGTGGTTGATCGTAGAGGGGTAAAAATTTAGGGTTGTATGTATTTTTGTATGATGTATCATAAAAAAATAAAAACAAAAAATTTTGCCCAAAAAAATAAAAATAAAAATTTAAGGGTGGACCACCCTTAACATTTAGGGGGATGAAAAATAGATGTTGTCCGATTCTCCACCCTAGCCGATATGCACGCTAAGATTCACGAAAATCGGTCGAGCCGTTTCGGAGTAGTTCAATTACGCACACCACACCGTGACACGAGAATTTTATATATTAGATATAAAATAGGAAAAATTAAATGAAGGTCCAAATAGGGTAACTGCACTACTGATAACAAAGAAATAAAAAATAAAGATCAATCCATCCTTCTAACTTTTGTACAGAATGAAAGACAAAATCTCTGTACTTTTACATTATAAACGAATTAAAATTTTTCAACTATATTTTTTTAACTTTCAGTTATTATACAAAATTACTGATTTACTTAAAATTGAGTTCACACTCAAGGGATAAGGGATTTTAGTCAGCTTTTGAGGGGTAAAACTAGAGTAAAAATACAAATACAAATGTCTGAGTATTCAATCTCATGGGCATTATAAATAAAGATATTTAATTTTGAAAAATTGTTATATTAAAAAAAAAAATACTGCTTTATGTGGCCAAGCGGTTAGCATGTTAACATGTTCCCAACGCAGTGAACGCTGGTTCGGAACTTTTATTATTTTCTTATACATATTTTGTATAAATGTTCAAACGTTGGTTTTAATCCTGAAATATGCATTATCGATTTAATATTTTCTACTTAAAAAAATGTTTGAACGAGATGTAGGCAGAATATGTATAAGAAAATAATAAATAGTAAAAAACAATTGCAAATAAAAAAGAAAAGTAAAATTTTCAACCCAAGTTTCGAACTAGTGTTGTCCAGATAATCTATATCTATAAAAGAGTTTGTCCTTAACCACTCACTCACTCACTCATATATCAACGTACAGCCCAAACCCCTGGACCTAGAAACGTGAAAAGGTACCTTCCTTTTATGATGTAAGCGCCCACTAAGAAAGGATTTTTCGAAATTCAACCCCTACGGGGTTAAAACAGGGTGTCAAAATTTATATCAAAAATTTTTTTTTGTTCGCATTTAATTGAAATTCATCGAACATACTCTACAATATATGTAAATAATGAAACATTTTTTTTAGTATTTCCCAAAATTTAACCCCTTAGGTGTTAGAGGGGTGGAAAAATTTGTAAAATATTTTTTTTTGTATTCACCGAATGAAACATGGCACAAGTATAGGTAGTCTACAAGACAAATATCAGTTGCGAAAATTCAACCCCTATGAGAATGGGGGGGGGGGAGTAAAATTTTGATATATTTATCTTCATAATTGTTCATGATATTAAAGTAAATTCGGACAAATTAACATTCAATTAAAAATGAAAGTTCGATATTCAAGCCCTAATAGCATGAGACGCGGACGAGGATGGATTTAGATACGTTTATCTGCATACCCGTTTTACTTATAAAGGTAAATTCGGGTAAACTAGTCATCTATTAAAATAAAAATTCCGACATTCAACTCCTAAAGGTGGGAATAAACAAGGTCTGTGTTTTTCATATATGTTTATCTGCATAGCTGCTTAATGGTGGAGCCGGGCAAATTAATCTGCAATACAAAATTTCGATATTCAACCCCTAATGGCGGAGGTAGACAAGGGGTGGGTTTTTGCAATTTTAAACTAATTGTAAGATCCGAGATATGTACGTTTTTTATAAGTAATGAATAAAAATCAATATAAAAAAATGTAATATGTCATCCCCTATCACGTATGGAGGGTTCTAATTAGTTTCAAAGTTTACGCGAGCGAAGCCGCGGGATTCTGCTAGTACAGTATATTTGAAATATAACAATTTTCGAAATTAAATATCGACAACTTTATTAATAATGCTTATGAGATTGAATGATTGAATGCTTGGACACGTGTATTTTTTTTATTTTTACTCTAGTTTCTCCTCCCAAAAGCTGACTGAAATCCCTCATCCATTGAGTGTGAACTTGTTAGTAAGAAAATCTTATTTTAATATTCTAGTAGAAAACACTTACTTATTTGTAAGTAAATATGTAATATGTAAATACTTTTTTATCAATTTTATTATTAGTAAAAGATAACTCCGCTACTGATATTTCTCATATTACCACAACCTAGTGTATAATGTGTGTTTGTATATATGTACGTGTTTACTCTGAAAATGCGGCTTTTTTATTTAGACTAAAGAAGACTACAAAGAACCCGAAGATCTGTCCATATATGTTTTTGTATATCTTTCGGATCTGCTTACACTTTTTATCCGGGAAGTTTCGAGTTTTCTCCTTCATTGACATTAAATACACACAAATATACCCTGCGTGTTATTAGATATAGATCACTGAATCCTCTTTAAGTAAACTTTGTATTTATTATATGTACATTCATTTACTTTTTTGTCTTGTATACAAATTGATACAAGTACCTATACTTGTACCAACTAAAATAATTGTTTATTTATATTTTTAACATAGCTCGCGTAAATTTCGAAACTAATTAGAACCCTCCATATGTGATAGGGGATGACACATTACCTTTTTTTATATTGATGTTTATTCATTACCTTTAAAAAACGTAAATATCTCGGATCTTAGTCAAACATTGTAAAAACTAACCCCCTGTCTACTCTCAACATTAGCAGTTGAACATCGAATTTTATTATTGCAGATTATTTTGCCCGACTCCACCATTATATCGTAAGCAGCTATGCAGATAAACATATCAAAAACACATACCCTGTCTACCCCCGCCATTAGAGGTTGATTGTCGAAATTTTTATTTTAATAGATGACTATTTTGCCCGAATTGACTTTTATAAGTAAAGCAGGTATGCAGATAAAATCTAAATCCATCCTCGTCCCCGTCCCATGCTATTAGGGCTTGAATATCGAACTTTCATTTTAATTGAATATTAATTTGCTCGAATTTACTTTAATATTATGAACAATTATGAAGATAAATATATAAAAATTTTACCCCCCATTCCCATAGAGGTTGAATTTTCATAACTGATATTTGTCTTACAGAGTATACCTACGTGTGCTATGTTTTATTCGGTGAATAAAAAAAATATTTTACAAATTTTTCTACCCTCCTAACATCTTAGGGCTTAAATTTTGGGAAATGCTGAAATAATTGTTTCATTATTTATATTGTAGAGTATGTTCGATAAGTTTCAATTAAATGTGAACAAGAAACATATTTTTTTATAATAAACTGTGCCACCCTGTTTTAAGGGTGGCACAGTTGTAGGGGTTGAATTTCGAAAAATCCTTTCTTACTGGGTACTTACATCATAAAAGGAAAGCACCTACGAAATTTCACGTTTCTAGGTTCAGGGGTTTGGGCGGTTGATATA
This sequence comes from Sialis lutaria, assembly GCA_949319165.1. Classification (NCBI taxonomy): domain Eukaryota; kingdom Metazoa; phylum Arthropoda; class Insecta; order Megaloptera; family Sialidae; genus Sialis; species Sialis lutaria. The sequence continues at coordinate 5,160,150 of OX439231.1, read as the reverse complement.
TGAGTGAGTGAGTGGTTAAGGACAAACTCTTTTATAGATATTATAGATAAGTACTATTTAATATTATTAAATATTGAAACAATATAAAACCTGTAAATTCAAAATCCTTTCCATTATAAATAAATACTTATTTTGTAATTTAAAACAATTGTAAACATATCTACATATTGTATATGTACAAGGATGGTTTTTGGATCCACACAAAACAAAATGTTTAAAATCCATAGCACGTTCTATACAGATATGACTGTGACTATACGTGATTTATTCGATATTAGCGCAAACATAATAAGCTCGTTAAATTTACAATTTAACCGCAAAACAAACGTACAACACTGACAGTAACGAAAATCGAGTAGCCATTAATTTACGTCGAACTTGATCGTGGATTTATTACAGTGCTGTACGGGATGACACACACATTCACACACATATAAAGAGAGAAAAAAGTATTAAAATGTAATCGCCGTAATAATCCGTAAAACAGCTATTCGGGAAAAAACTCTACTCGGTCGGTCGGCGACCATTTCCGTTCAAAAACTCATTAGTAAAATTCTATTTAAAAGTTTTTATTCAGTGTTTGCGATCGCGGTTGGCTATTCTATGCATTGTTTTCACGATAGATGGCAGCAGGGGTGGTTTGTACACAAAGAAAAATAGTAATATTGCTATGCTACTCGTATGTAGGAAAATACTAAAGTTTAATAACATATCTAGTTCTTTTTATATGTATAAAAAAATGAGTCGTTAAAAAGTAAAACGATTACCTAGTTGTAAGCTGGGACCTAAATCTAAACCCAAACCGAACCGTATTATTCTAAGATTTTCAAAGTCAGTGAACCAAAACCTAAACTAAACTTTTTTTATTGTTAACCGGAAACCTTTTATATTTTTAATATAATAGGTTCAAGGAATTATTTTCAATATTTTGATTTTCTTTTTTTTAGATAATTACTCGTAATTATTTTGAAGGACAGTTAATAAACACAAATTATATTGTACCAGAATTAGTGCCAAAAATGATTGATACAATTTGGTGATTTTTATGGTATGGTTCAGATTCAAAAAAATATTTTTCATTCCAGCTTTTATTAACTGAACCAAAACCGAATTATGAGCTATTTAACATTTTTATGGTTTTGTAGAAAATATTTCCCTCTTCACCGGTGTCATGGGAGTCACTCATAATGGTAGATGTTTTTACAAACGAATATTTTTAATTTCACAAAAAAGCAATTTTGTAATTTTTAAAAATTTCATTTTTTACATATGATATAAAGTATACTTATGCCGGCTCTGAATGGATTCACTGCATACACATTTCACTTATTTGGATTCAGGTGGAAACCAATAAATGGGTTGTTTAATCTAGTTAGATTCCCCGTGCACGTAAAATTTACGACTAGGAGATTTTATTTTATTTTTTTATAGCCATAACGTTACTATTATTATGATATACTGATCTAAACGAGAGAAAATATTACTTTGAAATAGACTGCTAAAATCAGTGCCCAGCGTACTATTTCCTTTTTGTCGTTTTTCTTAAATATGATGAACATTTATTTTAATCAAATACTCATAAAACATTTTTATGCATTTTGTTTTTCAATTGTTTGATGTAAAGTTTTTAGTTTCTTTAAAAATAATATTTCTAAAATTTTAATTGGGTGCATATACTGTACATATAACTGAAATAAACATTTATATTTACTATATAAACATAAATTATGTATGTAAATCGTAACATTTTGTATTTCAAACTCAATAAAAACTATGTAGAAGCGTATATACAAAACAGAACTATTTTTTACTTTGTAGTGAAACAGACATAATGATATCGAAACTCGAAAACCAAATAAAAATTTACAGAAAATCAATTTCCATCTTTACCATACCATTTAACTTGTCTGGTAACTTTAACTTCCAGTCAATTTAACTGCAATATCTTTCACAATTCTTTTTGTTTGGAATCGGTAATAAAATGTTACCATGTATAGTATATGTTAAAATTCTATACATGTTTTATTTCATTGTGCTTTGATTTGAATTGCAGTTCAGAAATCAAAATCCAACCAAATATAAAAATAATAGTAATATAAAGTGCTTTGATCTATATTTCTAACAATTTCTTGATATTAATAGTAATTAATACCTAATAATACAAATTTAAAATATTAAACAAGTGGAAGGAGTTATATTTATCTTAAATTTTTATAGATAAAATTATTTATGAATAAAGAAACAATTTGATACTAAAATAATTTATTTTTATTTTTTTTCTTGCCAAGATACACTACTGATCAAAAAAAAAGTGGACAGCATAAATTTAAGCACAACGATTAAATTTATTGTTTTCTATCAAAATGTCCCGTTAATATGAAGGGTAGTTTAATCAATAGATTGAATTAGTATATCACTGGTACCAATATGTTGTATAATTGGGGAATATTAAATGTATTTTTAATATTATTCTTGCAATATTGCTTGATTTGTGTTTACGGTTACAAAAATTCGCTTATTGTTAAGTAGTGTTAAATCGCAATTTTTAATTCTTTTTGAAGTTTTTATGAATCAAAGGTAGCAGGTAAGCGGCAAGCATTAATTTCATTACCTTTTTTATATAATTTAACCAGTTCTCAAAATGTTTTTATCATGAATTACATAAAAAACAAAAAAAAAACATATTATTCCGATATAAAAGATTGTAGAGTGACTTTAAACAAATTTTACAAAGTTAAATCAACTATTTTGAAATTAAATTAACATAAAAGTTCATATTTTATGTATTTATTTACTTTTATTTTAAAATAGAACGACGTAGCTATCAGAAGAAGAGTGTGGAATAATTATTATTTTTAGAAAATCGGGGAAATCTATTAGAAACATTGCTGTTGAAATGTAAAAACAGGGAGTTTATGATACTAAAAGTGCTGTGCATAAAATAATTTATATTTATAAAACATGGGGAACTGTTTGACGCGCTCCAGGTTCCGGTCGATCACGGAAAACAACAGTGAGAGACAATAACGCGCTTAAGAAGTTGGTACTCAAGCATAGAAAGTCGTCATATAAACAAATCGCGGATGATTTTGAGACTTCCAGTGGTCTTAAATTAAGTCGGCATACGGTCAGAAGACGTTTAATAAACAAAGGAATAAAAAGTTATAGGTGTAGAAGAGTTTCTCTGCTTTTTACATAAAATATAAAGAAGAGGAAGGCTTGGGTGCAGAAATATAAAAAATGCTGATTGGAATAAAATAATATGGCCCGATGAATCGCGACTTTGTTTGGTATCAGATCATTCTCAAAGATGTCTACGAAGATCTGGAGAACTGTTTTTACCAGAGTACACAACCAAAAATCAGATGGGATAATGATATGAGGTTGTTTTAGTGCACAGAGTGAGGGAAAATTGTACTGAATGGAAAAAGATGTAAAAATTAACGCTACTAAATACAAAAAAAAATTACAAAAAGGGGTTTTTACAAGTATTAGCGCATTTAATAAATGTAGAATTTTAATTTTTATGCAAGATAATACCCTCTGTCATACGAAAAAAATTGTTATTGATTGGATTAATGACCACAAAATAACGTTTAAGGATGATTGACCTCTACAGGGCCCAGATTGAAATCGAATTCAAAATTTATGGTACCATACTGACAGGGAGTTACATTAATGTGATAATAAAATTTTGGAACAATTATGGACAAATATAAATAAAATTTGGAGTGAAATCAGTGTCGAAACAATAAATAAACTTATATCGCCAATGCGACGAATATTAGATGCGGTCAGGAAAAACAGTGGGGGGGCTACAAATTATGAAAATTGTTTGTAATTATATATTTAATAATTAAGTAACAATATATATTTTATAATAACTACACACATTCATTTAATTTATTTATAAATTCCCATTTATTTCCATTTTACTTTAATTTTTCCGCTGTCCACTTTTTTTTTATCAGTAGTGTACATACAGGGTGTCCAAGATAAGCGTGCAATGCATGGAGATATCCTAAACGGTAAGAGATACAGATGTGGTTAAATAAGATGAATTATTTGTAAGAAAGGGGTGAGTATTACAACATCAAAAAATATTAATAATTTTATGTGGTTCAGGCGGTATACCCAAAAAACTGAAAATTCAGAAATGACTATAACTTTTTTGGCAAAGTAGATAGGTACTTTTTGTTTGCGGTTTCTTAAAGCACTTTTTTGAGTAGAATTGATTGGTGTATTTAGAATTTTTATATCACTTTTAGTTTCCGAGTTATGAGCCCTAACTTTAGTTTTTCTTATGGGCCGCCAAGTTGGCTATATCATATTCGAACGTGTTTTTTACTCTACTTTACAATGATATGTCACATGTCATACTTATTATTAAAAAAAGTAAAAACCTTTTTTTTTGTAATAGTTTATTGTTTTTAAATATGCATTTGTTATTTTCATTTTTGTTATTGCGATTTTTGTTTAACAATTTTTGTTTTTCATGGCCTACTTAAATGTTTGTAATAAAATACTTTATAAATATCACCAATATTTAGTACTTCGACTTATTTTCTATAATAACTATGTCATGTGATATATCGTTGTAAAGTAGAGTAAAAAACACGTTCGAATATGATATAGTCAACTTAGCGGCCCATAAGAAAAACTAAAGTTAGGGCTTGTAACTCTGAAACTAAAAGTGATATAAAAATTCTAAATACACCAAACAATTCTACTCAAAAAAGTGCTTTAAGAAACCGCAAACAAAAAGTACCTATCTACTTTGCCAAAAAAGTTATAGTCATTTAAAGAAATTTTGAATTTTAAGTTTTTTGGGTATACCGCCTGAACCACATAAAATTATTAATATTTTTTGATGTTGTAATACTCACCCCTTTCTTACAAATAATTCATCTCATTTAACCACATCTGTATCTCTTACCGTTTAGGATATCCCCATGCATTGCACGCTTATTTTGGACCCTCTGTATATGTATCTTTTGACTTATACCATAGTACAGTAAAAATAGTAAAAAATTTCCAAAGAAAACACAAAAATTCCTTCATCAACGAAATTTGGTACATACATAGTTTTATACCTAAACTTTAAGAAACCGTTGAGCGTAGTCGACTAAGGTGTGAAGGGGTAGTTTTGTTGGGGGTGAAAATTAGTTTTTTCATAAATAACATCAAGATGGCTTATTTTATTGAAAAATTATCAGATGTTTTTTGTAGCTCTGTCCTAGACCTTTAATTTATTTTTTATTGTGTTCCAATACAATAAATTAAGAAAGATATAACGGTTTAAAGGTAAACAAAAAACAATATTTATGAAAAACTCACATTAAGTTTTGACAACCTTTGAGTTGAGATAAAAACAAATTCAAGTGATTCCATAGGATATGGTATGTGCTTTATATGAATCCTTGGAATTTTTTTAATTCAATTATTATTCAAATTACGACCAATCAAAGATTTATGCACATATTTTCATCCGCACATATAAGAAAAATATAATACCTTTTATGGTATGATTATTCTTAAAGTTTAGGTATAAAATTACATATGTACCAAATTTCGTTGTTGAAAGAATTTTTGTGTTCAAAAAATCTATTTTTACTGTACTATTACTAATAGTACGGGTTTTAGCTACACTCCTTTGAATTAATTTCAATATTAAGGAATTTCCGCCTCAGATTTCGATTGACCTGGTTTTAGTGTGTAGAATTAAATTAACATTTGTAAATATCTATTTAGTATCTATTTCAGATTCTAATTGGAATTCAGTCGATCCAAACGTATCTCGATTCTTGACAATGATATATATTTGTTGTAAGTCTAAGAAAATCGAACCTCAATTTACCGTGTCAATAACTTTAGATTAATTCATTGCGTCTGATAAATATCTTTATTATGCTGGACTAGATTGCGAATTGTTACAATAATTAGAATTGATTTTGATATATTGGTAGATATATTTTTACTTGTATATTTTTCTTTCTTTTCTTGGTGGATACCAACAATTGATCAATATTATCTAATTACTATTGGGATCCGTCAGATGGGAGGAGTCTAAAAAAAAAACATGGCGCAGCTAAGGGCAAATAAAAAAAAAATTACAAGACAGCGTCAATAGTTAAACTATAAGTATTATAATGTACACATATTTTAAATTCACTCATTATAATTACAGATAATATCACGCAATAACATCAAATACAATACGCATACGTTATTTATTTTTGATTGTTTACAATTTTTCAACAAACAAAGCTTTTAAATACATATTTATATTATAATAAATAAATTATATATAGGAAAAATTGTAAAATTCTTTCTTGGTACTTACTGTCCTTTCATTCATTTTATTTTTGGATGATTTAAAACATAATATTGTGATTTAATCGTAAGTTTTACTATAAACCGTAGGTTCGTCTACCTATCAGTTTTATGCTTGAATTTTTTTTTTTTTTATTATTAAATTCTATTATCATAGAAATTGTACCCCCAGTCTAGTTACAAGTTTTGCCACTAGGTGGTGTACGCTCATTCGACGGATCCCAATACCACAAATAAAATTTATAAATAATTATCTTGAAAAAAATTAGTTTATCGATTTTAGTAGAGTATTGAGCTGTGTTTAAAATACAGCTTATAGATAAAATATTAATGGTGGGTTAGATAAACCAAAAAAAACATGGTTAGTTATACCGGGTGTCCCAGATAACTTTTCCAGCATGGGGATCTCAGTATCTATAAGAGATACAGGTTTGGTTAAATCAGATGAATTATTTGTATGAAAGGGGTAAGTATTATTACCCAAAAAAATATTCATAATTCTATGTGGTTTAGGCGATATACCAAAAAAACTGAAAATTCGGAATTTCTTTAAATGGCTATAACTTTTTTGTTAAAGTAGATAGGTACTTTTTGTTTGCGGTTTCTTAAAGCACTTTTTTGTGTAGAATTGATTGGTGTATTTAGATTTTTAATATCACTTTTAGTTTCCGAGTTACAAGCTCTAACTTTAGTTTTTCTTATAGGCCACTTTTTGAATTGAATATATCATATTTGAACGTGTTTTTACTCTACTTTACAACGATATGTCACTTGCCATATTTATTATTGAAAAAAAGTCGAAATACTAAATATCAGTGATATTTATGAAGTATTTTATTACAAACTTTTAAGTGAGCCATGAAAAACAAAAATTGTAAACAAAAATCACAATAACAACAATCAAAATAACAAATGTATATTTGAAACAATGAACTATTTGAAAAAATATATTATAATTTTTTTTTCGATAATAAATATGGCAAGTGACACATCGTTGTAAAGTAGAGTAAAAAACACGTTCAAATATGCCATAGCCAACTTAGTGGCCCATAAGAAAAACTGAAGTTAGGGCTTGTATCTCGGAAACTAAAAGTGATATTAAAAATCTAAATACACCAATCAATTCTACACAAAAAAGTGCTTTAAGAAACCGCAAACAAAAAGTACCTATCTACTTTAACAAAAAAGTTACAGCCATTTAAAGAAATTCCGAATTTTCAGTTTTTTGAGTATACCGCCTAAACCACATAGAATTATGAATATTTTTTGGTGTAATAATACTTACCCCTTTCATACAAATAATTCATCTCATTTAACCAAACCTGTATCTCTTATAGATACTGAGATCCCCATGCTGGAAAAGTTATCTGGGACACCCGGTAGAACCGCTTCTAAACCCTGATGAATGTTGATTAGTAAATGAACAATTTACTAACTTTGATTATATTATTCATTAGTAGTGTCCGACCGAACATTCGACTTCGGCTTCGGCCACCTTCAGCCAAAATTTCACCTTCGGCTGAATAATCAGCTTCGGCCAAATTTGGGCCTAAGGTTTGGCCGAAACCGAAGATTGAACTATACTCGACTGTATACTCGTATTCCTATATAGATATTTATATTTTTGAAAAGTGAAGAGTAAAAAAAAGATCATTCATTATTCATTTAAAAACAATTTATGAAAAAAATTATAATTAAAGATGAAAAAAACCTTCGGCTTCGGCCAAAAACTGACCTTTGGTCGGACACTATTCATTAGGTACATTTTTTAAATCTTCATTAACATAAAATACAAATGTATTATGTAGGTATGTATGGTTATTAACATCTAATGTACATTACTCTGGGGTTAAGAAAATACAACACATCTACAAGTACAAGCATTTTGGTGAAAATATCTGTTTACAAGCCAAATAATCACAAAGACAATACAAATGTGGTATACTATTGCAGTAGACGCAAACCGACCAGAATACGATTTTAAATATGCAATTAAATTCTATACGGCTCTTACAATTACTGTGTGTACGCAGTAACGTTTAACTCCAAGCTATTATGGGAGCTTGGTGAAGTGAACCACTACACAGTTGCACTGGTTATTGCGTATGTGAAGATATATGCAGTACCATATGTAGACATTTATATAGTGGAGAATAAGACGCCGGTATATTGCTGATTTCTAAGATAAATATTTTACGAGTATATGTATATTATTGTATATATTTAATTTCATTTAACGGTATCCAAAATGAATTGAAGAGATCTAAACTTAATAAAAATAATTTAATGAAACACAAATGGAGTTTTATTTGCCTAGTTAAGTAGAAAACAAATGTTTAACATAGTGATATTTATATTGCTCAGCCCCCCGATTCAATAGTTTCATAAGTGGGCTCTCACACCGGAGTAATATAGCAATATAGCAACACAGCAATAAAGTAACAACCAATTAGAAACTAGCAATATAGCGATATCATATTGCTTTGGTGTGAGACAATATGTCCGATTCAATGTATATTGACCGATAGCAATGATATCGCTAGTTATAAGTTGCTAGTTGCTATATTGATTTATTGCTCCGGTGTGAGAGCCCACTAAGGAAACCAGTAATGAAATATTTTTTAAAAAAGATCCAGTGATCGAACAATATTTATCTATTTTTTATGTAGAACCTATAGATTATAAATTATATAATACTAGCTGTGCCCGCGGCTTTGCTCGCGTGGACTACGGAATTATTGTTTAGGATTTTTTAAAAATATAGTTGAATACTTACAATTAGTGCTAATTATGATATAAATAATATAATCATTAGACAAATATTTGAATTTAAATATACTTTACATGATGTTATTTACTGTTCTTTTATCTTTTTCTATATAATCTACATTAAGTAGAAGGCAAATTTTATCTACATTAAGTACTTATGACGATGATATCATTTATTTCGGTAAGGATTAAAGTTTTACAGGTCATAAGTCATTGTGGCTTAGATATAAAAGTTAGACATATGGTGTCGGGGACTTTATTGTAGGACTTTTGATTCTACACAGTTATTTAATACATTATTTTGTTCTGTATTCAACGGTTTAGGCAGCGTATTGCAAAACAGCGCGCCGACGGCAAAATTTGTTCCGACTTGATTTACTATTATCGTCACTGCTTAATTGTTATGTTACCTAACGTAACAAAATATAGCCTATAACCTGGCCAGAGAATGTACCTATGAATTAAAAAAGAAGTGATAAGCGCACTAACGGACAGACAGACAGACAGAGAGACGTTGAGCTTTATATATATTAAGGATATATTAGGTATGTTATATATGCCTATTGCCTGTATTATTAAAATAAATAATATTTTATTTGTACATATTTTCATAGCTTTTATTATTTTCAATACATACTTATTACTTACATACAATAATACTATTTATTTTATAAAGAAGCATGTATATGTTTGAACCTTTCACAAAAGATAGTGTACATTGTATAGCATCACATTGTTAAAGAAAAATAAAATTCAGATTGTAACAAAACAATTCAAAGATATCGTGCCGAGATAAGTCGACATTTAGAAAATTCAGACGACATCTTTAGAAGTGGAGTTTAAATGAGATTGTTATTTGAATGGAGGAGTTATTTAATTGGTACAGACCAGTGGTTGCTCGCCAGGTGGCATACCAACTTTAAGTTCAGAATTTCACTAAGAATTAAATTTTCTTATATTATACAAAAGTGAGGTTCATGGGGCGTCAATATTGACATAAAAAAGTCATAAAAAATAACAGAGGTGAAGGTGCTATTTTCAGTTGCCGCTAAAGGTGTAACGATCTGTAGCAACTGTACTGGTTCGAATACTTTTATAATCATAATATATGTATATATTTAAAACACAACGTCTCTCTATCTCTCTGCCCGTTTGTGTGCTTATTACTCAAGAACCACTTATCCGCTATATGTTTTTTTGACCAGGTAATAGGATATTTTTTGTTACGTAAGGTAACATAAGAAATAAGTAACGATAATAGTAAATTAAGTCATAAAAATCGTAAATATCTAAATAAATAATATATGCGAGATAGGGGGTTGTATTTCCTCTTAAAATCCCCACCCCACTGTATTTTCTCATCAAATCTAATGAAACTAATTACAACCATTCATACGGGACGAATCTAGGTAATATGTTCGAATGTAATTTGTTCGAAAGTAATTTGTTCGAAAGAAATTTGTTCGATGGAACTTTGTTCGAAGGAATTTTGTTCGAATAGAAATTTGTTCGAATGGAAATTTGTTCGAACAACATTTGATCGAACGGAAATTTGTTCGAATTTTTTAAATTATTTTAAAAATATGTGACAAAATGTAGACTACGAAAATCTTATATATTTGTCACGTGTAAATTAAAAAATATACGTGTAATTGATTTGTTATAAATTACAAATAATTAGCTCAGGGCCGTATTATTTTTTTTACAAATTTTATTATAAAATACAAAAAAACTTAAAAAGTTTACAATGTGTACTTAGGAATATGTTTTTTTATAACTAAGAATTATATTGTTTTTATCGTAATTGGCCTCAAATTGTTAAGGGTGTTGCTTGCATTTTGTCACATATTTTTTAAATAATTTTAAAAATTCGAACAAATTTCCGTTCGATCAAATGTTGTTCGAACAATTTTCCATTCGAATAAATTTCCATTCGAACAAAATTCCTTCGAACAAAGTTCCTTCGAACAAATTACTTTCGAACAAATTACTTTCGAACAAATTACATTCGAACAACTTTCCGGATACGATACGGAACAGTGGTGAAATATTAACTCCCGTGCAAAGACGGAGCGGGTAGTTGCATATATTTTTTTTTAGATATTTAGATACATACGAAGAAAAGTAGTTTTATAGAAAATATTTTTTATGGGCCGCTACTGATTTTCTATTTTCTATCTACGATTGTATGAAGTTTAACAATAAAATATCTTAAGTCGTTCTATTTGTATGAAATATCTCATTATTATTTGATCGTATAGATTGGATGAACTCTAAACGTCAGTATAATAGATACATATATATGACAATTATGTATAAAACATTTTATTGTATTTCATTTTTATTATTGTATTTCAAATTGAAAATAATTTAAATTAATCATCTTAACTAAAACGTTGATAAATATAATATTGAAAAATAAAAAGTTTATAATTAGTGAAGTTATAAATAGTTAGATAAAAACTAGTACCTATCTATAATATAAATTATTATGCGAAATCAACAATATATTTATGTAATTATAATTTCTAACTATTGTTATCTTTACCGAATTACATTGTATATTACTTTTTAGAGATGTTCAAATGTTAATGAAATTGATTCAAGTTCTAATAGATTCTAATATAATCGATTATTTGTACAAGACTCTATTTCAAAGGCAGCTCCCGATCGCATGTTCCATATTTTATACACCAACATCTGAAACACGCGCGAGCATTCTTTAATTAAACCCGGAAAAATATCTCTGTATTTTGTAGATTTTTTTCCCGTGCCGACGAAATTGAACACCCGGGTGGCGTCAAATAAGATCAATGACAGTTGGATTCCAGATCGAACTCGCAATGGATGAGGAGGGGTTCAAGAGGGGGAGGGGATACCGCCCGTTTGGAGTAACTGCTGTAAATCAAATTCTGTAGCAGATGGAGCTGCAGTGCCGGGTGCCGATTAGTTATTTTTCACGCGAATATCACGTTGTTGAGTATCACACCCCTCGACAATTTGTCGCTTCCTTAAAAAAACAACTTATATACATAGTATACAAATCATTTTAACTAAAAATAGTTATAGTGGAGTCATATAACCAAAATTTTATATTGAATAAAACAATCTCTCCTTACAGCGATTTTATGATTTTAAAATGTTCTAGGGTTCAATAGGAGTTCATAACTGATTTTGTGGATTTGTCCGTTTTCCGCGCGGTACTTTTTCCACAACTTTTCCGGAAAATCATCAGTTTTCCCATTTTTTGGTTTGTTTTTTGCTAATATCTCGACTTCTACTTAATGTATTTCGATGAAAAAAATGTGTTCTTACGCGTAAGGAACCGTCCTATCGATTGGTGTAGTGCGGGATACTCTGACTTAATTTATAACCTCAAAAAAAATTATATACTGCGGTTATCACAGATTTTTTGTTTTTTCTCAATAACTTTGCAAAAAATAAAAATATCTTGACGAAAATTGGAAAAAATGTTCATCTTATGATTCCAAATAAACCTATCAAGTTTCATTTAAAAATATTTTCAAATATCGCAAAAAATTAGATTTAGAAAAAAAATATGATTGACGGCGCATCTTTGGGCAAACCATCGTAGAGAAAATAATTTTATCTCAAATTGTAGGGTTTTTTATGCCCTTTAAAATGATGTATATAAAATTGCTTCTACATGTCGAAACAAATAAGTTATTTAGGTTTCTCTGAATTGATTTTGACGTTTTCGGATTGTTGCATTAAATACATTTTTTCCCGGTTAACTTTTTTATTGTTCAGAAAAAATTATAAAATTTAAAATTTAGTTAAAAGATGAGTATTTGAAACAACTTTAGCATATTTTTTTGTAATAATTAGTTGGTTAACCCAAAAATTCTGAAAAATTCAAATTTCACCCGCACAAATTAATCATTTTTGTTTGTTAAATATCGGTTCGTATAATATAAATCATTATTTTTAGTAACGAAAAAAAATTAAAAAATTAAAAAATAAATTTAATAAAATTTAAAGTTATTTATTAGAACTACATAAAATTATAAAGGATACTCGAAATTTTTGAGTATCCAATTTGTGCGGGTGAAATTTGAAAATTTCATAATTTTTTGGTAAACCAACTAATTATTACAATAAAAATATGTTAAATTTGTTTCAAGCATTCTTCTTTTAACTAGATTTTAAATTTTATAATTTGTTCTGAACAATAATAAAAATCCGAAAATGAAAAAAATCAGTTCAGAGAAACCTAAATAACTGTTTTGTTTTAGTATGTAGAAGCAATTTTATATACATCATTTTAAAGGGCATAAAAACCCCTACAATATGAGATAAAATTATTTTCTCTACGATGGTTTGCCCAAAGCCCAAATTTTTTTTACTAAATCTAATTTTTTGCGATATTTGAAAATATTTTTAAATGAAACTTGATAGGTTTATTTGGAATCATAAGATGAACATTTTTTCCAATGTTCGTCAAGATATTTTTATTTTTTGCAAAGTTATTGAGGAAAAACAAAAAATCTGTGATAACCGCAGTATATAATTTTTTTTGAGGTTATAAATTAAGTCAGAGTATCCCGCACTACACCGAACGATATGACTGTTCTTTACGCGTAAGAGCAAATTTTTTTCATCGAAATATACTAACTAAGTAAAAGCCGAGATATTAGCGAAAAACAAACCAAAAAAATGGGAAAACTGATGATTTTCCGGAAAAGTCGTGGAAAAGTACCGCGCGGAAAACGAGCAAATCCACAAAATCAGTTATGAACTCCTATTGAACCCTAGAACATTTTAAAATCATAAAATCGCTGTAAGGAGAGATTGTTTTATTCAATATAAAATTTCGGTTATATGACTCCACTATTATTGAAGCATGACAGCATTAGATATTGTATATTCCGTTTGTATAGACTATGCACACATAATACCCGTTTAATTAGTTTCGAGAAATAATTGCTAAAGCTAATTTACTTTAACACAAGTAAGATATCTCAGTACTTTGGCGTACTTCTCATTTAGTCTTCTTGTATATAATACAAGAATTACTCAACTATTAGTTGTGCAATTAAACTCGCATAGAGGATCAAGCTTTTATTTTAATAACTTTTATTAAAATTAATTAAATAAAATTATTTAAATTAGCGAAATTAGAGCTAAGGCACATTGCTTTTAGCCACCCGTCATATCCTATTTGAAAATACCAATGAACCCAATATTGGGTTTATTGGTATTTTCAAAATGGATATAGCGGGTAGCCAAAAGCAATGTGTCTATGTTTTGATTTCGCTAATTTTTTTTATCTATGGACCTCTATCTAAAGAAGTGTTTCACCAAATTTTAATTCAATTTAAAAATTATTTTAGCTGTAATTAATTAAAATTTGAAAATAGAAAACATGTTTTTCTACTTAATGGCTAGACATCATTGGATGAAATTTTCGGAAAAACTTAAGGATGATATAAGGTCTTGAAAAACACTTATTTTTTATTTTTACTAATTTTTTTTCATAGCAAATTTTTTTTTTTTCAAACATCTGATTTTACCCAATAAGAAAATTACAGGGCTCGAACACAAAATTATGTGTATTATATTAAAATCTGTATTGATGAGTATCAACCTTTGCGCATTATTAGGATTCGACCCGAGAAATTTTCCTATTTTCGATCTACTCTATTATAATATTTTTTTATTTTGAGTGGTGTATTTTTGAAATCCATGATTTGATTCTAAAGAAATTTATATGGGACTACCTCGGTAGTATAAGCTTTCAAACAAAGAAAAATCAACCGAATAGGCGCATATTTGTCGGAGTTATACCCAAAAATACTTTAAAAAATATATGAAAAAATTGAAACTTTCCTCCTTTTTTAAAGTCCATGGTCAGATTCTGTTAAAATTTACATGAGACCATCTCGAGAGTACCTATACTCTTTCAAGCAAAGAAAAATCAACCGAATAGGCACATATTTGTCGGAGTTATGCTCGAATATACATAAAAAATATATTGATTGAATTGATAACCGCTTCCTTTTTTGAAGTTGGTTTAAAATAGGAAAATTTCGGGGGTCGAATTCTAATAATATGCAAAGGTTGATACTTATCAATACAAATTTTAATATAATATACATAATATAACGGCAATTATCCACATTTTTTCCTTTCAATTATATGACAGATTGGTTTGACAGAAACTCAAAACTATTTATTTTAGCCACTTGATGGCGCCAGAATCGATGATGACAAACATTCCCAAGTTTTTCTTGTAAGTTTAACGGATTATTTTTAATAAATTTTAACATCAAACAATATGTATTTATCTTACATACAGTTCTTTAATTTGATATACGAAAGCTGACGTGAGTAAGCAGACTTTTTAATTCAGTAATGTATGTTTTTATCGTATTGTATTATAAAACGTAACCATATCCATTAGTTTTGGATAATGTAATGAACTGAGTGCACACGATAAATGACCCAACCGAATAGTCCGTACAAAAGATTTCTATGTTTGCTACATTTGTTGTGTTCGACTATTTCTATATTTGTTTTAAGTTAAAAATGGATTTGAGTGTGGCAACAGTTGCTTTTTAAAATTTTATATAAACTGATGATGAGATATGTTATAATGCAATTGGGAGGAGATGGAAAGTAACCATTTCAAGTATTGGAAAAAGTTTATAAATGGGTTTTCCAAGATTATAATCAAACTTACATTCTTTTATATTTTCAGGGCTTATTTGCACCCTTAAGGTACTAATTTAAATATGTTACTATCATTTTATTCATTTTAACTTTCGGTATTATCCCAATATAACATACTAGCATTATAATAATATTCGAGTGAATACAACCAAAAATATTTTTCCTATACACAATTTCCCACCCCTTGCAACTCTTTAGGGGTTGAGTTTTGAGAAAATTTTAATTATTTGTATTGTAAAGTACTTATGCTAAGATTCAAGTAAGTCCGGCCAAAAATTTTTTTACCGCCATACAAACTTTTACATTCCGATTTACCACCGTAGGGGTTGAATATCAAAAAATCTTATCTTAGTGGATGCTTACATCATAAAAGGAAGACACCTATGAAATTTCACTTTTCTAGATCCAGGGGTTTAGGCTCGGCGATGATGAATCATTCAGTCAGTCAGGAAATGTTATTATATGTGTATATAGATTATACATACTATAAGAATACTACAATTACCTCAAATATAACAAATAGCACGAATACAACGAACACTATACGAATAAACCTTTACACTGTACACATATTTTGAGCAAATACGATTTACCGACAAACTTTGAAAAATGTTTGGCGTGTTCGTTCTGTTCGAAGAAATGTAGGGGTGACAGGGGGAATGGCGCCATCCTATATAAACAGCAAACGATAGGTGGTGGGAAGGTCGCGAAAAGTGCTACACTCTAGCGAGCAACAGGAAAAACTGTCTCAGTATCGTCATAGTTCTTACTAAAAGTGTGTGTTTTTTATTAAATATTGCTTTTTAGTGTTTCGATCTAATTTCTGACATACATATATAAATCGGGGTAAGTATCTTTCTTTGATAATTTAGAGCCGTAATTAGTGTGTGTACGCATACAACTATTATTCAGCTACATTTCTGTGTCATATCTTTATGTGTAAGCGTCTTCACTAATCGTGAATAAGGATCATCCGGCAAATTGTCTCACTGGGGTAATGACGCCATAGTGGCGGCATAACGAAAATGAAATGTGGTACCGGTGCACTTTTTGTGGCAAGTGGGCGCATGCAGATTGCAGTGGGTTTAACTCTGCAGAAAATTATATCTGTGATTTTTGTCAGGCAAAATAGTTTTACTGATGACTATAAAAATGTAATCAATCCCTCAAACAATTTTGTAATGTTAAAGGAATCTTAAAAAAACACTTAGTGTCTTGTTATAATTTATAAAAAAACTTTGTATAGTAAAATAATGTAAGTTTAACTGCTGTTCATTACTTCCAATTTTATCTCAAGCTCACTGTTTATAATTTGCAAGAGGATGGCGGAATTACCCCGGTTCCAAGGTAATCACGAGATTGTATATATTTTTTTAAAACTTCTTTTTAAATAACTTAAAACCCCCTTTAAGCTATGTTAACGTATTTGTGCAATGCACAGTAAAACTAAATATTTCCATTATTTCATGTGTTAAGTTATTTTACATAATAGAAAAAATCATTTTTCTTTAAGGTGGTGCGATTCCCCCGGTCTCCCCTACTCACTACCCGATTATTGTTTTGTACGCAAGGTTCGCTCGAGATGCAATAAGGCACAGAAGAATCTAAATTCGCCTCTGTAAATACTTGTTTACGTGTGTATACAAACTTGTTATGTTTAGATATATTTGAGTTTTTTGCGCCCTTTTGCAGTATGAGATCGAAGCTAGTTGCAACTCAACTCATTGAAGTGTAAATGTAACTACATGTTCATTCAAGATTTTTTACTGTACCTATTCATATTATATCTATAACATAGTATACCGGGTGTCTCAGATAACTTTTCCAGCATGGGGATTTTAGTATCTATAAGAGTAACAGATTTGGTTAAATGAGATGAATTATTTATATGGAAGAAGTGAGTATTACTATACTAAAAAATATTGTCAATTCTATGTGGTTTAGGTGGTAACTCGAAATTTCTTTAAATGGTTATAAATCTTTTGTCAAAGTAAATAGGTATTTTTTGTTTGCGGTTTATTAAAGCACTATATATGTTTACTTCAACGTGTTTTTACTCTACCTACCACGATATGTAACTTGTCATACTTATTATTGAAAAAATGGAAGATTTTTTTTGTAATAGTTTACTGATTTCATTTTTTTGGGTATACCGCCTAAACTACATATAATAATTAATATTTTTTTGGTGTAGCAATGCACACTTCCTTATAAATAATTTATCTTATTTAACCAAATCTGTATCTCTTATAGGTACTGAGATCCTCAATTTAAATGATCAATATAGTTGTAAGCCATGACGTATATATAAAAATAATTTTGTGGAAAAACGCTCGGACACGTCGATTAGTATTTTTAGTTGCGGATTTTTTGACATAAGAAATTTGTATATATGTTGTCTCAAGAAGAACATATGCAGTCATCAATGATTTTTTTAAATGGAACATCCTATATATTATATATATATAATATATATATTTGAAATGTACGATAAATTCCGAAAACTTTTTGTACAACATATCACAGCCCTAAAATCAGCGATTTTTTGAATAATGACGTTTGAAATGTGTCTCAAGAAGAACACATGCAGTCAAAATTGATTTTTTTTAATGGAAAATCTTGTATATTATGCCATTTTTGAATTATATGATAAACACTTTCTGTATAACATACCATAGCTCTAAAAAAGCGGTTTTTGGAATAATTTTATTTCTTTTGTATTTTTTATTATTAAAGTTAATTAATTTTTTATTTATTTATCACATTTCATTATTCCGAAAACTGCTGATTTTATAGCTATGGTATGTTGTAGAAAAAGTGTTCAGAATTTATCGTACAATTTAAAAATGGCATAATATACAGGATTTTCCATTAAAAAAATCAATGGTGACTGCATGCATGAGTTCTTCTTGACACACATTTCAAACATCATTATTCCAAAAACCGCTGATTTTAGAGCCATACTATGTTTACAGAAAGTGTTCAGAATTTATCGTTCAATTCAAAAATGTATATAATATATAGGGTGTTCCATTTAAAAAAATCATTGATGGCTGCATATGTTCTTCTTGGGACATCCTGTATAAAATTATCTTATGTCAAAAAATCCGCAACTGAAAATATTAATCGATGTATCCGAACGTTTTTCCATAAAATAATTACCTGAATTTTAAACGAATTTGTTCCTTTCATCATGAACAAACATAAAGAATTTAATGTTAGTCTGAAATTATAAATATAACTCCAATTATTTTAAGTATGTTGGAATTATTTCAGTTCTATCAAAAATACAGGTTATTTCTAATCAATAATTTATCTAAAAGCTATTTTGCAATTAATTTTAATGATAATAATTATATGTATAGATACATATGTATTTAAAACCGTATAGTGATATATCATTAAAATAAAATAAATTACGTTTCAAAAAAAGCTCTGATTATAAGTGAAGACATTTTCATTCGTGTATATTTTATAAACATCTAAATAAGAAAGTTATATATAAGAATAAAAGAACTCTTAACAAGAGATATTCCAGTTTTGCAGCAGCAAGATATTCTTCTAACAATCCCGCTCAGTTCGTCATAGATGACAAGGTTGACAGTTTCAGGATGTTTTGGCGCTTTCATAAAATATGAAAAACCTCATTATCTACATTTTAAAATATTCCCCTTCGCGACGTTGATATTATTTCACTGCAGTGAAACTTGCAATATGTATTTTTCAAAAGAGTCAAAGAAAAATCACTAGAATCAACGAGACAGTTGCTATATACACACGGTGAAAACTATATTCGCTTTAAAATAATAAAGTAAATCTCATATAGTCCAGGAGGAATCGGCGCATGAGTACCGAAAACTATTCCACCTCAATTTTTTTATGTGATCCTCTTCAAATTGCCCTACTGATAATATAAATGCATGTTGCCATGGGGCAACCCCGGGCCATATTGTTTAAACCGAAATTGTTTAAACAATTGCAAGGAATTGTTATTTTTCAACCGGACAATTTTTTTTATATTCTTTATTGAAATACAAATAAAAAAGGCCCTTTGACTTTTTACGATAAAGTTAATATTTTTAAAGATATGAATTTTTAAAGGTTCGAAAAATCTCAAATTTGGGTACTTTCGACCCATGAAAAATATATTAAAAATAAAAATAAAATATAAATAATATTTTTTTCTTAATTCTTCATACAATAGTTAATAATATTGTAAATAGAGATCTTAAAAAATTTCATTGTTTATACCTGTTTTTTAATTTTTAATTTCGCGCACTCACAAGTATGTGTCGCTTACCTTTAAGTATCGCCGTCTCTCTCTGACTCATGCGCTGCATCGGCCTCTCTGTGTCTTGGATCATTATTTATCATTTATCTTAAAAACTATCAACTTTATCAAGATTGTTAAAGAGAGCAATGTTATTAATAATTAAATTTTCTACAATTTGTTTAAAAAAATTTATACGAAATAAATTGTAGAAAATTTAATTATTAATAACATTGCTCTCTTTAACAATCTTGATAAAGTTGATAGTTTTTAAGATAAATGATAAATAATGATTCAAGACACAGAGAGGCCGATGCAGCGCATGAGTCAGAGAGAGACGGCGATACTTAAAGGTAAGCGACGCATACTTGTGAGTGCGCGAAATTAAAAATTAAAAAACAGGTATAAACAATGAAATTTTTTAAGATCTCTATTTACAATATTATTAACTATTGTATGAAGAATTAAGAAAAAAATATTATTTACATTTTATTTTTATTTTTAATATATTTTTCATGGGTCGAAAGTACCCAAATTTGAGATTTTTCGAACCTTTAAAAATTCATATCTTTAAAAATATTAACTTTATCGTAAAAAGTCAAAGGGCCTTTTTTATTTGTATTTCAATAAAAAATATAAAAAAAATTTGTCCGGTTGAAAAATAACAATTCCTTGCAATTGTTTAAACAATTTCGGTTTAAACAATATGGCCCGGGGTTGCCCCATGGCAACATGCATTTATATTATCAGTAGGGCAATTTGAAGAGGATCACATAAAAAAATTGAGGTGGAATAGTTTTCGGTACTCATGCGCCGATTCCTCCTGGACTAATATGTGTTCCACAATAGTACAAACAACATTGTTTTTATAATATGTGAATAAGTTGAATGGCTT
This sequence comes from Sialis lutaria, assembly GCA_949319165.1. NCBI lineage: Eukaryota > Metazoa > Arthropoda > Insecta > Megaloptera > Sialidae > Sialis > Sialis lutaria. The sequence continues at coordinate 5,139,190 of OX439231.1, read as the reverse complement.
ATCGTTTATAAAATGTTCAGATATTCAAAACATTTTACGTTTATATAATTTAAAGAGTAAAAAGGTATCTTTATAATTTATATTATATCTTTGTTTTGTTCTAACATTTTGAAGTGAAACTTCTTTAGCAAGGCTACTGAATTGTAATGATCTCGACTCGTTTTAACATGAAACACTATGGAGAAGGAGAAAGTGAATGTTCAGAGCCAGCGCGTGAGTTTGAATGTGTGTGGCGTAAGATCCCGTGAGTAGAAAAAATAGTCCAGATGCGTTTTAAGTGATATTTTAGGCCTTTTTGATAAAAAAAATCACAAACTATGTATTTAGAAACCTTGAATATAATATAATCAATTTAGAAAAATAGCCCGGATGCGTATTAAGTAATATTTTAGGCCCGTTAATTGATCACATTCGATCCGGCTCGGACGGAAAAAATACTATAGAGTTTTTTATACAGTTTATGCGTTAAAATAATACGTTTGATTATTAATTTTATACTTTTAGCTATATTCATTTAATTCGCAACTTTAATGAAAACAAAAGAAGTTTGATTTCAACCGTGTGCTTATGTGGGTGAGGCACATAACACCTTTTTCGAATTACAAATGAATGAATATAATATTATAGTATACAGTTAGGGCCAAATAAAGTGTTACAAGCCATTTTATCCAGGGAGATTTAAATCATTTCTGTGGAGGACGTTTTTGGGGGACAAGAACAAATCTTTAAATTTTTTTTATTCGAAAGGTTTTTATAAAAATCTATAACATTTACCTGAAAATTTTTAATTTACTCTGTATTGTTGAAAAGTTATGATATATAATTTAATTTGATTTACTGGATACATTTTAAAACCTATCGAACATATGCCATTAGATTTATTTGTATGGAGTTACATAAAATATAAGATTGTAGCTACTGCTCATATGTATAAACCATCAAAGGAAGTATATGAAAATAACAATGTTACTGTTGATGTCTGATACAATATTTGCAACCTATTAGTACGTCTAAAGAAGCTTGTCGCTATTTAGAATATTTGAATAACAAATAAATGTTATTAATTTTTATAATATAAAACAAATGAAGGGGTTACCTTTGTCTTCTTAAGAGCTTCCCACAAATATTTTACACCGTGCCAAATAATAAAAATTGTTTCAAATAAAACAGAACACGTTATTTGACCCAACCCGTGTATGTTGTTTTCAATGTTTTGATTAGTATTACCTTTTATCAATTTTTAGTAACAATATAATTATATATGTACTTACGTACCGTACATACACGGGTAGAAACCTTGACATATTAAGGAAATATTGTTTTCGTTATATTATATAAAACATGGATTATATAATATGAGTATGTATTAAATAATATACTTGATATAGAAAATATTATGAATAAGAACACTTCTGGAAATTATTGTAAATCTATAAAGAAAACAATTTTTATGCGGATAAAATGTTTAGTATTTTTCCTCCAAAAACATTTTATGTTTATAATTCTTCAATATAAATCATTCTCTAATGCGTATCAACGGAAAGACTGATTATGCGTATCATAAATTCAATGTTATTGATTGATTGATATCTCCCAAACAACTGGAAGAATCAATAACAATGGTTTCGTTATAAAATGAAAGCATGTTATATGAGTAATGAATGTGTTTAACTTGTGATAAAATATCTTTTAGAGCAGTGGTTTCCAAACTTCATGTAACTACGCCTCCCTTTAAAAAAATTTAATCTCTGGCGCCTCCCCCCCACCCCCATTTATTTCATAAAATTATACAGACATATTTTAAAAAAGTATCAAATGTATATTTTTTTGCGTATAAAATTTATTTTTAATGCGATGAATAAGCTTGTTTATTAGCACAAACTTCATTAAATCTAAGGGGAGTGATTTCACTCTGAATTTTTTTATGATAATTCTATCAGTTTTGCTTTTTCAATAATAGTTGTCAGTCAAAAACTACACAGTAACGTCCCTTTCAGAAACAGAAATTATGTATATGTATAATGTATACAAATATAATGTTGTTATAAAAGTTTATTTATAATTATATATTTTTTATTTATACACCTTAATGTGATGTTATGAAAATGGAATTTCTGTTAAACTTGTCGCGCCTCCCAGTTTGGAAATCACTGTTTTAGAGTATAATATGTATATCTGAATATTTGTGACATTCACCATTACACAATCAGGTATTGATATTATAAGAAGTGGCAAACAGGATGGATATTTAGGATCATTAACTGACAGTGGACTTACCTACGTATGTTTAAAAATATGGAAAGTTTGAAAAATGTTCGTATTATAATTAAAAACAATTTGTCGAGTTATTTATTACATATGTTATATTGCAAATAATAATTTCGATACTTTACCAAATTACTAATAAAAGTTTATATCTTAGGAAGATTTTGAAGGGTCAAAAAGTGATTTAAATTGGAAAAGCAATGAAAATAATTAAATATTAATAATACACATACATATGATGCATGTATATATCTATATACCTATACATAATATTATGTAATATATGTACATTTGTACATATATGGAGGTATATACTTTAATGATTATATTGAATTATATAAGACCTATATAACTTGGGGGAATAGAACCTACTTCATTTTATTAATTTTGCCAACAGACAAAATCTGATGTCGAACACCTATTTTCTTTACTCATCGCAGCAAACACTTCACTGAGTGACGTCATTTTCCATCTCCACATCCAGCTCAGTATCCAACAGAAGTCGCAGCTGACAATCGAGCAGGCAAAATAGCGTCGTGTGCGGCGGGTAAATCAACTGCATCGCCTCCCCCCATGTACGTGTTAACCAGCGATAATCGGCCCATCAACATAATCCTTTTCTATCTTGTATTCCTGATAATTCCCACTACACTAATAATAAGTCAACAAAAATTACTAATGATCTGTTGGAAAAGGAATGAATCAAACCGATACTAATTATAATAATCATAATTATCATTCGTTTACATTGTAATTGGTATATTATTATTCAATAATACATATTTTGAGCTCGTTAATATTTATTAAAATGATTATTTGGAAGTGTATCATAAAACTCAGTAATTGAGTTAAATACACCTTTATAAAAACAGTCAATTTTGTTGACATTAATTTTATGTTATCTTTATTACGAGTATCGTAGTTATTGTTTTGAATATTTTTGATAAACGAGTATGATTATTTTTAATGCAAATATCTGGGAATCATATATATGCATGTATATTAAAGTTAGTTATGGTAAGGATTTTATGTTACATGAATAATAATAATTTACATGAAGCACGCGGTGATACATTACAAATGAAATGAATGCAGCGTTCCTGTAAAATAAAAAGCTTTTTGCAATTATCCGAGTTGCCCCAGAAAATGATACCATATGGATTCTATATACGCAAAATATAGATTTAGTGTAATTCACCAAATGGATGTTGGCTACAGTATTTAAAGGATGAGCAGTAAAAGAGGTTCGCTTAGCTCAAGGTTAGTAAATATACAGGTTGTACCATCAGCTTGTCAAAATCAAGACAGGAGAGATGGAACTACGTCATTTCGGGTGCCCAATCATAACAAATTTGCAAGCCACTTTACTTTATTCTATTACATTTGAATGTCACCCGGTGTGACGTATTCTCGCGCGGGCGTTGATTGGTCAAAAGCGATGGTACAACCTGTTTATTTACTAACCTTGCGCTTAGCTAAAGTTTGCAATTCAGTGAGCATTACCAACTGTTAAAAAATTATTGAAAAATAAAGTAGTAATAGTCAATTAAAACATATTTGTGGCAACAGCGCAAACGGCTTACATATGTTTGTTAAGTTTGTTAGTAATGTATTATAGTATTACACACATTACACACATATTCACATATTACGTGCATAGAGAAAATATTACATAGAGTCAGTGAGCCATAGCACTTTATGTAAGTGGACGTTAATCGTAAATAATAAGAAAAATGTGAACATACTTGAGTCTCTCAACAAACTGATTTATTTGAAAAGATAGATAGCGGTTCACATTTTTTTCTCTTTCTGCTGACAGTAGTATCAAGTTAGTATTTTCGGCTGGTTTACTGTCTCTATGTAATATCATCTCTATGATGACGTGTCAATTCTATCCAACGTTGCCAAATTTCTTAGCTTGAGCATGCCTATACATTTCTAAAACCACTGTTTTTTTGAATGAATATTTTTTAAACGAACATTAATAGTGATAATTTATAAAGGTTCATAGTTCACGACAGTATTTTTTACAGGATTTTAATTACAATAGTGTTATCGATTGTATTATACAACATCATAAGGGCTTGTGAGTAAGAATCCAAATTAGAAGACAGAAGAAAATTTTGAAAAAAGAAAATTCCATTGAATCTCATTAGAATTGTGAATATTTTTATAAATTTTAGATCAACAACTGTTATGATGTCGCTAACCAACTTCTTTAAGTGAATAAGTGTTAGGAGATTCGAATGTTGCTGATGGTGTCATTATGTTAGCATATAATAATTTTTCTCCATCAGTTAAGGTAGATCGCTTATAAAAAGAATGATTAGTAGAGGTTCTGGTATGAATCCATAAGGGACTCATCGTTTTACTAACTTATGTGTTTTTCAAAGAAGCAGTAGTAATTTTATTGCTAGGGGAGAGTGGGGTAATAACGAACGCGCATTATAAGAGGAATGCTAATGTTCCCCCTGCGTTTACCGACAGTTATTTCGGCCTATATCTAGTATCGGGCCGTTAACGGTCAGTGTAAATCACACACACAGTACAAAGTAAAATGAATCATATCATACTAGTTGTACCCGTGTCTTCGCTCGCCTGGACCATAGATTTATATAATGGACTGAGCATTCCTTATCCAACTGTGAAGTAAATACTGGTAAAAAAGTGTAACAGATACAAAGCGATTATGTAGCCAATACCTGTCTCTTTCTAGAATTCTAATTGGCCACGACACAGGTTTGCAGTGATTACAGACCTACAGAAAATAGACAGGTATTGGCTACATATTCGCTTTGTCTCTTTAAAGAGACTATGGTCTATAAAGTCTATGGCCTGGACCTTAGGATTTTTGAAAAATATAGTTGAATTATTTAAGATCTTTTGACTTTACACAATTTTAAACTGTATTATATTGTTCAATATTTAGCGCTTTAGGCAACATATTGCAAAAGCGCGCGTTGGTGATAGTTTTTTTCAGACTTAGGAAATTCAACCCTTAGCTGCTCCACTTCTCTAAAATAACGTAGCTGCCACACTTGGGTCGCCTCGTACCCCAACACTAAAATGCTAACTACTCGTAAGCTATTGAATATTTTAATTCAATAAAATTCCTCTATCATCTTTGAACGATACGGAATGCACTTATATCGGTTATTTAAAAAATATATAATATTTAATATATTAAAAAAATTTATAACCTTGTAAAAGTCGAAAAAATGTTTTTTTTTACATAAAAATTTATGTAATTTTTCACTTAAAAATCAAAAATTTTAGGCTGATACTCTTGAAATATGACACTTTAAGGAAAAAATAGTGTGGAAGTAGCCGTTCGAAAAAATGTATTTATTTTGACATTTGAAGTCAATGAAAAAAACATCTTATTTTCTCGATAAAAAATGTTTTTATTTATTTATAAAAATTAATTAATTATATGTTTATTCCTCATAAATATATTAATTTTGACACAACAAAATCAATATTTTGGAAAAATATTTTTTAACAGGGGCGTACTAAGAATTTTTATAATTACTAGTTTCTAATAAAATTGTATAAAAAGAATATGGAAAAATTAAGAAATAAACAAAGAATTGAAAAATTTCAGGATTATGCAAAAATAGTTGATAGGCCAGGTGCGTATTAAAAAATACAGTTGCCATTTTCTAATAAATGAGTTTTTATTCATAAAAACATATTTTAATTATAAGTTTAATACGAAAAAATCTATATTTTGGAACATTTTTTATATACCACTTAAATTATTTTAATTATATGTTTAACACGAAAAAATCTATATTTTGGAACATTTTTTTTATATACCACTATATTCATGACAAAAAATTAGTCGATGATTTTCGTAAATCGGTCGCTTACACGATGAACATGCCTCTTTTGTTTTTTTGTCCTCTTGACGAGTGCAAAAAGCACTGTAACCGCACTCATTCATAATTTTGTTGATTATAATTAATATCTTCAATCAAGATACCAGCGATAGCATTTTTTTAGATTTTTCGTAGACGTATAAACCGTGAACGTAAATATACGCCATCTTATAAAACACAAATAATATTGATTTTTATCGGAAAAAAAATCTAGCCTTGTGAAATATCATGTAGTTACCTTTTTATACAAACAGAAATTAAATAAAACAAAAATTTTTTTTTAGAAAAAAATCACAAAATCACCATTGATGACACACTGGGGTCTCAGACGGCACCACTCAACTTGTCGTGATGACCACAATTAGACTGACGCTATTAAAATTATGCTAGGTCCTCCAGAGGGAAGATAGTTAATTGGACTAACGTTAGAGGTCGCCACCAAAACTATTTTCAAAAATTTAAACAGCTTAAATTGAAGTTGAAACTCTGTGGGGCGCCTGGTACCAATTTATGTTAAATATTTTGAAAAAAATATCATAAAATATTGTATATTTCATTTGTATAGAATAATGGTCGTATGCTTTATATGTATAATTACAAAAAGGTAAGCCACTGGTTTTTGCATATAATAACATAGAATCCCTTCCTAAATCCTGTCCATACATGAATACACAAAACACATTAATACATATTACATTCACACAAATACACAAACAAGGGGGGGTACCGAGCGTCACACCCTTTTACCCATACACCGTCGCATATATAGTCAGTGGAGAATGCTAAAAAATTTATAGTGCGGCTATGGTTAATATTGTTATGTGTGGTGTGCTAATAGGGAGATTATATTAAGCCCAGCTTTCAAAACTTTCCAACACTCATAACTGGTGGCACGAGTTGTAGATGGTGTTGCCAACTTTACACACTAACTATACCTAACTATGCATGTGTGATCGATGGAATTACATATGTATGTGCATTTTGTCTGCAGAGGTTAAGGGTTAAATGGATTACCCCAAAAACTATTTTTGTAGATGAGGAGAGTGAAGATCACTAGATAAATGTTTGATTTTATGTATTTGCCTTAACTACACCACTTATTAATTTTTATGGAATTCAAAATTATTTTTGGTAGTGTAAATTAAAAAAATATATAGAAAATATACTTTATTTTTATGCTGGTAAACTAATATTTTTGTTTGTTTGATTCGTCCCGTTTCTTATATAAAAATGATATAAATAATATTCTGAAAGTTATAACATTAATACACAGATAACATAAATATACCTATTATAAACTAGTTGATATCCGCGTCTTCGCTCGCGAGGATTTTGAAACTAATTAGAACTCTCCATATACTTTTGATCAAATCTAAAATCAAAAAATTTATAGTTGTATTTCATATATCAAACTTCATTTTGTCATAGAAATATTAACACAAATACAAAAAAAATAAATAAAAAATAACTTAGTCGAGGTAATCTACTTTGATATTTAAAAAAATGCATATAAATCGGTTGATACTCCCATTTCGTTCGAAATATTCGTAAAATTTCATTATACAGGGTCCTCCAATTGTGCGTCCGGCATTCCTAGCGCACTTCCCGTAAGAGATAGAAAAAAAGGTTTGGTACATAATCATCATCAGTACGGTCTACTTCGGTGCATAAAAGTGTAATAAAAAGGTTAATTTTATTAAAAGTATTAAATATCTGAGAAACTATGGGGTTTAAACATAGGATATCCCCTAACAAATTGAAAAGGAGAAAAAACCCCATCGAATAGCGAAATAAAAAAAGGGTAGTCACATTTGAAAAAAATGAGTTTTATCATTTTTAAGTTTACAAATTTTGACATTTTTTTATGGACAACCTGTAAAACTGAATTGAAATTAGTTATTATCAAAATGTTACTCTTTATCAGGACTAATATTATCATTAAAAAAATTAATCTCTTCAAAAAAACGAGGTCGCTACGATTTTTTAAAGTTGACCCTGTTTATGGATTATTTTTCGGAAAAAACTTTATAATTTGGCAACAGTCACTAAATCAAAAAATTAATAGATGATAATGTGGGGGTTAAAATATGACATCGGAATACTGAAAAAGTTAAAGGGGTTTCCATTTTAAAAAATGTTTGTTTTTGTTACAGCGCAAAAATGGGACACCTTGTATTATTGAAAATAATTTTACGACGTTGATCTTTTCAAACCAATAATATTATGTACCAAATTTTTTTTTCTATCTCCTACAGGAAGTGCGCTAGGAATGCCGGACGCACTATTGGAGGACCCTGTATATTTGAGTTCGTTGATCTTGTTTTACAATTCAAAATAAGAAAAAAAAATACAAAAAGATAGATATGATAAGAGTCCTATGAGTACAGCTCTGGTTACTGAAATTTTAACCCCTAAGGAGTTGCACTCTTCCTGTACAAACTTTTACACCCCGTTGCAACAAAAAATTATAATTGATTTAAACTAGTGAATTTATTACCTCTAAAGTTATTGAACATAAAAACAACTCACGAGTAAATTCTACAGCACTGTATATATTTATTTATTTAACTTTCGATGTATGCAACGACATGTTGTTGTTTACCTTAATTGTTTGACTTGCAAATAAATTATAATACTAATATTTATTATTACATTGACCCCGAATCGTTGGGGTAGATGTAATACGATGCCACTCAATTTTCATTTGTGGTTAAATTTTTTAGAAATTATTTTTTAAAAGTAAATAAGTAGTGTACCTGTTAACATACTCTAATATATCCATCCCAGTAAAAAAATTGCGTAAAAGCTTTGCAGTACTTGCAATTAACAAAATATAGAATATACAATATTAGCGAGGATGTTTACATTTAACTCACTTCATAAGTAATTTTTGCAATGTGACAATACATTTTTCAATATTATTTAAAGTAATCCATACTGCCTTTAGGTGGTAATGCAGCATAATAGTTTTTTCCAATCGATTGCTGTAAAAACATAGACATTTAATCTCCATTGTTGACTAAAGACAGAAACCATGGATGTGTTAAAAGAACTGAAGGCTAGCCACTTCACGTCAGCGTCGTTTCAAAAATATCCGGTATATTATTAATTAACATTGTTTGACGAAATTTTCAATGCTAATTTCTCATATTATTAATAGTGAGTCAAAAAGTTTAATAACAGTTACTTATATCACTACAAATAACTTAACTTGAATTCAAAATAATCAGCTGAGTACCTGTAAGAGAAGTAACATTTATGATTAAAATTTTGCCAAACTTTAAAACATTATTTAAAATAAAAGAATGATTTCAAAACGCAACCTACATGGAAGTTCGTCAATTAGGGTATAATTTAGGATATACATATATATTTATGTAAACTTATTTTACATATGTTTGATTCTGTGATCTTCAAAATAAATAACGAATTAAAAGCTTTCTGCTGTTATAAAACTTTATATGTATTAAAAAGTAAATAATCGTACTTGTATCTTGCATGTAATGAATTTTGATGTCTCATAAAAACTCGTCATTAGCATACATATCACCTTTACTCGAACGATACATTCAGCATCACATTGAGATTCATTCTGATTAAAAAGTATACTTATTCTTTGTTTCTACACGTCATTTGTAAGTTTCTAAGTCATTTTCTTTTTTAACAATAACCGACTGTGTTTTGTTAACTTTGAACGGTTAGTATTTCTAGCAAAAGAATAGAAAAGTACTTAGGAGTGAAGAACATTTTATTTTTGTTTCTGGATATTGTAGTATAATTAAAATTCTTTGCTCGTTATATTTTTTGTAAATAATGAAATAGTTTGTATTAACAAATCGTATCTTCTTGTTATATTTTAGATTAATATTTATATAATTGTTTTCATATAAGAGGTAAGCAAAAATTATAAAAAATAACACTTATCGTCATCAGTAAAAAAATAAAATAAAATAAAATAAAAACGAGATATTAAAATCTCAACATACAGGCTGTCCCAGGACTGTGTCAAAGCTCAATATTTCATATTATTATAATAATTAGAAGAAAACTTTAAATGCAAAAGTTGTCAGGCTAGAGCATCGGCATAGTTTGAAATTAGTTACATTTATACAGAGTGTCCCATAACTGCGTTACAAACCAAAGTTATGTTTTTTTAAATACAAACTATATATTTTTATTTGATAATCTAATAGCATTCATTTTTCTGAGAATTTTGATATATCATTATTGGATTATACAAAGGGGTTTAGAAATAATGACCAATTGTGTAAGAAAATAAGAACATTTTCAACACCTTGTAATTTTCTAATTACAACAAAAAAAATTGTTTTCTGTTTGAAGTAGTTTTGGCATATTCTCTATTATTGCGATATTATGTCAAACATTTACAAAATTGTATTATTTGTACAGGGTGTATCAAAACACTAAACCTAGTTTTTTTCAAAATTTTCAAATCGAACACCCTATGTATTTTTACATTTTCGAATTGCCTGTTCAATTCTCAACACATTTTACAAAACCATGTTGCCATTTTCTTACAAAATTGGTCATAATTTCTAAACCTCTCTGTATAATCCAATAATGATATATCAAAATTCTCAGAAAAATGAATGCTATTAGATTATCAAATAAAAATATATAGTTTGTATTTAAAAAACATAACTTTGATTTGTAACGCTGTTATGGGTCATCCTGTATAAATGTAACTAATTTCAAACTATGCCGATGCTCTAGCCTGACAACTTTTGCATTTAAAGTTTTCTTCTAATTATTATAATAATATGAAATATTGAGCTTTGACACAGTCATGGGACACCCTGTATCTAAATCCCAACAGTCAAAATTCTAACAAGTTTATACAGCCGATGTCGAAATTATTCGGCTAGTTACCGGACAGACAATTTTCTAAAAACATGTTTTTCGATTGTAGGGGTCTTGAAATATCAAAATTTATCAAAATTAAGCAAGATATTGTTCAACCAAACATAATAGGTACTTTTCGTAACACTGACATGATAAAAAAAGACACTTTTGTTTTTGTGCTTACCGAAAATGTATAATCTGAGAGCTTTAATATGTAAAGCCACAGTAGTTCACATAATACACGAAGTGTATTATAGTGTGGAATATTTTCTCTAAAATAAAATAAAAACTTTAATGAAAAACTTAATATGAAAGTAAAAACTGTCTAATAAAATTTTAAAATTATATTTAAGTACGTATAGTTCACGGTTATTGTAACAAAATTAAAATTCCGCTCTGCTTTTTATAAAGCGCTTTTAATCCATGCGTCTACATCCAAAGAGCCTGTTCCAAAACTAATCTAATGAAAAACGTTCACGTCAAATTAAAAAACTGTATAAAACGTAATAGAATCGCTATAAAATTTAATTAAAAATAACACTATCATACACCTACTATTACTAAAAATTTATGGTTTTTGTTTCTTTGTTATTATTCTTAATGTAAATATTTTTGATACATAACGATTTTACATGGAAGTACCTACTTTTATAGAAATACTTTCTTCATATTTTATATTGTATGTTTATGTTTTGCGAAAAAAAATTTTAAAAAGTATGAAAGGACCCCGTAGAATCCTTATGGAAAAAGGCTTTCGGTCAAATTCTTTGAAACTTTGAATTCTGATAGTCCTTGATGAGTAGATCGAAACCGTCAATGGGCACTGAGTTCTAAAAACTCAAACTTTAAAGATATAGCCCTCTGAAATTGGAAATCATGTCTTTAATTTACAATTTTCTTTTGTAGAACCTTAATTTTCGCACATAACTATTTGTATATGTTCCCAAAGACTTATATAATCGATTGCCGCAATAAAAAGGTCAACTTCTCAATTCATTGAGAAATGACAACACTTAAATCTTATTGTTACGATGTTTTATTATAAACCAATCCAATTGTTTCATGGAACCAGCAGTATTAAAAAAATAGCCAAGAACTTGCTCTGAAAAATGATATATCTACTAGTGAAAACCAAACTAAAATCGGTTCAATAGTTTTCGATATAATCAATAAAATATATAAAATAAGCTTCCTTTTATGTATGTAGGCAGAGTTAATTAGTTGTACAAAAGTCAGTTGTGTGGAAATTGTGTAGTGTATAATATACCTCAGATAATTATAAGGATTCTGTTAGTGAAAACCGCACTAAAATCGGTTCAGTAAATTTTGAATTATTTGAGGTTTATTATACACTAAGTACACAATTTTCACAAAAAATTATTTTTTTATAATTAATTAACTCTAGTTACATAAAAGGAAGCTTATTTTTGTATCTTTTATCGCTTATTTCGATAACTACTAAACCGATTTTAGTGCAGTTTTCAACCCCTAGTTAAATAATTGTTCAGTAATAATATAACTGGTTCTATGAAAATACGATTTAAGTGCTGTCATAGCCTAATTAATTGAAAAGTTACTTTTTTATGGTGGCAATCGATTATATAAGTCTTTGGGAACACATACAAATAGTTATACGAAAATTAAGGATCTATAAAATGTTCTATTGTAAATTAAAGGCGAGCATGATCCCTAACTCAGAGGGCTATATCTTAAAAGTTTGAGTTTTTAGGACTTACATTAGTGTACATTGACACTTTTGATCTACTCATCAAGGACTATCAGAATCCAAAGTTTCAAAGAGTTTGACCGAAAACCCTTTCCCATAAGGATTCTGCGGAGTCCTTTCTCTCTGGTGTAAGAACTTTTTATTTTCTTTTGGTCTATGTTATCTTTTGAATTATTTAAATAATAACAATTTAGATTAGAAAAAATCGAGTATAATTAGTTATATTTGTTTTGTAGGTTGCTAAAAAAGAGCCGGTGTCAGCAAGTAATAATTTACAAATTTTATTTGTCATAAAATTCAGCATGATGGTTTTTATTAACATAATTAATTACAGACGTCTATCATTTTTGTGTCGAGACATTATTAAATGGGAGGTGAAATACAAGACGCAGCGCTTTCAATTAACGCAGGTGTTGTTAAGTTGATCAGTGTCGCACCCTGACGGTACAATCTTGTACTACTCGCTCTCGTTTTATAGATAATTAGAGCGGAGTGCTGTTCTGTGTCAACTACTACCGACATTGTCTGACTTCCATCACTGTAGTTTTATAATGTCGTCGTTTTATTTCGCTCAGACGTGATGATCATTTGTTCACGCCAACGCCGGTGGTTCTCTCGAACTTTACAAGCACATTTTATAGTCAATATTACGTAATAATATATTATTGTCTGTTTTATTATTTTCTGTGTACTGTGTAGTTAAAATAGTACGGCATTTACGTGTACATTGTACGGATTCACAGTAATAATAATAAACTGATGTGGTCATCGCATGACATTTCACCCATACTCAGTTGTTTATCGTTTTGTCAAATGAGTTTAGAGATTTTTGGAGGAAAGGGGATAGTTAAAATGTATTAAATTGAAAGATAATTGTACTATTAATATTTACATATATGTATAATAACAAGAGCTACTACCTATATCTGATACACCCAATTCTGTTTTTACACGATCTTTTTTTACACGGTTTTGATTTAACACGGTCTAGAAAAAAAATTGATTCCGTTTTTACAGGATTTCATTCGATTTAACACTATTAAAAAAGCTATTTGATTTAAATTTAAAAAAAAATAATAAATATATTTAGTAAACCTAATCTTCTAGGAATTTTTTTATCTGTTATTTATAAAATATGTAGTTAGGAAATTCCCCTTTCTAATTTATTTTCATAGCAGCTTAAGTATATATTTTAGTCTTGTACGAGTTTTCAGTTTCTAAACTTGCGATAATTTTATATTTATGTTTCTTTTACTTTTAGAATTAAATTGTCTTTTATTTTTATGAAATAAACTGTGCATGAATGCACATAAAAAATTAATTTATAGTTTTTTTTTGTATGCATCATTTCATTATACCTATTTTTTTACAGGGTTGAAGGATATGGAACTAATCCCCTTTTTTCTATGTACTTCATGTCTTTTTTTACACGGTTATTTCTGGAACGTATCTACCGTGTAAAAATAAAATTAGGTGTATTTTTTGAAATCATGAAAAGAATAACAATGTACATGTAAGTGGAAAAAATGACGGTTTATTCCGAAACTGTTAACAATTTATATTTTCGGAATAGACTCATGTATGAAAAATAAAATAATTTATTGGCTTACTCTGGATAAATACTTTCAATTAGAAACTACCGTAAACCGGGGTTACTTTGACTCACGGGGTGACATTGATCACCACTTCTACTCGTTGTACATATATGCTTTTGAAGGAAAAACGGAACACATTTTTTGCAATTTTTTTTACGGTTGACAGCACTGATAGTAACGTCATTATCGACCTGACGCGATTAATGCGAATGCGCCGATATTTTTTGAGAAAAAAAATAAAAAGTTGTAAACAATGTTTTAATGAATTTTCATGGTTGCAAAACTTTACTGATAACTTTTTATTTATAATAATCATAAAAATGTTAACACATCATGTCAATAGGTCGTTATCGAACATTGCTATAAAAAATTTAAAAAATTCTAACCTCAAAAATGACAACGTGACTAAAGAATATTGTGTCCGATGTGTCTTTGATCAACTATAGGGTTTACATTGATCATGCAGTCAAAGTTACCTAGAGGTCACTGCGTCCCCGGTGAAAACTGAAAATAGCGCGCCCCCCTCTGGTGTAACTAAAGAACGTACTTTTCGTTGTCATCACGATTTTTCTGCCCCTAAAACTTATTTTTGCGCCCTGTTTCAGATTCTGATAACCTTTTTTAGTCCTCATGTCACATTAATCCCAATAATACTATTCTGGTTCATTTTTCCCCCTCCCCCACCCCCTCCTCTAGACTTGATCATAGACTCCCCCCCTTGGCTATCCCCCCTAGGCTTGGCGCACCCGTTTAGAACTCCAGCTACATCACTGCCCATAACTAACAGCACTATTTATAGTTATTTTAACCTTTTTTGTCATTTGTTTTCAATTATTTATTAATAGTCCAGTCAATCTAGCAAGTAAATAAACGATAAACGAATTCGACCGACCTATATGATATTTCAAAGTTCTATTTATCCCTCACAAAAACGTAGTAAAGATTTGTTATTTCATTGGTGCTAGATTGACTGAACTATAACATATTCTTTCAAAAAATGCCTTGTACCTATAAGATAAGTAACCCAACATTATAAAAACGTTTGTAAGTTTTGTTCTTGTTGACCATTTTTTTTAAATCTTCCAATTTCTGCAATAAAAATAGGTGGTATCAAAGTAACCCCACTCTCAGTTTAACTTTGATCACGTCCTTTTTATTTATTTTTTTACAAAAACTATTGGGCCATTTTTTTTATTTGGCATATCGATAGTATGAAAAAAAACGATACTTCAGTTTTTTTTTGCAAATTTTTATTCACCATACTATAGATTTTACAGACCTTTAAATTTCAAAATTGATCGAAGTAACCCCGGCTTATGGTAGTGAGAATAACAATCGACCTATTTCTTTTAAGCTGATTCGAAACAAATATAATGTATACTTATTTTTCCATAGTAAGTTTATATTTAACCATTAAATTATTTTTTAATTTCTAATATAAATTATTTCTCATTTGAAAGAACCCCTGAGATTTTATGTTCAATATTAATTTAAGTTTCTTATAGCGGTACTTGTTAGTAAGATATTAAAATTTTTCAAATAAAAAGAAACTTCTACATACCGCAATAAGAATAAAGCGAGATGAGGAAGGTAGTGGGTTTCAAGAGTTATGCAAGCAAAATATAAAACTTTTTCAATTTCTGCAGCACCTGCTTTTTTAGTTTTTATGTATTGTATCAAATGTGTACGAGAGCAATATTTAAATATTTAATCCAACGGTGAATATCTGTAAATTTAAATATATTGTGTGTAGATTTACAAATATAAATTGTTTTCATCCAATTGTGTATAAAATTTGACCTTCTTCAGGTTTTAAAATAAAATAAAGTATGAATACTATAATAATAAAGTATTTTTTTAAATAAATCTGACTGCGAGTAATGTTAATCTGGTAAATTCGAGCAAGTATTAAATAAACCAGTAAGACAATTTAGTCCATACACTATTAGTAAATATCTGTAATACGCTGATAACCGTACCTCCGAAGAAAATATAAGTTGCGACAAAAGTCATGTAATGAATTAAATTTGATATCATAACTTTTGAACGAAATGGATTTATTAAAAACATTTTTTGGAAATAACAGTTTATTAGTTTTGATATTTTTTGCATAATGTCTGAACAATTATATCAGGTTTATTCTTTTCATGGAATTTATCATTAAAGTTTTAAACTGCTTTAAATTTTGTGGCTTCTCGATGTCCACTTTTTTGTTCAGGAAACCTCACAGGATGAAGACTATTAAATATGGTGAACAAGGTGGTCAATCAATCAAAATCAATCAGTTTGGAAAGTGTTGCTTCAAAAATTGCATTGCATTTCTTGGTGTGTGAGCTGTTGCGTTATTCTGTTGGAATGAGATATTGTTAAAAGAGATTTTGAGTGCAAATTCAAAGAATAGGTCACAGTTATCACTCTCTTTACATTTCCATTATTTGATTGTTTTAATAAACTTGCCAGAATAAAAATTCCACAGAACATGTATTCACTGTAACCTTACTACCTTACCTACAGTGTATTAAGTTGTTAAGTAAGAGCGTATACGGCATTACTCGCAGTCGGTAAGTTGTACAAACTTAAATCTTTTTCATCAGGTTCAGGAAACCTTCGCCTATTGCCCTTTGATGAAAAATTTTAGTCTCTTGAAAATAATGTAATGATCAGTTTTTCCCCCTTTTTGGGCACTTTCCCTATTGAAAATGTACTTGGTCGCCACTGTATAAGTCATTTTTGGCCCTTTTAGGTGCGTGCACAAAAACGGCTTCGAAATGTTTCGCGTACACGTCACTCAAATCGCGGTTTCTGTGTTTCTCTGATAAAAGATCGGCATAAATTGAATTTTTTTCATAAATGCGCAAAAGGCGGGAGTTTCTTGAACCTGATGAAAAAAGATTTAGGTTTGTATAACTTATAGACTATGATTAATGCCGTACACGTTCTTACTTAACACACTGTAATATTACCCATACTAAAGAGAAAATGTTTACCTACATCTACAGTAAGAACAGTTGAATTGTTCACCTGCGACGCGGACGTAAGTATTTCTTAAGAGGTATGGTCGCCAATATATAGAGATTAACTAACAATAAGATGGTACCGCAACTCAATCAATTTACGTACCGAAAAAAGGAATACTTAATGACTGTCCTAACTCATATTTTTTCCTGCGTATTTTTTTCTCAGTAAAATTACAAGAATATTTTGAGATCATTTTTTGAAGTCAGTTTTGTGATATTTTCGAAATTATGACTTTGAATATTATTATTTAAAATATTGCTATTAAAATTGTTCATAAAATTCACTGCTATTGTTTACACTAATGAAAAAATATTTTTGTAGGCTAGCATTTTCTCCATATACCTACAATTGTTTCCGAGTAAAAAATATCAAATATCAAAGAAATATAGAAGTCAAAGAAAAACTCATAATAATATAATAAGATTTCGCATGAAAAAATACTGGTTTCTATTTAAAGAAATATGTTGACCTTCAATAACCCCTAAAATTGACCTCAAGCTCAAGAACAAAGTCAATGGCACCATTGATTGTCCTTCTCTAAACCCTTCAATTTATTTCTAGAACATTTTGTGACAAATCGCATCATTTTCAAGATGATTGCGTGTATAAATTAAAATGGGACATCATGTATAGACTGATTCGTTCGTGCCATAGTCGGGTAATAACGACAAAATTGTAAACGTAACATATTTGATATCTAAGTATTTGTACCTATAAGCCTATCTTTATTTTTGTATTGAAATTTATCTCCATAACATGAATATTAAAGATATTTGACATTTTTGCGAAAACTAGGGCACATAATTATATTTCAACTTACTATTTCAATAAATATTGTGTTTTTGTACATATTTTATAATATACAAAAGCAGTTGAGTTTCGTTTGAGACAACAAACGCTCCTCCACTTTAATCACGTTAACTAACGCGAGTGGACGAACGGTTTATCAGCAACTTCAAAGGGCCTTCATTATATATTATGTACAGTAGCATTTTGGTAATGAAATATGAAATGCAGATAATGACATAGCACACAGAATTCTATATCGTATAGTACATTCTCTTTTGTGAACAATATTATATAATTTATGGTACCTATATAACACAACTTGTTATGTAGATAAAAATATATATCAAAATTGATTTACTAATATTATCGTTACTTACGAGAAAGCTTTACCTTTTAACTTCAAATATAGGTACTATTTATTATATTTTTATATAAATATTAATAACATAAGATTTTGTAATAACGATTAGAAAATCTTATAGATTGTAATATTAAAGATCCTTCTTCTTCATGAATTTTTGTCTACTGGTCTTTTTCAGAAAGTTCCTTAGTATTTGTTTATTATTTGGAGTGTGTGTATGTACTTTTCACAATATTTAAGAACATTTTGTGCATTTTGATGCAATTTGTCGTTTTGAAATTCCTAAACATATCTTAACTCATTTATATAGCAAACTGTGCTGTCCAATTGAGTTTTGTGGAGAGCATCATTTTCATATTCAAGTTATCATGTATAATAAAATATAAAATATTATATTATATAAAAATCAACATTTTTTTTGCTACAATCATTTCTGAAAAAAATTACCATCGGGGCTAAAATTAACAAATTGACGTATAGTAGTAAGATTAATTTCTAGATTAGAAAAATCATTTTTTTTGTAACGTAACTTTACGTTCTTAAAAAAAAACAATTCGTTTTATTTTATATTTTCTGGAAAATTTTGTTTGTATCCTTGATACAGTTTGTTCTTAGTCAATAGAAATACAGTGAATATTTTTTTACGTTTATAAGTATGTATGTTAAAAAAATAGTACCTATGTGTTAATACTTACCCCACTGTTGTTAGTTCTTGTCCAAATTTCGGAGTTAAAATCAACAGTATTATATGAAAGAAAACATAGCTTAAATCAGTGGTTTCCAAACTTTATGAAATCACGCTTCCCTTTAAAAAAAAATATCTTGCGCCTCTTAAATATCATAAAATTATACAGACACATTTTAAAAAGTTATAAAATGTATAAATACAAAAAATTAAAAAAAAAACGTAATTTATAGAATAATTACTAGGTTTTACTATATAAATATAGATACTTATTTTAAAATTAATTTATTTTTAATGCGATCAATGTGCTTGCTTATAATCTAGGTGCCATTGAGGTGAGTTCTTTCACTTTGAATTTTTTTATGTATCGTATAATAATTCTATCAAATTTGCCTTTTCAATAATTGGCAAAAACTACACAGAAACGTGCCTTTTAGAAACAGATAATACATACATATATTATACATATGTAGTATACAAAAATAATGTTAAGTTTATTTATATGTACAATTTTTTATTTTTATACCTTAATCAATGTGATGTTATGAAAATTACATTTCTTAACCTCCTTTTTTTTCGCGCCTCTCTTTGCACTAGTCCGCGCCTCCCAGTTTGGAAATCACTGGTTTAAATATTGACGCATTTTGGTGCTTTGACTCAATTTATAATTTTTTTTAATAGTTACCTTGTTCTTCCTTATCAGATACACAAGACGGAATAATATAGATGGAACATGTAACATGTAGCAATGTTTAATAAATATGAATTATACGTAATTATTATCACATAATTAATATGAACCATATAAATGTATTTTAGGGTGATTCATTTCCGCAAAATTTCAAGGTCCTCAAGCAAAATTTTAATCTACATATAGAAAAAAAATTCTCACCAAGATTGAGCTCTTAATTCCTATTTTAAGTACTTGCAATTTAAATATGAAGTTTTCCCATTTAAAATGCATGTAAAATTTTTTTTTTCAAATTTCTAATGCTTAGACACCTTTTATTATATTGGGAATCGGTTTGATGGGCCTTACGGGAAATTTTACGCTCTTTAAAATTGCCTTAGTGTTTTTTTCTGTAACTCACACTGGTTCGCCAGTAGGAGTCATCTAAATACTAACTAATAATGCAGCATTATTAGTTAGTATTTATCAATTTCTTGCGTTTTAAGGCCTAAAAATGGCTGTAAATTAATTAAATATTGGTAAAAAAACTATTTTTACGAGTCAGCTATTTTTTTCTCCCTAATTTTTGCGGTTTGCTAAAAAAAATGGGAAAAAAAATTTATTCTAAAAACTGTATTTAGATAACTCCTACTGGCGAACCAGTGTGAGTTACAGAAAAAAAACACTAAGGCAATTTTAAAGAACGTGAAATTTCCCGTAAGGTCCATCAAACTGATTCCCAATATGATAAAAGGTGTCTAAGCATTAGAAATTTGAAAAAAAAACAATTTATTCCAAAAACTGTATTTAGATGACTCCTACTGGCGAACCAGTGTGAGTTACAGAAAAAAACATTAAGGCAATTTTAAAGAGCGTGAAATTTCCCGTAAGGTCCATCAAATTTTTTCCCAATATAATAAAAGGTGTCTAAGCATTAGTAAATTTGAAAAAAAAATTTTTTGTACATGCATTTTAAATGGGAAAACTTCATATTTAAATTGCAAGTACTTAAAATAGGAATTAAGATCTCAATCTTGGTGAGAATTTTTTTTCTATATGTAGATTAAAATTTTGCTTGAGGACCTTAAAAAAATGTTTTGCGGAAATGAATCACCCTAATGTATTTGCATATTGAATTGCATTATTAAATTTAAATGAATGATTAATTATAACAAACAAAATGCATCTTGCATTTTTAAGTACGGTCCGTTATTCAGTTATTACTAATTGCGCCAACACAGAAATACACCGAGATCTAATTGTATACATAATGAATACTGGTTGTTTAAAACACCCTTGTTGATTTGGTGAACATAATGGTCTTTCGTGTTAATTATTCTACCAAATGTATTAATTTAGTGATATATGTACGTAAAATGTATTTGGGAACTTAAAACATTATTGGTAGATATAGAGTCGCTAACATTTAAATTAGTCTCCAAAATATATTTAAATGAAGCTTACACAACTCAAAAATTATTATGTTTGCTATATTTCAAATTAAAATGAACTGAAAAAAATAATTGAAGGGTGTACTTTTATTTTCTTTGGAAATCTCTCTATTACAACTATTTATGTGAGAATGCCCGGGATTTATTTTTAGATCTACAGAGATCTACTCAGATCTCGACAGATCTCCATTTTAAGACATCATATTTTTCACTGGTTTTTGATCTGTGGAGACTTGCAAAGATCTAAAACAATCTACAAAGAAAGATCTACAACGATCTACAAAGATTTCTGAAGATCATTGTAACGTTGAAAATTAATTATTTTTCAACGTTTTAATCTCTATTACGATCTACAATGATCTTTAGAGATCTTTGTAGAACTTTTTTAGATCTGTGTAGGTCATTGTAGATCTTTGCAAGTCTCCACAAATCAAAAACCACTGAAAAATATTATGTTGTCTCAAAATGGAGATCTGTCGAGATGTACAATTTTTTTTCCGGGTAGTTTTGTTACTTTTTTTTCACTCTGAATAGAACATTGTGTGTTCTTGAAATTTTAGCTTAAAATTTCTTTATTAAATTTCTATTTTGGTGTTTTCGAGTGTACAAAATTTAAGACCAAATCAAATTTTATCACCAAAATATCCTTAATATTCTTTCTTCCAACGAGATCAGCATTCCCTTGCACATTGAAAAAAGGCCAAAAAATTGTTTGCCGATTTATCGATTTTCATTGAACATTACGGCAAAATAATTCCTCACAATTAAAGCTAATTAAATACTTTATAAAAATTTCCATTATACTGATTTCTAGGTATTGAATGATATACAAAAATGTTATTTTAAAATTTCATTTTCTACATAAATGCGCTCCGCTTCAAGTTTCAAATGTGTAGTTTTTTCAATTTTTGTTTTAAATTACTTAAAAAAGTTAAAAAAATATTAAAAGATGTTGAGGAACGAATGTTTCCAAAATAGAGTAAATTTCCTTCATTTAAAAAAAGTGTATTCGTCGTTTCAGAACATAAAATATCTTAAAAGCTTACAATATTATTGTTATTTTTTTTACCTTAAAATATAAATAATATTTTTATAGACATTGAACTAAAATTACCGCAAATGCTAGAGGCGTAGCTACCTTTTGGCAACAATGATAAATTTATAACTACCCGCACTGGTTAAGTTGAAAATTGCACCCCAAAGCTTTTTTATGTCATGCGCTGTGTACGGGAGACAGTGAATTTTCCGCGAATATTGTAAAACGAAAAAAAATGTGGTAAATAAAAAAGATAGTATAAACAATAAGTAATAGATTTCAGTAAAGTACGAACGACTAATCATTCGATATTATTTTGCACATAAAGCGTTTGTTTTATTAAACATTACATAAAATAAATTATCTGAAGTTTCTTTGTAAAATATTTGTATACACATTTTAATATTTACATATCAAATGATATTCTTGAAAAAAAATGAACACTAACAAGTTTACAAATGGAATAAACACGAAATAAAGTCTGCATATTTTAGTACATATATAAAAGAAAACTGTTAATACAACAAACACACTACGTATGTGGAAGCAAAAGGAAACTATACAGAAATCGTCAGCGGCGCAGAAAACTTATTTGGAGTTGGAATTAGCATTTCTGTTTAATTACATAACATGGGACTCATTGTATTAGAATTAAATTTTCGAGTAAATTTCACTTTAAAGCTCGGGATGGGCCATATCTAAATGTCTATTTATAGATCAAATGGTATTTCAATATTTAACTAGTCTCACTTAAAATGTAATTTATAATTATTTAGTTTCGCAGTTTATCATTCTGCGTCTGTTATGCTATACAGACTTCATTTAAATAGTTAACGACGCTGCAGAGTGAAAATATAACCAAATAAAAATACATACCTGTATGTAATATTCGGTGACCGGAAAGAAGCCCACAGGAAAAAAGCCCATAGGAAAAATACGCACAGGAAAAAAGCCCACAGGAAAAATACCCACAGAAAAAAGCCCACACGGAAAAATGCTCACGCGGAAAAATGCTCACACGGAAAAATGCTCACACGGAAAAAAGCTCACACGGAAAAAAGCCCACACGGAAAAACGCTCACACGGAAAAATGCTCACACGGAAAAAAGCTCACACGGAAAAAAGCCCACACGGAAAAATTCTCACACGGAAAAATGCTCACATTAAGGAATAAATAGGATACAGATGTACTAATTCAAGACGGCACATTATTTTTATACATATATTTGTATTATATGTCATTTTTTATGATTTCTTATATGCCAAACTTCTGTACTGTCACAACTTGATTTATTCTTATTTTAGATATGTATATATATGTTACTGTAAAAGCCCGAACTGAGGTAAATCCTAGGTTTTACCAACTGTTAATGCTAAAAGTCCGAATTTCGAACTTTTACCATCATACACTCGGTTAAACCTAGGTTTTACCAAGAGACACGGTAAATGTTGAAAAATAGAGTAGGTATCAAAAATATGTTAAAAAAAATATATAGAAAATCACAAATATTTAATTTTCCTAACAAAATATTGGGGCGAATGGAGATTAATCTAGTATAAAATACGGGGATTCAATCTCCGCCTTGGTTAGGGCAATCTATTGGGGCGAAAGGGGATTAATCTAGTATAAGAAACGGGGATTCAATCTCCGCCTTGGTTAGGGCAATCTATTGGGGCGAAAGGGGATTAATCTAGTATAAAATACGAAAATTCAATCTCCGCCTTTGATTGATTATAACCAAACCGGAAATTGAATCCTTTCTGGGAAATTATTAAGTAAATATATTTTTAGATTGAATATTTGATTGATAATGTAACAAGCTGAACAGGTATTTATATTGTAAATATATAAGGTCAATACAGTAGCTAACATATATGAAAAATGTTAAACATCTGTATCCAAATATTTCTTAATGTGAGCATTTTTCCGTGTGAGAATTTTTCCGTGTGGGCTTTTTTCCATGTGAGCTTTTTTCCGTGTGAGCATTATTCCGTGTGAGCATTTTTCCGTGTGGGCTTTTTTCCGTGTGAGCATTTTTCCGTGTGGGCTTTTTTTTGTGGGTATTTTTCCTGTGGGCTTTTTTCCTGTGGGTATTTTTCCTATGGGCTTTTTTCCTGTGGGCTTCTTTCCTAGAACCGTAATATTCATATTTTTGAGTTTTATAGTCGTTAATTTGTACAGCATCAATAACCTTTTAATTCAGACTGATTTTATTTTCCTTCGATTGAAGAGATATGTAATAGTCTGATGGTGTCAATTCTTATCTCCACCATGAAAAACTTTTGAGTATTTACAAGGAATACTGTACCTTGATTTTCTCACTGAATTATCACTGCTGAGTACTTAAGTACGATTTAAAAAAGAAAAGGATGCCTGCAATTCGTTCTATGACGAGAGTTGCTCAGTCTTCCGTTTGTATCCTGCAGGATAATGCTCACTCGCACACTGCTGCTTTGACAATGGAAACGTATCGAGGGCTTCGCAGGAATGTCCAACTTCATCCTCCGTTATCTCAGATTTAGTAGTATCGGACTATCATTGCTTAGAACCACTTTAGTAGATTTTAGTAAGGAATAAATTCAAATCAAATGAGGAGGTTATTGACTGATCAAAAATAGGTATGAAGCTTTTTGAGTACTTGAAACAACTGTACGGCAGTGGTAAGAGACTATATAGGAGAAGAGCTTAAAAGTTATTTCATTGTATTCAATAAAGCTTAGCTCACAAATTCAATTACAGTGATGCCTCGCACAATGAACGCCTCGCATAACGAACGCTGTGCACAACGAACTTTCTGTTCGTTCATTACGCGACTTACACAACGAACTGCATCGTATTTCATTTTGCCGCCCGAACGCAATCGATGCTCAAACTTGCACGAACATGTATCAACGCGCGTCAATCGCTCTTTTCTGCGCTTAACTCACACACGTGTTTGTTTTAATACATGTAATTTTATGAGTGAGGATTTGTCCCTGCAAGACTTGGTAGACTCTCCTAAATCTGAGTCTGACTAAAAAATAAAAAACGTGTGTACAATCTTTTTTATTTTATGTTACAGTACCATATTTTATGCTACAAAACGAATTAACATTTTTCACATGTATTGTTATGGGAAAACGCGTTTCACATAACGAACTTTTCGCATAACGAACTTGCTCCTGGAACGAATTATGTTCGTTATGCGAGGCATCAGTGTACTCTATTACTATACAGAGTGAGTCATATCAGGTGTAGAAAACTCGAATAATTATACAAGTCTTGAGGCTTCCGCGGTGATCTAGATACGACCAAATTGACGTGGTTTACACCCAGAAACGAAGATCCAACTCGAATAGTTGATTGAGCAAAATGTTTCAAGCAAAAACATTAATTTGAATATGTGTCCGGAAACTATTCGTGAGGAATTTTAAGTTTTGCTTAAAATTAGTTTTTATTTAATATCTGGAGAATCCATTGTGATACAGTAATGAAATTTGATAATCGGTTAAGTATTAACACGTATTATCGATTTTCAGTATCAACTAATGGTTATTTAGACCAGGAGTGTATGGGGCCAGTGGGTCCTTTGATTGGAATCTGCTATGTTTTTGTTCTTAAATTTTGTCCTGTCTTTGACACTTTGCTTTACTAATTTGTCATAAAATAAGATCACGAGAAATACGATAGTAAAGGTAATATTACAAAATTTGATTTAATATGGATGCCTAAAATTACACGAAATTTTATTTCTTCTTCTACGATTATAATCAGAAAAGACTCAGCCTGTATATAAATAACTTTTTCATCGAAAAAAATCTAATTACTATTAAACGAAAGTTCGTGATCAAAATTTAACCAAACTCTACAGGGTATCGAATGGTTATGGATTTGGTTTGAACTTAATATATCAGGGGAATTTAATAAATGTATAATAATGTAAAACGGCATGCTATCTTTCCTATGGTATACAGGTATACCTCGATCACCATGCGTTTAATCTATGCATATACCATACTCAACTTCTGTATAATACCGAGCTTTATTATTTTCAATATTTCAATAAATAAGACTAATGATGAATATACAACTACATATACATATGTAATAATCATATGGTAGAAACAATTCAAATAATACTTTAACAAATAAAATAATACATAGAAAAATATAATAAATAAAACCATTTGTAAAAAAATTATATATTATTGTGCTGAATAACATTATAACTTAACATCTATATCTATAAAAGAGTTTGTCCTTAACCACTCACTCACTCACTCATATATCAACGTACAGCCCAAACCCCTGGACCTAGAAACGTGAAATTTCGTAGGTGCCTTCCTTTTATGATGTAAGCACCCACTAAGAAAGGATTTTTTGAAATTCAACCCCTACGGGGTTAAAACAGGGTGTCAAAAATTATATAAAAAAATTTTTTTTTTGTTCGCATTTAATTGAAACTTATCGAACATACTCTACAATATAAATAATGAAACAATTATTTTAGCATTTCCCAAAATTTAATCCCTAAGGAGTTAGAGGGGTGGAAAAAATTGTAAAATATTTTTTTTTTGTATTCACCGAATGAAACATGGCACAAGTAGGTACTCTACAAGACAAATATCAGTTACAAAAATAATTCAACTATAATAGCATGGGACGGGGACGAGGATGGATTTAGATATGTTTGTATGTATGCCTGTTTTACTTATAAAGGTAAATTCGGGCAAAATAAAATAAAAATTTCGACATTCATTATAATGGTGGAGTCGGGTAAAATAATCTGCAATAAAAATATTCGATATTCAACCCCTAATGGCGGTAGGTAATCAATATAAAAAATATGTCATCCGCTATCACGTATGGAGGGTTCTAATTAGTTTCGAATTTTACGCGAGCGAAGCCGCGGGATTCCGCTAGTTATTTATAAAACAACGTGCATATCTATAATTTGGTAAATATCTTAAAGTTTCACAAAGATATTTACCTATATAAGCTTATTGTTAGATATCAAAGAGAATGCATAATCGATACTGAAACATTTTACTAGATAGAATATTCAATTCGACATTGTTCTTGGCGGTAAGTACACGTGTACCAGAGTACATATTATGTTATAATTCACATTTAACTACATACATATATGTATATTCGAATATACATATTCATATTTGCATAGAAATTATTAAGAGGCTTGTTGTCTATAAAGTTTGGTTTTATGTTTAACTTTACATTATATGTGTACATATTAGATATGTATGTATGTATAATATAATAATATACTAGTAGTGACTTTATAATACAGGGTGAGGCAGTAACTATTACCACCTTAAATATCTTCAAATCTATAAGGCCCAGAGAAAAATTAGTTTAATAAAAATTGTACGGTACGAAGGGGGCTATCATATAGCGATAACAATTTTTGTCCAGGGGGAGGCGCTTCGGAGATATCAAGGTCATCTTCATTTTTTTAAATGGATTCGGTACATTTTTGTTCCAAAATATGATAGAGGAACTGAAAACAAGTTCACAACTCATCACACAAGATCATTGAACAAGATTTAAAATTAAGAAAAAACGATTAAAAAATACATTATTTTATTAAATGAAATTTACATTTAAAGAAGATGTTCGAAGTGTTAATAACATATGATAGAGGAGTTGAAAACAAGTTCAGAACTCATCACACAACATGATTGAACAAGATTTAAAGTGAAGAAAAAACGATTAAAAATACATTTTTTTATTAAATGAAATTTACCAGTGTTACATCGATAATAATGGTCACAACTTCGAACATCTTTAAATGTAAATTTCATTTATTAAAAAAATGTATTTTTTAATCGTTTTTTCTTAATTTTAAATCTTGTTCAATGATCTTGTGTGATGAGTTCTGAACTTGTTTTCAGTTCCTCTATCATATTTTGGAATAAAAATGTACCGAATCCATTTAAAAAAATGAAGATGACCTTGATATCTCCGAAGCGCCTCCCCCTGGACAAAAATTATTATCGCTATATGATAGCCCCCTTTGTACCGTACAATTTTGGTTACACTAATTTTTCTCTTTTTCTCTGGGCCTTATAGATTCGAAGATATTTAAGGTGGTAATAGTTACTGCCTCACCCTGTATAATAAATAAAAACAACTAAATTGTCTAAACGTCAAAATTTTAATAAGCAAATATATATATAAAGCAAGCCTGAAGATGATTCTGTGAATCGAAAGCTTGCTTTAATTAACATTTCTACTCATAAAATAAGGGTGTAAAACCTATGTCAAAACCATGAATATTTCGACAACTATGTATTGTATACGGTATAATTAACTATTGGTTTGGTGGACGATTTCCAGTTCAACTGCAGATCAACATTTTTTTTAACCCTTATGTTACTACCCAGACGTTTTTACAGTAGTTACTACCCGGGGTACCCGGGTACCCTGCCTGAATGATCGTCCCTCCACGCATTACTTTGTAATATATATCAACATGGGAGTACCTTGGGGGGCAGGGGAACAATGGGAGCAGAAAATGGGGCAGGGGGGGGGCAGCTGCCCCCCCCTGGACCTGACCTAATATACATTTAGCTGGTTAGTTATTTGCCTATGCCTAATTACTGTTGTGTTTATGAAATTAAAGAAGTAAAATTTATAGGTATTTCAAAATTTTCATTCTGAAAACTCACGTTTGAGTCGCGTTACGAGTTAACTTTAAAAAAAGTCGCGCTTTGATTTTTAATTTATATTTTTGA
Source organism: Sialis lutaria (assembly GCA_949319165.1). Classification (NCBI taxonomy): domain Eukaryota; kingdom Metazoa; phylum Arthropoda; class Insecta; order Megaloptera; family Sialidae; genus Sialis; species Sialis lutaria. Next base: position 5,110,115 of record OX439231.1, on the reverse strand, counting down.
TCCAGAAAAAACATCAATTTTTAAAATTTTAATCTCTTGTTATAGCGGTTAAACTGTTGTTATTTTTCTTTTTATATAAGACAAAAAATGTTAATTTTATTTTTTTACATATAAATATTTATATATTTATCGAGTTATAGACCAGTCAAATTACATCGATTTTTTACCTAATATAGAAAAAAATAGAATGAATAAACCTACTAAAGTCGACAGCTAATATATATGTAGGTAGAGTATATTTTTATAGATATTTTGTCTTCTATATTATTATGATAAATATAAATTTACGATTAGTAATAACAATTACTAATAATTTAGTAATTTCCATTATGTATTTGTCAAAAAAATTGCATATTTTAGTCTTTTTATGCGTTTTACTGCATGTAGGGGACATATGTATTTCGTATATATTTTAGCGATTTTATGTTACATATAGTCCGAGTCTTATATAACTCAAAATGATAATCAATATTGAAATAGTTTCTAAAGGATCTATACTTTTTATATACTAGTTACTAGAGGGTTTATATTTTTCGTCGATTTATACCTGCGTTTATACCTTATCTAGTTAGTTTTTCAATTTAAGGGGGGGGGGGTCATGGTCTATGAAATAGACAAGTCAAGTTTCTTTAGTATATTTAATATGCACTTTTCCATTTAATTTGTTTTATTTTTTTATGTTTGGGGGGGGGGGGGTATCCCCCATGACCCCCCCCTCCAAATACGTGATTAAGTATTTTCACAATAAAAAATATTAAAATTAATCAACTTGTATTTTATTTATTTCCATGTATCTTACTGAAAGACCGTATGGGTACCCGGGTACCCCGGGTAGTTACTAGACGACTAAACAAGTTTAAGCTTATATAAATAATTAAAAAATAAATAAATTACATTAAATAATGCATAAACCTCTTCTAAATAACTGAAATAATGGGGATCTGAGCGGGTAATAGTATCTGACTTTCACAAATGAAATTATTTTAACCTAAAGTTGAAAATGGGTACCCGGGTACCCGGGTAGTAACATAAGGGTTAAACTGAAATAAAATTCTGAAAAAATCTTTAAAATTTGTCTCATAGAAATAAGCACGGTGATGTTATTAAAAATATTTATTCCTACCTAAAAAATGACCCTTAATTGAACTTGAAATTATCAACCATACCACAAAAAAAGTTTACGTTGTGTCAATCTATTCACTGAATGAAGGGCCAATATAAAGAGGAAAAATATAATGTAATGACAACAAGAAAATAAAGTCTATCTACGCGGAGAAAATTTTATTAGAAAAATTATCAGAAAATGTAGGTAACTGAAGGACAACTTAATAATATGAGGAATATTATACAGTAGGTAGTATCGCAATTTTTAGGAACAAAGTAAACGTAAAATATATGTCAAGAAATTTTACTCTGCTGTATGATAAGATGTAAAAAATAAAACTGCCATCGTTTTTTTTTGTTGATAAAAAACATCAACGTTTTTGGCAATTATTATCAAAAAATATCTTGTCTTCGGATTTATTAGAAATTTTTAAAATAAAACATTATCAAATTTTCTCGTATATGCATTAAGGTGGCCCTTAATTTACTTATTTTCGAATTTCTTTAAGGTCACTCCCCAAATTTCTTAAAGGTACGAAAAAAATAATGTATACAAAATTTTAAAGTGATTGTTAACCCGTGCCACCGAGCGATCGATTATTAACACGTAAAATGCATTTGATTTTTAAAATTTTCTTTAAATAGCTGTATCTTTGTGAAAATTAAACGAATTTTAATGTTATAAAACACATTCTAAAGCTGACAATTTCTAGTTTTTGAACCATTGATTCGATTTTTTTTTATCGCTTTCCACTACTCCTTTAGAGATTTTAAAAAAAGTGAGATATGCCAAAAATGTAATACTTAGTTCATAATTGACGTGTCAAACTTATACAGTAGGTTGAAAAAATTATTTTGAGCAAAAAACATTTTAGCATGATTCCGAAAATTTTTCGTAACAGAATTACAGCCCCCCAAAAAATAATTTTGGAAAAAACCTTCGGGGAGCTATAGCTCTCTTACGAAAAATTTTCGTACTCATGTTTAAATAAAGTTTTTTGCTCAAAATAATTCCTTTAACCTACTGCGATAAAAAATGGTACGAGAACTAGAAACTGCCAGCTTTAAAACGCGTTTTAGAACATCAAATTCCATTCAATTTCAGTTACAGCTGTTTCAAAAAAATTTAAAAAATCAAATGCATTTTACTATTCGATCGCTCTGTGGCACGTGTTAATAATATCCAATTACTTTAAAATTGTGTATACATTATTTTTTTGTACCTTTAAGAAATTTTGGGGGATGACCAGAGAAATTCGAAAATAAGTAAATTAAGGGCCACCCTAATATGCATGTAGGTATGTTGATTGTTTATACGAGTATGTAAAGATGCATATATGTACGTGTCTCTATCTGTGCGAATCTTCTGATTTTTCGTGACGAGCTCAGAACTGAGCACAATCTCTTTCCAATCACACCTTAACTATAATTTGCATGTTCTGGCTGTCTGCCGATTGCGATGCTATTTTTCAATCATGCAAATTCAACCCCTGGGGTGTGTTTGTGAATGTAAATGTGTTTTAAAAACGTCAATTAGGGGCAGCCACGAGAAGCGCTCTCTGCTTTACAGTGGTGGGCTTTTTGTGATATCGGTGAAACAACGGGATTTAAAAAAATATATTTCGAGATTTTTTTTTATTTGAAAAAATTATTAAAATGTATCATTCATTTAAAAAGAGAACTAATATCTGATAAAAAATATTTTCCTCTCAATTTATTTTATTTGATAGATATAAATAATAACTATTAAATGAAATTTCTTCGTAGACAAAATAAACAAAAATATTTTAGTGAGAAAAATTTTGGTCATTCCTTCGTTTTATTTAATTTAATTTATTTATATCATACCGGGTGTCCCAGATAACTTTTCCAGCATGGGGATCTCAGTATCTATAAGAGATACAGGTTTGGTTAAAGATGAATTATTTGTAAGAAAGGGGTGAGTATTACTACACAAAAAAATATTTATAATACTATGTGGTTTAGGCGGTATACCCAAAAAACTGAAAATTCAGAATTTCTTTAAATGGCTATAACTTTTTTGTCAAAGTAGATAGGTATTTTTTGTAGACGGTTTCTCAAAGCACTTTTTTGTGTAGAATCGATTGGTGTATTTAGATTTTTTATATCACTTTTAGTTTCCGAGTTATGAGCTCTAACTTTAGTTTTTCTTATGGGCCACTTAGTTGAATATATCATATTTGAACGTGTTTTTCACTCTTTTTTACAACGATATGTCACTTGCCATATTTATTATCGAAAAAAAGTCGAAATACTAAATGCCAGTGATATTTATTAAGTATTTTATTAGAAACATTTAAGTGAGCCATGAAAAACAAAAATTGTAAACAAAAATCACAATAACAACAATCAAAATAACAAATGACTATTTGAAAACTATTTAAAAAAATACATTACATTTTTTTTCGACAATAAGTATGGCAAGTGACATATCGTTGTAAAGTAGAGTAAAAAACATGTTCAAATATGCCACAGCCAACTTAGTGGCCCATAAGAAAAACTAAAGTTAAGGCTTATAACTCGAAAACTATAAGTGATATAGCAAATCTAAATACACTCAATCGATTCTACATAAAAATGTGCTTTAAGAAACCGTCTACAAAAAGTACCTATCTACTTTGACAAAAAGTTATAGCCATTTAAAGAAAATCTGAATACTTTGATAAAAAAGTTATAGTCATTTAATGAAATTCCGAATTTTAAAATTATGAATATTTTTTTATGCAGTAATACTCACCCCTTTCTTACAAATAATTGATCTCATTTAACCAAACCTGTATCTCTTATAGATACTGAGATCCCCATGCTGGAAAAGTTATCTGGGACACCCGGTATATATAAATTTATAAATTTTGTAACTTAGTATTCATATTTTCTATTTTTTAAATACAATATCAATTATACAAAACAACTTATTTTAGTATATTGCGTATTTTAATAAAATTTACTAAAACATACTTCCCTCGAGTATGAAAAGATATTATATTCCGAAAATCTAAATAAAATTCTAGAGCCAACTCTGGGTGAGCACGTTCGCGATGTCAAATTTTTATTAAAATCATATTTTAGGTCGTCATGGAAATTATATTTCACTAATAACATTACGGTCGCTCTCACAGATTGCCACAACATGTAAAATTTCCTGAATGTTTTTTTTTTACTAATTGTTTATTAATAAAGGCACGCGTAATATTTTTTTAATTTCATCTCAAACGTAATTGTATCTGAAAATATTTTTACAAAACCGGCAAATATATAAGGTTATTATAATAATTTAGGTAATTTTATTAAATTTTGTATGACACGTCTGATACAAAAATAATGAATAATTCATCATTCTATTATAATTGATACCTACAGTTTATTTAGTTTTCCTTAGAGGCTAGTAGTCCAGTCATTTGGTAGTTTTACCTTGAAAAATTTCCGGGAGTTTTGAAAATTGGTAATTTTGTCGATGTCGATGTGCTCTTTCCGAATTTCAACTTGCCACCTCGTATCTTTGCCGCTCGTGCCGCCATATTGAAAAACTGGCGCCGAATAGTAGTTTTTATCGTAAAATGAGTTGGAAAGAAGATATTGTCAAAAAAGGTGCCATTTCACGTGTATGTGTAGATGAATAATAGTTTGCTGCGCTTGTACGCCAAAATTATTGGTTTTACAAAAAAAAAAATTATTACATAAATTGTAGGAAATTTTCTCTAGTTTAATTTTGTATCAAATGTTTTTATCGTAAAATGAGTTGGAATGGAGATATTGTCAAAAAACTACTATTAGGCCCCATTTTTCCAATATGGCGGCGCGAGCGGCAAAGATACGAGGTGGCAAAGTTGAAATTCGGAAAGAACACATCAAAATCTATAAAATTACCAATTTTCAAAACTCCCGGAAAACTTTCCAGGTAACCTCTTTATTTCGAACCAAATGACTGTACTATAGATCCAAATAAATACTTTGAAAATAATCAAAACTTTTTATTAAACTATGAAAAACTTGACTCTGTGTTATCATATTGTATTCACCGTTATTAACATTTTATTGCAGCATTTCTATGAAGTGTTATCAATATATAAAACATTTTATATTTTAGAACACACTCAAGAAACATAAAATAAAAATCGATACTATAAACCCGCGTATACACTTGACATAAACAATAAAACCGTGTGTATATTTTATTGTCGCATTTGGCGCTCTGCGGAATATAATAATTTACTCACAGCAAATATAGAAATACAATTTTCACGTATTTTTGAGTACGTCGGACGCACCGCGAACGAGGCAATATGCAGTATGTCATTATTACACAGAAACTCTCTCGCCCATTTTCCAATTTCATTTCGCAAATAGCTCGTTTTGAGATATTCAGCATTTCTCTGCTGACTCAGTGCTGCCACCTTGCAGTATATGCGCGAACTATTGACCTATTTACTCTATAGTACATAATGTACATAATATGTATTAGGTGTATTAAGATCTTTGAATATTATTTTTCTTATGTCGGGTATAATTATGTTTATCAATATTTATAAGTATATTTGTTTGTTACTTAAAATTAAATTGAATTAATATAGACATACATATATCACCAAAAATTTGTTTTTCTGTAAACTTTTGTATTTTCTTCTATTTGTTGTCTTGAATTAAATATATAATTTTATTTTTATATTTTTACTTTTTTAGCGACAGAAAAAAACAGATTACATGTTTCAAACATTATTTTGCCTGTATTTTTAAAGGGTATATTAGATTTGGTTTGGTCGCAATTTTGTATTCGCTATATTGAATATTCCAAATCTAATTGAAGTAAAATTGAAAATATACATATTTTTGATTGCCATATATAATTTTGGCCCTATTTTAGTCAAAATAAATCTTAATATAATAAATCCTTTTAATACTTAAGATTTATTTAGTTCTTACTTTTAATTTATTGTGAACCTATAGTCTACAGAAATAATAGCGGGGTTGTGTTGTAAAGCACCCAAAGCTCTTAGTATTTTGTATTTAAAGAAATATTAGTGTTAATATAAGTTATCAATTCAATTTATCGTAGCTCTACTGTAAAATGCATGTTTGTGTAATGTGTAAATTTCATATTTAATGTAATTGATAAAATGGAAATAATCTAATGATGCGTGACTAAAGGATATTGAAATCATTTACTTTTATACGTTCATTATTTATTGCGAATATATGGATGTGATATTCCCTACTCACAATCAGAATGATATTCTTATTATAGAAAATTATATTAGATATATTGGGATCGATTTATTCAAATCAGTGTGCTAATATCAATAATTTGCAATTTATAGACAGAGCATTTGAATAAATTTGTATTTATACTTTGATTATAAAAATAACTTTAAAAATTTTAAACGCCCAGTTATTTTAATTTAATTTTTCGTAAAATCGTGCTAATAACAAAAACTATTTTATTAGTAAAAAAAAACATTAATTTTCAATCAATAACTTCTGCAAATTAATGTTATGAATATTTAAATATCATAAGTAAAACGTGTAGTTTTCTTTTTGAAATGTTTTTTATGGTGCTTTCCAAAATATAATAAACGAGAAATCACTAATTCATAGTGAATTCGATTAAAGTATACTACTATGAATTAGTGACTATAATCTAACTGGAATATCAGTTATGAATATGGCAATTATCATCGGTTAATTAATGAAATAATTAAAATAAATAAAAAATGTGTATCCTAAAAACACTAAAAATTAATTGTGAATAGATTTTTCAAGGTTGGTATAAATAAACTTATCTGGTTTTTGATAATAACTCACTCAAAGCAGTTGATTCGGACACGTTGACAAATTGAAACTAGCTGCCGGATCCAATTTTACCCGGGGATATAAAATTAAACTATATAACGTATAATGCCGTGGGGTGCGATCCTTTAGGTCCACACAATCAACTTCCCAACATGGTATGACTTACAATACTTGAATACTGATTATTTATTGTTTTCATAATTAATATTACTATGTTATAGTTTGTAAATTTTTTTTAATATTTATATGAAACATTTTAATAGAATTTGTCAGAAATAAAATTAACTTTTGTATTATGAATATTAGTTTTCTAATATCCTAATAATGTCAATAATAATGCACATTTTTAGAATAACTAATCTGACAATTTGAATTTTGAATTGCGTTTGTTTCCAAGGTAACATGAATTATTAGACGTATTTATTAGTATGAAATTCAAATTTTGATGGTGGTTTTCATCCCTTTAATGGCTGTTTGGACCCATATAAAAAATAAATACTGAAATACACGTTTCATTATTTGTATTGTATAATATTTATTCTAAGTTTCGACTAAATCCGATTAAGAAAAAAAATAAAAAATAAAAAACACCCTTTTTTACCCCCGTAGGGGTTGAATTTCGAAAAATCCTTTCTTTCAGATCATATCATAAATTTAGAAAGTGATATTATTACTCATTGTACTGTTTTTATATTCTGTGACGTATTCAACACATCTCTGTATGTCCAATGAATAAATATATTATTATTATTATTATTATTCATCTCAAGACGCTTCGATTAGCACCCCAACGAAGTCAATAGCATTTTTTGTTCGCGAGATTTCGTCCCGGAAAAAAAGGACACGTACGTACGTACGTACACACACACACACACACACACACACACACACACACACACACACACACACACACAGACATTTTTCTGAAAATAGTGTAAATATACTCTAATGACCTTGAAACAGGAAAATATGTTAAAATTTTTGATATCGATTTTCGGACCAATTACAATAACTTCCTATTGGGAAGTTAAGGTAGTTGGTCCGTAAACAAGTTTTCGTCAGATTTTGTTTAAATTGCACAGGAATATTCCCTAGATTAATATCTGAAAAATAGCCCATTTTTATTAAAATTGACCATCTCAAAGTCATGAAAAACGATCTCAAAGTTTATATTTTTAACACAGCTTATATGGACTAACCGTACACTAACGTAACATTTTATTAGATAAAATTTAAACGTAGCGTCAGATTTTCATAAAAAACTGACATGTTGTATATTTTATATGAAAGAAAACTGTATACAAAAAATTGGAATTATTGACCATCCCGTTATTAAGATTTAACCAGATTTAACTACCAAACCATCACATAAATTACAGTTTTGTTGACAATGTGGCAACAACGTATTAATTTGATTATAGTAAAAAACACACGAAATAATGAAATATTTTTTTTACAAAATATGATAAGTGGATTGAAGTGAATTATAATCGATTTCATTAATTATTAATATATTCTGTGGTAGTTCAGATGATAAAATATAATCATTTGACAAGTAGTTAATAGTAGATAATGTACAGCGTTGCCATGATCATTTCTCTAAATTAAAAGTATGTACTCATGGCCTAATGTGATCACATTATGATGGACCAACTACCTTAATAAGAATAAATGCCGTATATGGCACCATGATCGATTCGAAATCACTATTATTTCAGTGAAAAAAGTAACTAATTCAATTAGTGAAATAACTATTGATTCAGTTTTAGAGAGAAAGAACAGATAATAACAACTTGATACATCGATCTACTGTTATTTTAGTATTTATAATAAAAAAATAGTATCTCGATTGTGTGTGTACTTGTTACATACAGAATGAAAATATTGTGAAATAATACTTGCTATTCAACATACCCTGTAGAGATTGAAACCATTCTCTAGTCAGTCACATGTATGGAAAGTAATTTGTACCCTTTTCAAAATGAATTTATTGTAAAGCATTTGAAGACTCTCCAAAGAATAAAGGAAACCAGAAACACATTTACAGTTGCCGGGTCGAGTGTAATGCCTCCGCATTCAGATAAGTCCCTCAGCTGGTGGGAAATTGGTAGCGGTCTCTGAGGAGTTCTGCGCTCAGTACGGGTTTGTAAAGTGTTCTCGTCAGTCGAGAAAAAGTGCACTACGAATTTTATAAACTGATAGCGGCATCCCGCGGCTTCGCTCGCGTAAATTTCGAGGGGATAACATTAAACTTTTTATATTTTTTTTATTTATTACCTATAAAAATCATAAACATCTCAGATCTTAGTTAAAAATAGCAAAAACCCAACCCCTGTCTACTCTCGACCATTCGAAGTTGAATATCGAATTTGTTTTATTGCAAATTATTTTTCCTGACTCCACCATGATAACTTAAGCAGCTATGCAGATAAACATATCAAAAACACGCACCCTGTCTACCCCCGCCATTATGAGTGGAATGTCAAAATTTGTATTTTAATATATGACTATTTTGCCTAATTTACCTTTATTATAACTTAAGCAGGTATACATATAAACATATCTAAAACCATCCCCGTCCCCATCCAATGCTATTAGGGGTTGAATGTCGAGCTTTCGTTTTTAATTGAATATTAATTTGTCCGAATTTACCTTAAAATCATAAACAGTTATGAATATATAAATATACCAAAATTTTACCCCCCCCCCATTCTCGTAGGGGTTGAATTTTCGTAAATGCTATCTGTCTTGTAGAGTACCTACATACTTATGCCGTGTTTCATTCGGTGAAAACAAAAAAAATATCTTACAAATTTTTCCACCCCCCTAACACCTTAACCCTATTGTCAATAACCGGGTACCCGGGTACCCTTTTGAGATTATAAATCAACATATTTTTTGTTTTACTTTTTAATTATTTTTTTCCGGCAATATCCTTGCTTTACAACCTATTTAAAGTCTACTGATGCTTTTTTCAAATTAATTTTAGCAATATCTGTATATTAAAGTTGTATCAAAACTGGCTAGGCGCCCGTTCAATAACCGGGGTACCCGGGTACTCATGTATTTTACTATGTTCGTTGTATTATAATAATTATATAATGCTGTAATTAATTTAGTTTAATAAATAATAATTGTTTTATGAATAAATAGAGAAATGTTTAGTTTGAAAATATTTATTTATTTATCATAATTTATTTCAATTTTGACATTCATTACATTTGGTAAGTGTTTTAGCATGCTCATCACCAATATGTTTTTTTTACAATCTGTGCATGATTTTCTCGTCTTTTTTAGTTTTCTCAACTCCTTTTTGTAACAAATATGATACGAGCCTACGACTATTTTTCGTGAAATATATTGAATCAAGAGCTTGTTGTGATATTGATTGTAGAAATATAATTTATCAATATATTATCAAAATGGTCATATACTCCAATTCTAATAAATATATAAATATAAATATTATTATTATAATTATATTTATAATATATAATAATGACAACAGTAATAAGTATTGATATTAAATGAAAAATCTATGTGTACCTTGCAAATACTGTAGCTGATAAATCTTCCATTATACATAGTACTGGTTTTCGCACTTATAATTATTAGTGCGAAAATATTATTTTAGTGAAATAAATTATAATTTATTTCACTAAAATAATATTCACTAATAACTGTTAGTAGCAAAAATTAACAAAAGGTACACAAGTAGATGGTAAGGACAGATTTTACCTATCTGTGTACCCCGGTACCCTGGTTATTGAACGACGTTGAAAATTCTGGTTATTGACAGTAGGGTTAAGGGTTAAATTTTTAGAAGTGCTGAAATAACTGTTTCATGATTTATATTGTAGAGTATTTATGATAAGTTTCAATTAAATACGAACAAAAAAAATATTTTTTTATACAAACTTTGACACCCCGTTTTAACCCCGTAGGGGTTGAATTTCGAAAAATCCTTTCTTATTGGGTGCTTACATCATAAAAGGAAGGCACCTACGAAATTTCACGTTTCTAAGTCCAGGGGTTTGGGCTGTACGTTGATATATGAGTGAGTGAGTAAGTGAGTGAGTAAGTGAGTGAGTGGTTAAGGACAAACTCTTTTATAGATATAGATTCGCTTTAACCTTTGTTTAAATTTATTGACTCTTGCAATAATCGTTAATAGGCATGATGAATTATTAAAAAAAAAACTATTCTATGATGATCTTACGTGTCTCCTATTTCCAAAAAAATGCATAAGGTGGGTGAACCATGGAAGGCCATGCTCCTTGTAAGGTCAATTATTAAAAAGTCGTAGTTATTGCCATGCGATGGCAAATTCCTTCTACTCACACTAACATCCATCGAACTCAAGAACACAGACGCGGTGGCGAGTCACTCAGGCCGCTATTTTGTCTGTGTCGTCCCGTCCTTTATTGACTTCGGTCGTCGAGGTTAAAATTATAATACGCGCTCACAGCAAAACGTAACTTTTCAAGTAAATAAACTATTATTTTCTATAATTTTTTTAATGAAAGACCTTTTTATATAGTTAGATATTAAGCAGATATTTTGATTGTCACAACGTTAGTTTTAAGTTAAAACTTTATATTGGCCTTGTAAGGAGCCGTGTTCTTTGCACGGCCATTTGGAAGAGTTTAATAAAACTTAGAATTAATAAATGATCATTAACTCTATAATAAAAAGTTACATAATAAAACAAAGTGTTACTTAATATTTTGTTTGTTTCATTTATCCAGTAAATAAAGGAATAATAACTGTTTATGCTGGCCTTCCATGGTTCACCCACCTTATTTCTGTAGAAAATAAAGGTTTAATTGCAAAAATTGACTCTTTTAAAACTAATTTTGAATTTGACGCCAAAATGCTCGTAGGTTACATTTCAGAGTTCTGACGTCACATGTCTTGTCAACAATAGTCAAACATTCAGTTAGGCAATACTTTAATTATTTTGTGTGTTAAAAATGAATTCCGAAGTATAAGAGTTCTTAAATAAGGTGTGTGTACCTAATAATCTTGTAAGAGGAATTGATATTTGTCTAAAATAAAAGTCAATCATTTTGACGTTTACTGATGCGTGACGTCATTCTGTCTGATTAGTGTTTCATTTAACATGGTGGATTGCTGTATTTTGCATTTTTATTTTAGCAAAAATTATATTAATCTCGCTTGTAATATAAGAATAAATACATTTTTTTACAAGCTTTTACTTAACTCAAATGCTATGTAACTATGTATGAGACGGAACACAAATCTTACGACCGTTTTTTAACTAACTTCCCGTCGTACGATTTTCGTCAAATTTTCAAATATGGTGTATTCTCCGTGACAATGCACTTTTTATCATTTTTATAGCTATGTTATTTCATTATAAGGTCTTTTTTGATGTATCTAATATAATAAAATATCCTGCCTGCGCGATCAAGTATTATTTCATAATTCAAATTATTTCGTAACCATGGTTTGCTTCGACAATAACATTAAATTATGTTTTGTCAAAATATTTTGCAATATAATACTCATAATACAAATAATTCATAATAATAGAAATGATAATTATTATTGAAGATTATAAATTATAAATTGAAGAAAATTATTGAAAAATTATCGAATTTTATATAAATATCAGGTATGTATTATAAATTTTATTTGTAGTGATTATATTGACATATAGAAAAGATTTAGCCGTTTTAGCTTTATTTCTTCATTTAAATGTATGTATACATAAATATGTATTATAGTATCTCATTTTATTGTTATTATATCATCCTATATGCATACATGTAATGTATATGTATTATATTGTTATGGCATTATTGAAAAATATTAAATATAAATTAATTTATGTTAGTGTAATTTTGTAGATCTAAATAGGTAGGTATTGTTTTTCTAAGAGACGCGAGTCTAACTTTACAATGGGGGAGGGGGTCATGGTCTGTGAAATAGACAAAAAAAATTACTTTAGTATATTTAATAAGCATTTTTCTATTTAATTTGCTTTACTTTTTAGGTTTGTGTGGGGTGTCATTTCACCATGCCCCCTCCCCTGGATCTGCGCTTCATTTCTAAAGAAGCGAATATACAATCAAATTTTTAGTGTTCATTTTAAAATAAAAACTAACGATTTTTTGACGTATTGTAATAACAATACTTCCATTTCTTCGAACATGGAAGTAAAAAGGGTTTTTAGTCTTATGCAGACCCTGAGAGAGCTTCAACGTAAGGACATTCCAAACAACTTTCGTACTAGTAAAATTCTTGTTTCTTCCTGATATTATTTAGTATTAAAAACCGTGAGGTTTTTTAAGTACTTTTTCTAAAAGGTGTGTTTTTTTGTAGTATATTTATGTTTTTTAAATAATCTCTATTAAAAATAGTATTAGTATCAAAAAATGTAAAAATGTAAAGTATAAATAATTTTCGGGACGCCGAGGCCCCTGATACCAGGACCCGGGCCATATGGCCCTCCTAGCCCCCCCCCCCCCCCCTATCTGGGCCTGGTCTTATGATGCAATGAATATAATATAATATAGTAAAAAAATAAATAACTTTAGACTAAAAATGGATAAAATAAAATTAGAAAAAAATTTTTTTTTAAAACAAGCTTTTACATATGCACTAAAAAGTAAAAAATAAGTTTTTTTTTCACAAAGTCTTCCAGAATTCGTATGACTAAAAAAGCTTGTGGCGTTCATTTAATATTTAATGTAATATTTAGAAATATAAAAAATGTCGAAAATATCAATATTGGAAAAATCTATAGTAGATCAAATATTAATGTAATGTTGATACTAAATAAACCTGAAACTCAATGTATGTTAATGTTTTGAAATATTAATTTATAAAATAGATAAGGTAGTATTTCTTTTCGGTATTTCTTAGCCCTTTTTCATATGATAAATCTTGAAGCCAAAATATTCCTGTAGTTTATATCAAATTATCCAGGAATTTAATGTACAATTAAATAATATTAATTGAAAACATTCATTTAGGTTGAATATAATTTCAAAATATTCACAGGATATAATATTTTATATTATATTTGATATAAATTATGTACATATATGGAATTTTATGGAATATTTCGAAATATTCATTGAAAGTAGCTAATGTAGTTTTTCCATTGAGAAACTCTTAGCCCTTAATTCTATTTTGAATCTAGAATTCCAAATATTTCATGTAATATTTTGAAATAATAATTTAAGGTAGATAAAATACTGTTAAGACTTTTTTCCTATGTTGAATCTAGATTACTAAATATTTCTTTCATGTGCGATAAATTAACCAGGAATTTAAAATACTAAATTACACTAGCAAAAGGTTCTTTGTCCTATTTGAATCTAGATTTCCAAATATTAATGTATACATATATGATATGTATATATACATTATACAATATTATACATATATGCATTTTAACATAATATTAATGCAATTTAATGGAAGATTTGAAAATATTAATTTATAGTAGAAAATGTAGTTTTTCCTATATTGATATTTTCGACATTTTTTATATTTCTAAATATTACATTAAATATTAAATGAACGCCACAAGCTTTTTTAGTCATACGAATTCTGGAAGACTTTGTGAAAAAAACTTATTTTTTACTTTTTAGTGCATATGTAAAAGCTTGTTTTTAAAAATTTTTTTTTTTTTTTAATTTTATTTAGAATCTTTTTTACCTATTTCATTATTTAAAATCATAATTTCAATTATACTTTGTTACTGGCATCATGCCTATTTTGATCTATTAATTTGGTAGAATTATATAGATATGTAAGTCATCTTATTGACTTTTCAATATACAGGGTGTCCCAGGACAAACCAAAGTTATGTTTTTTTAAATACAAACTATATATTTTTATTTGATAATCTAAAAGCATTCATTTTTCTGAGTATTTTGATGTATCAAGTATGGGATTATACAGAGGGGTTTAGAAATAATGACCAATTTTGTAAGAAAATAGGAACATTTTCAACACCTTGTAATTTTCTAATTACAACAAAAAAAAATTGTTTTCTGTTTGAAGTAGTTTTGGCATATTCTCTATTATTGCGATATTATGTCAAACATTAAAAAATTGTATTATTTGTACAGGGTGTATCAAAACACTGAACTTAGTTTTTTCAAAATTTTCAAATGGAACACCCTATATATTTTTACATTTTCGAATTGCCTGTTCAATTCTCAACACATTTTACAAACCATGTTCTATACCTAAATCCAGCCGTTAAATAAGTTATTAATTTTATTTTACAATCTTAAGATGTTTTATAAAAACAATACAACTTTATTATATTCCATAAAATAATTAAATTTTTATGTTGTTAAAGTTTGTACGTTCTATTAGTTTGTTAAATTATTTTTAAGCGAACTGTTTTATTGATTATAATAAAGTTGTATTGTTTTTATAAAACATCTTAAGATTGTAAAATAAAATTAATAACTTATTAACGGCTGGATTTAGGTATAGAACATGGTTTGTAAAATGTGTTGAGAATTGAACAGGCAATTCGAAAATGTAAAAATATATAGGGTGTTCCATTTGAAAATTTTGAAAAAAACTAAGTTCAGTGTTTTGATACACCCTGTACAAATAATACAATTTTGTAAATGTTTGACATAATAGCGCAATAATAGAGAATATGCCAAAACTACTTCAAACAGAAAACATTTTTTTTTTTGTAATTAGAAAATTACAAGGTGTTGAAAATGTTCCTATTTTCTTACAAAATTGGTCATTATTTCTAAACCCCTCTGTATAATTCCATACTTGATACATCAAAATACTCAGAAAAATGAATGCTTTTAGATTATCAAATAAAAATATATAGTTTGTATTTAAAAAAAACATAACTTTGGTTTGTAACGCAGTTATGGGACACTCTGTATAAATGTAACTATTTTTAAATTATGCCGCTCCTCTAGCCTGACAACTTTTGCATTTAATGTTTTCTTCCAATTCTTATAATAAATGAAATATTGAGCTTTGACACTGTCCTGGGACACCCTGTATAGTTACATTTATAGTTGTTGTTAATATTTTTGAAAGAATTATAATTTATTCATGATCCCCACATGAGCGGGGGGTGACAAGGCTCTAGCTTAAGGACCCGAAGCTCTGGAGGTCAGGCGCGACGAGCAGGAATTTTGTATGAATGTCAGTGAATGGTATTTACGAACTAAATTGTTAACTGAATGACCGAAAAGGGTCATTCAAACTAATCTATAAGATTTATTTCTTACTAACGAACCGTCAAAAAATTTCTGAGAGGGCCCACCAACAAGTGCAGCATGGGAAGCTGTGATAGGATGTGGAGGCCAATAATCTATTTTCATTAAATATTTACTACTCAGAAAAAAAAATGTATTGGACCAAGAAAACCTTGTTTTGTATATAACAAAAACAATATTTTCTTAATATAAGAAACATATTCTTAATCCAACTACGTTATTCCTTCGTTCAAGAATACTATAGTTGGTTTAAGAGATTATTGCTTATCTTAAGAAAATATTATTTTCGTTATATACAAAACAAGGTTTACTTGGTTTGAGAAATCCTTTCTACTAGTGTATATGTAGTTATATGGTTTATAAGGGCTCTAAACGTGAATATCTCTTGAAAACTCAAATGTAAAAATTAATTCCTGTAGCATTATGAAATTCAAATATCAATTAATAATAAAATAAATTTTAATTTAATAAATTCAATTTACATAAAAAAATTGTATTTTTTTCTCTAACGAATGCTTTGAAAATATAAAAAAAACGATGTGTTAAATCACTGAAGCAGCGTATTAATTACCACTAAAACTAAACAAAATTCATTGAAAAACTGAACATAGGGGCGAATATACGTGGGAGAGTTCGTCGTTACCGATGTAATATCAACATAAGTATTCAACGTACACAATACACGGGGATGCAATGAATGGAATGAATACTGCATCACATAATTAAACAAATGCTGTGCTTTATCTATTACCGGCCAACTAGATTGAAGTACCACGCAATTTGAGGTCTGGACGTATATGTACAATGTTGAGGGATAGCCATAGAATTTATGAAGTGGTCATCATTAAATATATGTATGTATGTGTATATTTGAATGTACGTATGTATATATGTACACGTAGTCGTGTGTTTCTATACAACTTTTTGTATACGAGAAAGTAAAAAAATCATAAATGTATTCTGGATACATTTTTTTTTAAGTTTTAGTTTTAGTTTTTGGTATGATTAAATACCCAATATTCAAATATTAATTTGCTTTTTGATGTGTAGTAGTTTCGAATACATATATCTATTTATAAAAGTTTTTACGTTTTTCCGAATACAATTTAAAAAATACTAAAATAGTCTTAAAATTATATGTAAATAACAAATATTTTGAAAACAATCAACTTATCAGGAATGCAATTCTATACTGAAACAAAAACCTATATAAGAAATCATACTTTTTACTTCGATTTGTAATTACGTAAGTATATAAAAAATATATGAAAATAAGTAGGTAATATAATGTATATAACAAAACTAGTAATATAGTAGAAACCGGTTATAACGACATCGAAGCGACCGGAATTTTAGGTCGTTATAACCGATACGTCGTATTAACCGATGTCGTTATAACCGGTTATAACTTTTGCGTCTGATTGTATATTTATCTGGTAATATATGTATGTACCTATGTCAGGATGAATTTCTATTAAAGCACTGTATATCAATGCTAGTATACCTAATAGGCATAACTTCATTGTAAACAATTGAATTTCTTTTGTTTTCATATTTTTTTTTGTATTGGTTAACTTGGAGTATATGTATTTGAACAGATTCATTTTATTGATAATATTAGGATTTGCCAATCATATGTGTGTTTAATTATAGATATAAAATTTTATAATTACCTGAATTTTTAAATTTTGAAGTTAAATAAAGCAGTTGGAAACCACAGATATAGCAAGTCCCTGCTGTAATGAAATGTTTTGATAAATGTATTTAAAATTACAATTTTTTTAACCGTAGTATGATCCGTAAGTACTTCAAATTCGTTGTCATATATACATTACTAGCGGAATCCCGCGGTTTCGCTCGCGTAAACTTCGAAACTAATTCTATACCCTCCATACGTGATAGGGGATGACATTAAATTTTTTTATATTGATTTTTATTACCTATAAAAAAACGTAAATATCTCGGATCTAAGTTAAAAATTGTAAAAACTAACTGCAGATTATTTTGCCCGACTCCACCATTATAACATAAGCAGCTATGCAGATAAACATATCAAAAACACAGACCCTGTCTACCCCCGCCATTAGGGGTTGAATGTTTAAATTTTTATTTTAATAGATGACTATTTTGCATAAATTTACCATTATAAGTAAAGCAGGTATGCAGATAAACATATCTAAACCCATCCTCGTCTCCGTCCCATGCTATTAGGGCTTGAAAATCGAACTTTAATTTTTAATTGAATATTTATTTCTCCGAATTTACTTTAACATCATGAACAATTATGAAGATAAATTTATCAAAATTTTACCCTCACCCCCCATTTCCATAGGGGTTGAATTTTCGTAACTGATATTTGTCTTGTAGAGTACTTACTTGTGCCATGTTTCATTCGGTAAATACAAAAAAAAATCTTTTACAATTTTTTCCACTCCCTAACACCTTAGGGGTTAAATTTTGGAAAATGCTGAAATAATTGTTTCATTATTTATATCGTAGAGATGTTCGATAAGTTTCAATTAAATGCGAACAAAAAAAATATTTTTTATATAAACTTTGACAACCTGTTTTAACCCCGTAGGGGTTGAATTTCGAAAAATCCTTTCTTAGTGGGTGCTTACATCATAAAAGGAAGGAACCTACGAAATTTCACATTTCTAGGTCCAGAGGTTTGGGCTGTACGTTGATATATGAGTGAGTGAGTGAGTGAGTGGTTAAGGACAAACTCTTTTATTGATATAGATTACTTTTATTATATAAGTACATTAACGTGGTATAGATACAATAAGTTAGTTTATTGTGTTACCAACCGAAAAACTATATATTTAATATTTTTTTCATGTTTAGTTCTATGATTTGAACTGATTTAGTAATATACGAATTTAGTAATATTTAACCATCACATCGTACAGAAGAACAAGTATGTACATAAAAAAGACTACATGTTCCTGAACTATATTCTGTCGTATCGAAACTTTGCTATGAAAAAGTAAGTAATAAATAATTGTTTAAACTCTTTCCGCATCTTTGCTCATATGTATTTTTTGAAATAACCGGCTGTTCATAGCACCGCTACATCCATTCATGTTATCTAGCCTAATTGTAAACTACTTATAGAGTCTTGGAGATTCAATAGATTTCTTTAGTTAGAATAATCAAACAGGCACAAATACCAATAACTATTTGACTGTACAACGACGCACAAATTCAAAACACTCAACATATTTATATTGTACAGACAAAACTGACAGATTTATAGATGTAACAATTAATAAATATCTCATACGCTCCATTAATATTTCATTGAATCGCACAGAAGTGAGAAAACATAATACGTACATTGAATTTACAAGATAAGGGATAAGATCGTGGTGCATTCGAGAACGACGGCGTGACAAATGCATCCAAGGCGGCGAGGATAGACGTCAGTAAAGATAGATATTAACTGAGCTTTGGACGGGAGACATACTGCTTTGGTAGAACTGCTGTACTACTCGATCCGTTACGTTTGAATTTATGATTCGAGTGAAATAAGACGTTGAAGAGAACTCTTTCATCGTCTTCGTGTATATATGGATTGATGTTGCAAATCCATTAGTGATTGTAGGTACAATTGAAATGTGGGAGAAATTAATACAGAATGTGTGCTTATTCGATCGAGTAATTTAAATTAATGTCATAATCATCTTGATCGAAGTAATTCATGAATTGAGTTCAATACAAATTAAATTTTATACTTTCACGATAAATATGTAGGTAGCTACATAATAAATTCGTTAATGTATACAGGGTGAGTCATATCAGGTGGAACAAATTTAAACCGTTGATTGAGAAAAATATTTCAAGCAAAAAAGTTTATATAAACATGTGTCCGGAAACTCTTCGTGAGGGAGCTACAGACTCCCAAAGATTTTGACTAAAATTGGTTTTTATTTAATATCTGGAGAACCCATTGTGATACAGCAATGAAAATTAATTCCTGGATTAGTAATAATACGTGTTATCGATTTCCGGTATCAAACAATGGTTATTTAGACCAGGGATGTATGAGGCCTGTGGGCCCTCTGATTTTTATCTAGTATTTTTTTGTTCTTCACTTATTTCTTAAGTTTGGTATTTTTATATGGTCATATGACACAAAATACACATAAATATAATTTGTTAAGTTGTCATAAGATCAACCGTTTACGAGAAATACGATGGGGAAAATAGTTTTGCAGAATTTAACTTAATGCGAATGCTAAAAATTACACAAAATAAATTTATATTCTTGTTCTATAATTAAAAACAAGAATAAATGTGTATGTAAATATACCTACAAAAATGCATCCTTAACAACAGATTACACTTTTTAGTTTCGTTTTTTAGTCAATTAATAAAGCACGAATTAAAGTAATAAAACTGGCTATAATTCTATGAGGAATCATATTAAGAGGAATATTTACACCAACTATTTTTCTTATTTTTAGTACAAGAACAAGAATATAAATTTATTTTGTGTAATTTTTAGCATTCGTATTAAGTTAAATTCTGCAAAACTATGTTCCCCATCGTATTTCTCGTAAACGGTTGATCTTATAACAACTTAACAATGTATATTTATGTGTATTTTGTGTCATATGACCTTATAAAAATACCAAACATAAGAAAAAAATGAAGAACAAAAAAATACTAGATAAAAATCAGAGGGCCCACAGGCCTCATACATCCCTGGTCTAAATAACCATTGTTTGATACCGGAAATCGATAACACGTATTATTACTAATTCAGGTATTAATTTTCATTGCTGTATCACAATGGGTTCTCCAGATATTAAATAAAAACCAATTTTAGTCAAAATCTTTGGGAGTCTGTAGCTCCCTCACGAAGAGTTTCCGGACACATGTTTATGTAAACTTTTTGCTTGAAATATTTTTCTCAATCAACGGTTTAAGTTTGTTCCACCTGATATGACTCACCCTGTATATGTATTAGGGTGGGTCAATTATTTTCACTCCATGGGCAACTCGCGATACTGGTACTATGGGCCATAAAAAGTATTTTTGCCAATGGAACCATACCTCTAAAATCATTTTTCGAGGTTGCCGAAATTTGTCTGAAGATATTTTCCAAAATACTCAAAAATCGATCTATTTAGTGCATTTCGAATGTACCAAAAAATTATTGAAAATAACTCAAAAAACCCCTGTATACACATTTTCAATAATTTTTTTGTAAATTCGAAATGCACTAAATAGATCGATTTTTGAGTATTTTGGAAAATATCTTCAGACAAATTTCGGCAAGCTCGAAAATGATTTTAGAGGTATGGTTCCATTGGCAAAAATACTTGTTATAGCCCATAGTACCAGAATCGCGAGATGCCCTAGAGATTTTTTCGGCCCCATACAATTTGACCCACCCTAATATGTATGTACATTGTACATATATTATGTAGGATAATGTTTGTAATCATACATTTTGATAAATTAATCGATGAATTTTGTGTAATATTTATATTTTATATTGCTTTAATTGATACAATTAAACTGTAATTTATTTAAATATTTCTATAAAATAACACTTAATATTATTGTAATTATTTATTTAAAATTAAAGTTGATAAATAAGTTTGGAACAGTATGACCCTTTTTGTTTATAATATTAATGTTATAAATAAAATATTTACATTCGAAATAGAGGTGAGAAGGAACTAAAATAGTAAAATAAAATACTTTATTTGTATGTATATTAAAAACCGATCATGTTTTTAATTAATACTTTATCTATCAACTGTCCGTTTATACCAGTGGTTCCCAACCTTTTGACCAGGGACCACTTTATACCTATATTAAATAAAATCGAGTTGAGCAAAATAAAAGTACAATTCAATTAAAAATCTTTCTTTAATCGATTTAGAGAAAACTTTAAAATCTGAACCAAAAACATACAAACTTGAAAAAAAGTAAATGTGTGTTTTCGCATTGCGATCACGAACTGTATAAAGAATTTGACTTCCTACTTCAATCAGAAACCTTCTGTAAGCCGACAGACAGTTTATATTTGACACACAAATAAAAAACAACAGGAACAGCAAAAATAAACAAAGTCGTACAAACGCGAGAATCAAATTCCATTCAAACTGTTCTTGAGATGTATCGCGTAACAAATGACATGAAATGTCTCAGTGTTGTTTATATATGGTTGGTAATTTTGAAGCACGTCGTCCTGAAGTTCCCGCGGTTCGATTACGAACTTGTAACAAGGCTACATTTGCCTTATTTCTAAAACTTTCGATTAGTTTTAGTTCAAACGGCCCATTTCAGAAGATTGGAAATACAAGTTTGTACGGCGGTTGTAGTGTTCTTTGTGCAATACGAGAAAAAATATATAGGTTTGATACATGTGTTGTAGTAACTTGTAATGGAATAAGGTTGAAGATGGATTTAATTTATCCAGGAATGAATATTGAATCAGGTTTTATATTTCCGATATATAAATAATGATTTAAACTAGAGTGTTATTTTGAATTAGGTATTAAAAAACGTGTCTTTATGTTGAGACATGATATTGTACTCGTATTTCAAAACAAACACAGATTATCCTATTAAAGCGAATAATAATATTTGTCAAATATGGCCGTTTCAACAACCAATGGCGCACCCATGTTTTTTTAGGCATTAGAACTCCCTCCTCTGTCATGAATTTGTTAATATAGATAAAAAATAAAATAATATATATATAATTTAAAAAATAAATGAAATCTCTCTCGCCCCCAATTTTTTTCTGAGTGCACCACTACGAACAATCACCTTTTTGGCGAAATTTACTACCACTTTTTGCATATTTAAAGCTCTATTATACCAATAGCAGCTCGGATATTGTCTTTAATTGTATTTGGGTTATTTCTGGAGCATTAGCGTAGACTTCACTTTTCACATAACCCCAAAGAAAAAAGTCAAAAAACATTATATGGCCAGATCTGTTCGCCCAATTCATGCCTCTGAAACGAGAAATTACGTGTCCATGAAATTTCTGATGTAATAAGTCGATTGTCTCCCGGTTTATGTGGCATGAAACCTTATCCTGTTGAAAATATACCAACTGAGCCTAGGTCTTTATACAAAATATAATCCAAAGTGCTACATGAAGTAACTAATTACTATGAACATAATATCTTTAAATCGACACATTTTCACTTTTGGCAACACTTTCAGCTACAGATTTTTTTCAGTTGATCTATCTGAGTGAGCAATGTTTCTTCTTGTCACATCAGCATCACTGTCAGATTTTTATTTATTAAATCAACAGCTGTACCAGAAGACGCTTCATATCAACAAAAAACACTTCAAAAATTACGAATTATTTTCGCGAAATCAGCATTTTTTCAGGAAATTTTTAAAACTCATGTTTCGACTCATTTTCGTTAATGGTAAATAGTGTCACGTTAAGTGAAACTATAAGTGTGCAATTTAATTATACGCAAACTTTTGACATTAGTAGGCTAGTGACGTAATGCTTACTTATGAGACAGCCTATATAATTTAATAACCTTGGTCATACATAAATCACATATGACGTTTTTTTACTTATAACAAATAAAAAAAATAGCGGTTTTAAAATAATGTTTCTAATGTAAGTATTTTTTATTATTTAAAAAAAATGTATAATCCTGCCCATTTAATAATAATATGTAAGTATTATTTTAATATACATATTAATTTATAAACTGATAAAATGTTTTCTATATATGTATGTAGTATGTAGGTACAAGTATTTATTTAAAAAAATGCACATACATATTTTAACATACAGAATTCTGAAATATTTCAATTTATAGATTCAAAGATATAAATAATGTATAAATATATATAAGCAAAACATAAAGAGTGACAATTTCGTTGTGAAGTAACTTTTCACTTCACTCAACCGGGCCCGTTTCTTTCCATCTTTAATAAAACTTTCCACTTAGGTTCTTTTGAAGAAAACTCCATCAGTCGATATGATTATTGTATATATGTATGTATACGAGGTTATAGTACCTTAGTGTCATGAAATATTATATATAGAGTTGAGTAAAATTGAGACAGGAGAGAACGACCTTTTATCCAGCTCTTAGGCCGTTGTGTTAGATAAGACGAATCATAAAGCTAGTGTTCATGCTACGAGCCGGTTTTGATAATGTAACTTGAAAAGACGCTTCCAGTATTACCTACAAAGACTGTAACTTCATGAAAATATAACGGGTTACACCTATACTTTTACTTAAAATGTTCATTATACTTAAATGGCGGAGTAACACGTAAAAATTATTATTTTACTAATTGATAATGTAACTTGAAAATATGATTCCAGTATTAACTACAAAGACTGTAACTTCATGAAAATGTAACGGGTTATACACTTTTACTTAAAAGACTAATCATCATTTAGATGTTTATTATAGTTAAATGGCGGAGTAACACGTAAAAATTATTATTTTACTAATTAAAATAACCTGCCGAGAAGCAGTGTTTGAGACATAATTATTTACTACTGGTAAACGAAGTTACTAAGACTAATGTTCACTTTAACTATAACAATAATAAAATGTTTGTTGGCATGTGTTTTGTCTTCAAAAGAAGACCTCATCAGGAGCTTCACCAGTCTCTCTAGAACTACTAGGTTCCTGATTGACTTTTTTTTATTGTGGTTCAGATGTACATTTTTAGTTTTAGTGACTATAATCATTAAAAGTGAAATTTTCATTCAATGATATATTATTTATAAATGGCGTTTTTTTACATTGAAGTGTCTTTTATAACTTAAATTTTCGCGTTCATACAGTAAAGTCATAAGCAAAAACGCATAGAATTTTTGTAGTGGAAAATATACTTATTCAAAGAATGATGAGGGCAATATTTTAATTACGTGTGTTGTAATTAACGGTGTTGATGGCTTGTTTTTTAGAAAGTGGTTATTTGCACTTACAGTATGTGCATGCAATTGGGTATTTGCACATACTGAATATGTACCAAATTAGGTTAGGTTAAATTGTTATGTTACGGTAGATTAGTGTATGTTAGGTTAGTGGTATGTCCAAATAGCAAATTGCATGCACATACGGTATGTGCAAATAACAAAAAGCCAGTTACATGCATATACGGTATGTGCAAATAGCCAATTGCATGCACATACTGTATGTGCAAATAGCTTCATCCTATTTTTTATTTTAAAAAGATTTAATGTTAACTTTTGTTGATAGTTATTTATTGAAATGGTTATTAAAAGAAAAATAAGATAATCATGTAGTGGATACTTCAAACACATCCACTTTTGCGTTCTTTAAAACAATAACGTCTCATTAGAGACACTTCAAAGCATTATATGAACATGAAATAAAACATGAATTAATACGACTAAATGCAATTTCATCCTTTCCGAAGAAATACGTTTTTCTAGATTAAATTATCGTCATATATTGAGAAAAAGAAAAAAATGTTTTCACAAACGCCTGAGAAATGTCAGCAGTTTCGCTTACGTCAAGAAGTGAGCGTATCGCAGGCTGTTGTAGGCTCTTGATCTCTCCCCGTGCTGCACTTTAACAACGCCGCACTGTCACATTCTCACCTCTCCAGCCAATAAGTGGACCTTATTTATGAGACTCCATTTTGCCCGCGCGTTTAACAGATGTAAAGACGCTACGGGTGGACAACTATACGTCTTAACTGGCTATTGTACACATTGTCTGGATAAGTCATAAAGAACTAAGGGTGTGATGTGATTATAAATTTTAAGGAATTAGTAAATTATGTTTATCCGGATCCTCCAGTTATTGAATTTATAAGTAGGAAAAAAAGAAGGGCACTTGTGAAAAAATAATAATTATAATTTATTGACTATTTATAAAACAATGTACGCAAACTTTTATCGATAACGTTAATTAAAAACAAAATAGTTATTTGAAAATATTAGACGACTGTAAACTACTCATAAAAACATTTTATATATTTAGTCATGAGCTTAAAAAGTTTTTAGTGTTTATAATATGCATAACTTCAACATATGTCTTATGTTCAATGTTTTTTGTTTAGGTATATTTTTAAAATACTCATCATAATGGTGTCCAGTATTTGCTTTTATTATTTAGTATTAGTAAAAGCAATAGTTACTAACAAAACCTTTTACTTTTTACATCTATTAGAAATGTAGTGAATAAGGTATATGTATGTATATTAAAACATTTATAACATAACTTTTGATTCAATTTAAATCATTAGCATATTTTTTTTACACAAAACATAATTAAAGTCAATCACCTAACAAAACAAGAAACCGTTAAAAGCTGCCTAAAAGAGACCAACAGGTCTCAAAAGACAAATTTATTATAAAAAAATATTTTGTTTTTAGTAATAGCATTACTAAATTGTTTTTATCAAGCCTTTAAACATTTACTTATAATTAAGTACACGTTTTTTTATTATTTGATCTATTGTATTAAAAACAATTATATCATTTATGATTATATCGCCCAGTATTATCAACTTTAACTAAATGCTCCTTTAACTAACTGTCATATTATCAACAGATCAAAGCATAATACATTTAATTAAATAGATTTTAAATTATCTGCAGTATTTCTTTACAACGTATATTATGTCTATTATTCATTAAGAGCTTAAATATTGATTTAAATCACGTTTGTAATACACCAAAACTTTAAAGGAGCATTTAGCGCTAAAGGAGCTTTAAATTAGTTGATAATACCGGGCATATGCATTATTAATTTACTCACAAATTATGTAATATAATCATGGGCGTACCCAGCATTTTGTTAAGGGGGGGGCAGATTTTTTTTTTTTATAAACCGATTTAGTCAGTGTGTTTCGCCTAGGAACCCATGATAAAAGGGGTTAGAACAAATGGGTTATTAACCTTTTTAGGTATTGAAGTGCAAAAAAATGTTGTGTACTGTCCTTATAAATGGGCATTATTGTAAATAAACATTGGGTAATTTTTCCTTTTTTTCTTAAATATTCTATCTTTTCTGTGCTACGCTGTTGCAACTTTGAATTTTGGCTACAAATTTTTTTTTAATCGTAAATATTTTTATCATAAAGAAGACAAAATATCTACAAAAATGTACTCTACCCAGGCCCGGATTTACCATGCAGGCAATGTAGGCAGCTGCCTATAGCGGCAAATTTTTGGGGGCGGCAAATTATGGTATGAGAAAGAAATAGTAAGAGACATGAATTTTACCTGGAGGAGCTAAAAAAAAGGTCTTCAGGTTTTTTTTGATAACAAAATCTTAACTTTTTAATCGAAAAGGGCGGCAATTTTCGCAACTGCCTACAGGCGGCAAATTTTTAAATCCGGCTCTGACTCTACCTGTACAATTATACATATTATTATGTATATGTACCTATTAGCTGTCGTGGGTTTTATTCATTCTGTTTTTTTCTATTTTAGGTAAAAAATCAATATGATTTGACTAGTCTATAACTAGATAAATATATAAATAGTTTAATTGTATAAAAAGGAAAATGACAACAGTTTTAACAAGAGATTGTAATTTTAAAGAAGATGTTTTTTCTGAATCAAAAATATAAATTAAAAATCAAATGCACATCAAATAATACCTAATAATTAATAACTACCTAACTCGCTAATGCGCGTAGCGCGATTTTTTTTAAATTAACTCATAACGTGACTCAAACGTGAGTTTTCAGAATGAAAATTTTGAAATACCTATAAATTTTACTTCTTCAATTTCATAAATACAATAGAACTTAGGCATAGGTAAATAATTAACCAGCTAAATAAATAGTAAGTCAGGTCCAGGGGGGGGGCAGCTGCCCCCCCCCCTGCCCCCCCTCGGTACGCCCATGAATATAATGTACCTATGTACGAAATCTAGATGGTAAAAATTACATAAAATGAGATGAATATTTACTTACTACCTTGAAGCATTTATGACTTTTATGTTATGTCATTCACAACACGAATTCTTGCTATGAAACACGAGGTACTAAATTAATTACGGTTTTAAGCTAGAGCTTGAATGGTTTAGGAACAAGGAAGAGAAAGATCTGGAGTCATATATTAAACAACTTTTCTAACATTTCATTTACTCTGTACTAAAACGCTAGTAGGCTTATTGCGTATCGAAACGGTCTTTAGAAAGATGTAATCCAGTGGTTCTCAACTGAAAAACCAAATTTAATACTACAATTGTTAATAATGATAATCACATATTATCTAACTATAAATACAGAAAGTATAAAATATAAATCTGAAGTTATACAGGCATGACTGCCTGTATTTGTATTATTTAAATAATTCTATTAGAGTAGAATAAAGTTAACTAGATTTAAACTATGTAGGATTTAAAACTCGAGATAATTTTCATTAGTGCATATTCTTCGAGATAAAGGTTGCATTATTCTAGCTTGGATAATTATTTAAAGAGACATCAAGAGACTTGATTACAATATGTTAATTAATGACTGCTGTGCTTCTATTTCAACATTAAGATTTTTAATTAATACAAAGATAGAAAGGAAGCAGCGAATAAAATTATAAAGAGCAAAAAAACACTGCTTTTAACGAAAAAGAAACAACTAACGATTCATATCCAATATAGCCGCCTATAATTTCAACGTTGTCGCAATTTTTTTTCTGCTTAGAATATTTTTGAAATAAATGTTTGATTTATTAATTCACGTGTTTAAAGCGCGGTATGACATTTTTCATTTTAACAAGAAAAATTGGCTCAGAAGCTGATAATGTGACGATTATTCTTTATATTTTTTGTATTAAAATAGTTTTAATTTTATTTTTGTATTCGTTTAATTAAAAATAATCGTTAAATATTTAAAGATTTAATTATGAAATACCTATTTTATTTAGATGTAACACATTGGATAATTTTTACTTATAATGCATTTTTATGAATAACTAAACGAAAGGTATCAACATTCTACTAAAATTAATTAATTTTAATTTTTCCCAAAAATCATTTGAAAAATAATATGCAGCTGAAAAGTTTTAAAGACCTGCGGAATTAGTTCGATTTTATTTTGTGCAAAATTTAAACACTATTTTTTATAAAATATTTATACATTGTAAAAACGGGATTTTAAAAGCTATTTGTAGATTTTATATCATTTTTTTTTTCGAAAGTTTTAATCTATTCAAATCCTTTTATACTTTCAACAACGCGATACTTAATGTTTTTTCCTTGGACTCGCGCCCTGCCAGAGCAGAACCGCTGATGTACGGCGTACAATATACGCTTTGCGGGCAAGCTTCATAAAGCGGAAGACATAAAAGCAGGGAACCGGAAGCGGGGCATGGTGGGATATTCAACAAGAAATTGAGATCTCATAGAACCTGAGAACGAGGAGGGGGCGGTATTACTCAGAAATTGAACACCGGATACGGAACTGGATTTTCTATGTGCGAAATGGTACATACTGAATACTAATGTGCCATATCTGTGTATGTATGCCAGTGTGCAGTTGTGTTTGTGGGGTCATAAATTCATTGTGAATTCTTTGCTTGCTTTACGAATGAGTTTATTGTTATTTTAACATATCTGGATATTACAAATGTCTTGCGTATTTATTATTAAAATTCAGGTTTTTGCAAACTATAGTATTGATGTAAACAATAGAATTGGCAGATTATATAGTTATTGGTATCTTTTAAATTCAATAGATACGTATTATAATTAAATATTTGCACAAAAGATATGTGCACGCAATTGGCTATTTGCACATACCGTATATGCATGCAATTGGCTTAGAGCTGGGCACGGGCCGTGAATTCTTCGGGTCACAGCTGTGACCCGACGTGAGCGTGAGCGATTTTCAAATATTGGATCGTGAGCGTGCATGATCGTGAGTAACAATGAAACAATCGTGCGTGAGTAAATTTTTGTCGTGCGTGAGTCCGTGACTGTATATTTTAAGAACGATACGTTTGGATTCGTTTCACATATTTAGTTGTTAATACGAAATGCTACAATTGACTACAATAAGAATTTCAAAGAAAAAGCACTGTAAAATACATAGTCAACGTTGCCAACTTGAAATAAATTTAAAATCCCTCTGTCGACACGTTAAAATGTATTGATTGTTTGTTGTTGACTATGTTTTATTTTCATTTTATCTTTTTTTTTCTTATTATTTGCACTAAAAATGTAGTTTAAAAGAAATAATACAAATATAAAGTATACACATATTATATTGCACGAAAAAAAATTAATTAAAAAGTTTATTTATTTCATATTACTATACCTTTACAACTTCAAATTGAGACTAATCAATTTCAAATTGAGACTAAACAATTTCAAATTGGGAATAAACAATTTCAAATTGAGACTAAACAATTTCAAATTGGGAATAAACAATTTCAAATTGAGACTAATTTGAAATTGATTAGTCTCAATTTGAAATTGTTTATTCCCAATTTGAAATTGTTTAGTCTCAATTTGAAATTGTTTATTCCCAATTTGAAATTGTTTAGTCCCAATTTGAAATTGATTAGTCTCAATTTGAAGTTGTAAAGGTATAAATCGTGTCACGACCGTGACCCGCCATGCGTGATCGGGCGTGAGTAAAAAAATACCATTCGTGAGCATGCGTGATCGTGATTTTTATTTCTGAGAACGTGAGTGAGCGGACGTGACTAAAAAATTTTGCTCGTGAACGTTCGTGATCGTGAGCAAAAAAGCCCAGCTCTAAATTGGCTATTTGCTATATGCATGCAATTGGCTATTTGGACATAACACTAACCTAACGTACACTAATCTACCCTAAATTAACAACCTAACCTAATTTGGTACATATACAGTATGTGCAAATAGCCACTTTCTTAAATTAATGATATTTGAAATTAATTGGTTGTTGGAATAATTATGCATATACCTAAGATGTAAATATTTCTATATTTTTATATTAAAATAAATAAAAATAAAATAAAATAAAATACATAAAATATAATACATAAAAACAACTTTACAAAATTGAATTCAAAAGATCTGTTTTTGAAAACTTATGATTTGAAAATCACTCAAGGAATTATAAAATCCTTGCATTCCAACTAATTTACGCTGAGGTATAATTGTTCCATTAAATATTTCACATTTAATTAAAACCATCACAGAGCACACACCATTTATTCAAATTTAATTCCCACTTACGCAACAAAAACCCTAACATCCGCGTGATAAAAAATGGAACAACAATTCGTGAAGCATGCGCTAGCCGTGGTCGTAAAACAGGATCTTGTGAACGTAGATAGTAAACGTGCATGTAAGAAATTGATGAGGCAGTAAAAGTGTTACGCATTGCCGAGGGTGATTGTCCCAGCCGCCCTCTTGTCTGACCGGCAATGGGTAAAAAATAAATAGCTATTTCTGAACTATGTACACAAAATGCAGTGGCGGGCTCGACTAGGTATCAAAATATCACACCTTTATGCAATCATACAAGCAGT
Organism: Sialis lutaria; assembly: GCA_949319165.1. Taxonomy (NCBI): domain Eukaryota; kingdom Metazoa; phylum Arthropoda; class Insecta; order Megaloptera; family Sialidae; genus Sialis; species Sialis lutaria. The sequence continues at coordinate 5,078,495 of OX439231.1, read as the reverse complement.
CATTGATAGTTTATATTTCGTTGTTCTGACGGTATAGGATAAATGACGATACATGCAAGCCCGGATTTACCATGCAGGCAGAGTAGGTATGTGTCTAGAGCGACAAAAATTAAAGGGCAGCAAATTGTGGCGGAAACTTAAAAAAAAAGTCTTCACACTTTCTTTTAAATAAATTTTAATTTAGTTTTTATATTTTTAATAAACTTTACATAAAAAACTTTAAAAAAGTCACTTATTTTACCATTTCTAAATCCGGGCCTAGATACATGATTAATACTCGTATGTAATCTATAAAATATGATTATTTAGATATACGGAGAAGTTATAATGGTGCTTACATGATTTGATGAATTTACATCCCGTGTCTACCTCTACACAGTAAAAAAAAATTCGTAAAATTTAACACTTAAATGAGTGTTAAAATTTGCGTGTCAAATATTTCACATTTTTGTGTGTTGAATCAACACACGAGGCAAGTGTACTTTCATCGACTCAATTGTTAACACATTAAAATGTTATTAGAGATTCAAATCAGGGAGTCGAACCGGTGCTATTTCCCGAACCGGTTCGGTTCCGGTTCACACAGAAAATAAAGTTCCGGTTTTCGTTCCGGTTCAATTTTTTATTTTTTTATTTTTTCGGTTACCGGTTCAATGTACCTCCGAACCGGTTCGAACCGGTTTTTTTTACTTTTGTAAATTATTCAAATATATGTAATAATTTTAATTAAATTATAATTAAACCTACCCTATAATTTTTGAATTATATTTTCCTACATATCTTTACTTTCCAATTTTGTGTATAATGTATATATGTATCAATACTTTTTATGGCTTGTTTTCTTTATTTGTATTAATTAAAAAAATGTGGTAATGCCGGAATAATAAAATTATTGACAATTCATATTTAGACTATGCTCAATGCAATTTAAATTTAACGTGTATTTTATTAACAATTTGTTATTAATTTACTAATATATAAGCACAACTACATTTGGGTCAGTCCGCAGTAATTGATACCATATAATTAAAAATATATTTTACGAAAATAAATACTAAAATATAAAATTAACAGGCTATTTAACATCAATTTTCATAAACCAAAAGAAAATTAGAAAAATGTTAGTTAATTTTCAATAATTGTATATTCGAAATGTACTAAATAGATCAATTTTTGAGTATTTTGGAAAATATCTTCAGACAAATTTCGGCAAGCTCGAAAATGATTTTAGAGGTATAGTTCCATTGGCAAAAATACTTGTTATGGCCCATAGTACCAGTATCGCGAGTTGCCCATGGAGTGAAAAATTTGGACCCACCATAATGTACATGTATTACATTAAGATCTACAGAAAAATGGTGAAACCATGTTATTAACTAGTATTATTTAGAAATTATGAACTCCAATCCAAGTTGAAATGTCACACCCGTCACCGCGGACTGACCTATTTGTCAGTGGTGCCAATTATAAGTAATTGTAAAAATTAAGAATAATAAATATATTTATATAAAAACATATGCAATGAAAAATTAAACTTCATTGAACCGGTAAAATTAAACTTTATTGAACCGGTAACCGAAAGTTTGTTTTTCGGTTCGGCTCCGGTTCAGGTTCAACGTCATGTTTAAAATTTCGGTTCAGGTTCAGTTCCGGTTCGACCAAAAATTTCGTTCCGGAACCGGTTTTCGGTTCGGGTTCGGGTTCGGTTCGACTCCCTGATTCAAATAACACTTTATGAATGTTACTCTAAAATCAACACACTATTTGTGTTAAAAATCTTTTCCAAACAGTGACTGGTGAGGCCAAGACACGAACCTTGGTTCTTACACGAATGTTTAAGCTAACCAACAACAGATGGCGTTCTTTTTCAACTGCTCAGTCGGTTTGACACGACGGGCAGATTCGACGAGTTCGCTTCAGGACACCAACGGAGAAGGAGCCTTTCAATTTTCAATATTTTTAGACTAGTGATTGTGTCTAACAAATCATTGTTTTGATATATATGTTTAATCAGTTATAATTTAGTGTAATAAGTGTGTTGTTAAAATATATAGATTTAATTAAAGGTTTCTTTTCATGTTATTATTATACCTATGGAAATCAAAGTCCACTACTACTCGCAGCTCCACCAGATGGTCCTTCGGCACGAATATCCAGCGAAATACGACAATATATCCTTTGGAAAGTTGTAAAGGCAAACAGATAACATAGACGGCCATTAACAAGTATGTAATACTTTATGCAGTCCTAGGCGTGCTCTGTTTCATACTACAATATTCAAGGTACTATCTTTCTATTTCTCTCGATCTCACTTGCTTTCTACAAGCCAAGCTGGGTTTGAAATTATTTATGTATCATCTTTATTTATTTATAATTGATAACGTTTTAATTATTCAAATATTTAATATGATAAATATTGTCGTTTCTATTATTGACAATTAAACAACAATACACCTTTTTGAAAATTTAATTGTTGCTTTTGAAAGTATTTGAAAATATTCTGCATGCGTTTTATACATGAATATAATTGCATCGGACATATTGAGAATGTTTATTGTTATCTTAATTAAAATACACATTATTATTAATGACTGTATTAAATTAAATAAATGCTGATACACATACATTTATGCTGTTATTGGTTATATCGTTTAAATATTATTTATATTGTCTATGAAAATTGTCACTATCTGTGTGTATTGCTAATTAATAATATTTTGATTTTATTTTATAACATACATGCATACATACATTGAGGCTTATTATTATATTACTGATTGCATTCAATCACTTATAAGATATTTTATTTACATTAATTATTTATAAGTTATTGTGGTTGTTTCAAGTCAATATAACAAAATGAGTACTGAATTACAGAATAAACTTACGCATTTAAATGCAAAAAAGGAATCACTTTTTCAAAGAATTCAAGTATTATTTGATAAAAGTAAAAAGGTTGATGACGCTAAAATTTTAAGTGAGTTTATTTGTAGATTTGCGAATTTGGAAGATACTAAACTAAAATTTGAGAAGATATTAAATGATATCAACGAAGTTAGTTTAAAAATAGATTCAACAGCCAAACCTAGCTACAGTGAACTCAGCGCATTTGACGACTTATATTATAAGATACAGGTTGTCGCAAAAAAGGTGATTAGACCTGACAATGAGGAAAACACAGGTGCCAGTACTTCTGCGGAGGTTACACCGCGACTACCGAAAATTAATTTAATTGAATTTGATGGTAGTCCTTTAAAATGGCCGCTTTTCTACGAGACGTTTAGAAGCCTTATTCATGAAAATACTAAACTAGACAATATAAGTAAAATTCACTATTTATTAGGAACTTTAACTGGTAAAGCACTATCTATAACTACTGGGTTGTTGCCTACTGCGGACAATTATGTAGTATTATGGAACGCGTTAATTGAAAAGTACGAAGATAAACGCACACATGCTAATATGTATTTGAAACAGATTTTAGATTTCAAACCAATTCAGATTGAAAGTAGTGGTGGTTTGAATTTATTTTTGGAAAACATAGATTGTTCGGTTAATGCTTTGAAAAAATTAAACGTTCCGAATTTGACTGATTTCATTTTAACCAGTATTGCTCTGTCAAAATTAGATATTCAAACACAAAGATTGTTTGAACGATCATTGAAAAAGGACGCGATTCCTACTTACCAGGAATTATCAACTTTTGTTAAGGGGCAAATAAAAATTATTACGCGCACTAGTAGTAACATAAATTCGAAACAGTCAAATATTACGATGAATAAGTCAAAAGTAGTACATTCTTTTACCACTAAAGAAAATACTGGTAAGCAGGCACAATCTAAAGAATTCAAATGCATAATGTGCAAGGGCGAACACCGGTTATTTAAATGTTTCAAATTTTTACACTTTTCACCCGCGGACCGGGTAAAGTTTGTGAAAGAGAATACGTTGTGTTTTAACTGTCTTAGCTCAAAACATATTAGCACTGCGTGCCCTTCACACAATTCGTGTCAAAGTTGTAATTATAGGCATCACTCTGTACTTCATATCAATCCACAGAAGGTAACATCTAGCGTTAGTTTACAAGATAACAGTGCCACTATGCAAGCTGGTGACTCGTCTGATAGTAAGCAGCCTTCTGTGAGTCTTTGTTCGACGTCTGCTAAACGAAAATCGACTTTAAATTACACAATTCTGCTCGCAACTGCTGTAGTTGAAGTCATTTCTCCGTTCGGTGAAAGTCATCGTTTAAGATTCTTGATTGATAGCGCAAGTCAGTGCAATTTTATAACGCAAAAATGTTGTCAGAAATTGAAATTACCAGTAGATAAAGCGTATACATCGGTTTCTGGAATTGGAATGTCCTTCAAACCAATTAGAGGTCAAACAAGTATCCAGTTTGCATCACAATATGATCCAGAGATGAAATATCATATGCAGGCATTAATTATTGACAAAATAACTGACCAATTACCAACTTCTATAATTGATTCCGAAGTTTGTCGACAGTTCAAAAATTTGAAATTGGCAGACGATAAGTTTTACATACCCGGAGAAATTCACGGTATGATTGGAGCTGAGTTGGATCCACATATTTTAGGCTCAATGAAATTTACTGGACCCGATTTGCCGGTAGCCATAAATTCTAGCCTGGGTTTCATTATCATGGGAAAAGCTCAAACCAGCATACCAGACAATAGTGTACAAACATACTGTTGTGTGAATTCCGTCGAGTCTGTCGAGACATTATTACAAAATTTCTGGGAATTAGAGGAAGTTGCAACAGTCCCTGTGCTCAGTCCAGAGGATACAGAGTGCGAAAAATTATTTATTTCGTCACTTAAACGTGAAAATGATGGCCGCTACGTGGTATCCCTGCCGTTCAAGAATTTTCCGCCGAATTTGGGCGATTCATATACGTGTGCCCTGCGAAGATTATATGCACTGGAAAGAAAATTTTGTTCTTCGTCGACTTACAAAGAATCTTATTGCACCGCTATGGCAGATTATATTAACCAAGGTCATATGCGTATGATACCAGATTGTGATTCAAAATCACAAGGTTATTATATTCCTCATCATGGCGTTTCAAAGGTTAGTTCAAGTACACCATTACGAATAGTATTTGATGCTTCCGCAAAGACTGATCGCAATGTATCTTTAAACGAAGTGCTTTACACTGGAGCGAAGTTACAGACAGACATTTTGACGATACTAATCAATTTTCGTTTGTTGAAGTACGCCATGACATCGGATGTACGGCAAATGTACCGACAAATAAACCTGTGTCAAGAACATCAGCCATATCAGCGTTTGCTATGGAGATCTTCGCCTGAAGATCCTGTACGTACATATGTTTTGACCACAGTTTCATTCGGTTTAAATGCTTCACCGTACTTAGCATTACGAACAGTACACCAATTGGCACGAGACGAAGCAGACAATTTTCCATGTGCATCCAAGGTCGTGTTACGGGATACATACATGGACGATCTGATCTGTTCTGTCGAGGATGTCCAATCAGCTAAGAAAATCTTTGAAGAATTGGTAGGTCTCTTCAAGGCCGGGGGTTTCGAGCTGATGAAGTGGGCAACAAATTGTTCTGAATTACGCGAAGGAATTCCCGCAGCGATACGACTTACGCAAGCTGTCGACTTCAATAACGATTTACTTAAGGTACTTGGATTGCAGTGGCAGCCAAGTCCAGATAACTTGATATTTTCTGTAAAAACAGAAAACACGATGTGCACAAAACGGAAAATTTTGTCGACAGTGGCCCGCATCTGGGATCCAATGGGTTTGTTAACTCCTTTAACTCTTTACGCTAAACTGCTGATCAAAGAGTTGTGGATTCTCAAATTGGATTGGGATGCGCCTACTCCACCGTACTTGCAAAAATTATGGAAGATATTTCAAGAAGAATTAGAAGATTTAGCGAATTTCAAAGTTCCTAGACACATAGGCGTCACAGAAGAGACCCCCCTCATGCTAGTAGGTTTTTCAGATGCGTCTGAGCGAGCCTACGGAGCAGTTATTTACGCACGAGTCGTTACCAACGATGGTGAAATCAAGGTGACACTTCTGTGTGGTAAATCAAAATTATCGCCACTCAAAACGATCTCCATTCCAAGACTGGAACTGTGCGGAGCGCTGTTACTTGCAAAGCTAACAAGATTTGTGGTAGATACTTACGCAAAAAGATGTAAAATCGAGAAGATATACTCATTTTCTGATTCCACGGTGGTTCTTAATTGGATTAACGAATCGCCCCACCGCTGGAAGACTTTTGTGGCGAACAGAGTCACGAAAATTCAGAATTTAGTAGATCCTTCAAGTTGGTTTCATGTGGATGGCGAAAACAACCCTGCCGATTGCGCATCGCGTGGTTTGTCTCCAAACGCATTCATAAACCACTCAACATGGTTATCGGGACCTTCCTGGCTTTCGTCACAAGAAGATACGTGGCCTATCTGCTCTTTAGATAAAGTTCAATCAAAGGCATCTGAAATATCTTTAGAGGAAAAAGTCACATCTTTAACGACCGTTCAGTCAGAAGATCATCCGCTATATAAATTAATCCAAAAATGTAGTTCATGGACTAAATTACTAAACATAACTGTTTATGTTCTACGTTTTGCAAAACTGTTACCCATTCGCAAAATTATAAGTATTCAAGATTTAAACGACGCTGAAGAAGTTTTGATACGCATTATACAAAAAAATCATTTCGCAGCTGAAATTAAGTCCTTGGAAAAGGGAGAAGATAGTTCTACAACAATCCGACACTTGCGACCATTTTTACACCATGGTATCATTCGTGTTGGAGGTCGTCTAGCCAATGCCACCATTTCCTATGACCAGCAGCATCCTATCCTTCTGCCAAGGCGAGAACATTTCACTGAGCTCTTGATCAAATTTTATCACAAAGTGAATATGCACACTGGACCCCACCTATTGATGTCGCTGTTACGTCAACGGTATTGGATCCAGGCAGCCCGAGGTATTGTTCGCCAGTGCGTTCACAGATGCAATCATTGTTTTAAGACTAATCCACGACGTCAATATCCTCTGATGGCTGACTTACCTCCTCCAAGAGTCTCGGAAGCTAAAGCCTTCTTACACGTAGGCACTGACATGGCCGGCCCTTTTAACATTACACTGAGTCGCCATCGTGGTGTGAAAACGCAAAAGGCCTACATATGCTTATTTGTCTGTATGTCGACTAGAGCCGTCCATCTAGAATTGTTGTCAGATCTTACAACGGATACATTTTTATCGGCTCTGAAACGATTTCTAGCAAGGCGCGGGCCTTGTGCGACATTGCATTCAGATTGTGGGACTAATTATGTTGGAGCGAAAAGAATCTTAGATTCCATCTATGCGTTAACAGAATCAACTTCCTTCAAAACTGCGCTAAATCAAGAACTTAGTCAGCGACGAATAGTTTGGAAATTTAACCCCCCCATCTGCCCCTCACTTCGGCGGCATATGGGAGGCCAATATTAAAACAGTCAAAACTCATCTCACCAAGGTCGTTGGCAATCAGATATTGTCCTATGAAGAGTTTGCAACTGTGCTTACGCAAATTGAGGCGCTGATGAATTCGAGACCCTTATGTTGGCTCAGCTCAGATCCCTCGGAACCGCTAGCTCTAACGCCAGCCCATTTCCTTACATTAACACCTCTGCAGTCTCTACCTGCTAATGACGAAACTGGAAAGAATGTTAATCGGTTATCTCGAAAGGAGTTATTAGATCAAATTGTGCAATCATACTGGAAACGCTGGGTGCAAGAGTATTTGAGCGGTTTACAGTCACGGCAAAAGTGGAATACCGAAACATGCCCTGTGAAACCAGGTATGCTAGTTATCGTGTGTCGTGATAACTTACCCCCTCTTCATTGGCCGATGGGCGTTATAGAAGAGGTGTTTGCGGCAAAAGACAATGTAATCAGAGTCGTAACGGTAAGGACGAAAGATGGAATTTACAAGCGCCCTGTCGCAAAATTGTGCCCCCTCCCTACTCAGTAGGAGGCGGATTTAATTTAATTTTAAGTCAGTATTTTAAATCACTACATGTTAAGTATCGTTTCTCCTTTGAATAAAAATTGTTTCACAACCAGCGGGAAAACTATTGTACTGCTCTCAATAGATATATGACAACGACAGTCTGGAGTCTGTACATTAGTGAATGTATTGGTCCGGGCCTGTATAATGATCATAACTATAGGTAGGTTAATTCCTTGTGTGTGATACCTTACCCTCTTTCCATGAACATTTGGGCCTCTTGAGTGTTTCCTGCCCTGGTCGCCCCGGGGCAAGCTCCTCATCCCTCTTGTAATCTGTGTCTGGTGGTGGTGTGAATTGCTGGTTGTAATTAGGAAAACGACTGCCTATGTATGTATGCATTTAAGTCCTTTTATTTCGAATAGCAGAAGTGACAATTTTGATTCATTTGTTGTTATAATTTTTGTTTCCTTCGTGCTTTAAAACAGTGTTTTAAGGCCGGGGGAAATGGTGAGGCCAAGACACGAACCTTGGTTCTTACACGAATGTTTAAGCTAACCAACAACAGATGGCGTTCTTTTTCAACTGCTCAGTCGGTTTGACACGACGGGCAGATTCGACGAGTTCGCTTCAGGACACCAACGGAGAAGGAGCCTTTCAATTTTCAATATTTTTAGACTAGTGATTGTGTCTAACAAATCATTGTTTTGATATATATGTTTAATCAGTTATAATTTAGTGTAATAAGTGTGTTGTTAAAATATATAGATTTAATTAAAGGTTTCTTTTCATGTTATTATTATACCTATGGAAATCAAAGTCCACTACTATTCGCAGCTCCACCAGTGACAAGTATCAATAACATTTTTAAATGTTAATGTAACACAGCGAATGTGTTAGTACGTTCATAAATAACACATAAAAAGTGTTGAATTAACACATGGCGCGTGTCAAGTTCGGCGTCGTTCGGCACAATGCGCGGGAATATAACCTATTCTACAACCCAGTGATGTACAGTGATGTGATTGTGTAATATTAAATCTTCTTTTGACCTTGAAAATATTGTTAATATTTATATTAATTAATTTATTATTTAATATAAAATTGGTGTTGTTATTTATAAAAAAAAAGTAAGTACTATGAAATTTCATCTGTGACAATTTGATAGTCTTAATATAACCTTAAATTTTTTACACTCTACAAGTGTTACAAACAACATTTTAATGTGTTAAAATTGACGAGCTCATCCGGACTAATTCTAACACTCTCGTATGTTACTTTTAACATGCAAGTGTGTTATTTCTTCAAAAATAAAAAGTCGAGCCAAAGTAACACTCACTGCGTGTAATAAAATCAGTAACACTCATTTAAGTGTTAAATTTTACGAAATTTTTTTTACTGTGTAGTTTAGTTTCTTATTTGCTAACTAATTGTAAGGAAAATAACAATATACCATGTCATTTTGTCATAACATAAATAGTAGAAACTGATGACAGTCACAAGAGAGCTTTTCTAGTTGAAGTTTTTAATTCTACCGGAAATATTAAAATTCATTTCACCCCCTCTCATCCTATACTACTTTGTTGTCGGTTCATTAATTCTTTTTAAGTGTTAATAAATATTTATATATACAAAATTGGGCTATTTTATATAGGTACAGTGAAATTGCTACAAATTTAATTTAATTTTACAATTTGTGAGATCATGTTTGACTTAATATATTTCAATATGTTTAATATTTGAACTATCCAGCGCCACTGGGTTCAGTACCGTGATGAGTACGCCGGCTTGTGCGGGAAACTTTTGTGTATGCGTAAGCAGTACATAAATAAAATATTCGCCTCTTTCGGTCTTGCATATGCTTGTTTTATTTGTTTATGTTTAGAGGTTGCGTTTTAAGAAGCAGTTGAAACATAATATGTTTAGGAAATACAATTATACGTTTTCTAGTATACATATATTCGACGTTTTATTTACACTTGTGAACATAAATGTTCACCACTTACTCGAATTAACATCAGTTTACAAATATTTATTTAAACATTGTTCCCGAATATAACCAATTATATAGATAATTGATTTCATAAGTAAAAAATATTTTATACTAAATTAAACATAAATAATAGTTACAATATAGGGGAAACGGTACAATGATTGGCCACTGATAATGATTGGCATATTTTTGAGTATACGCTTAATATTTTCAATAATAATTACATAACTTTGATTTTAAATTTTAACGTATTGTAATTTTGACATTTTGTTAAAGACATACATAAGAATGAATGAGTGAATAAAAATAAAATTTGTGTTAATAATTTGTAATATATAAAAACAGCTGTTAGTTTATATTGAAGCTAATTATTAAATGTAAATGTTTCAGATAGTAATTGTTAATTATTTTTCAAATATTATTTTTAAACTCTACTGGCCAATCATTGTGTTAACACATATAAGTTTTTCTAATGATTGGCCACTGGTGGTTAGTTATTATTTATAGGTAAAAAATATGCCTAAAAAACAAAAATAATAAAAATAATGTTACTAAAACATAAATGATGAAAACGTAGCTCATGAACAAACAAATTTAGATATGGAAAAAAAATCAGAAGAGAAGATTGATAAAATTTATGAAATGAGCGCCCCAGACAATTTTTTACATTATTTCAGCCCCTTACCCACCCAGAATAATATTTATTACTTAGAATTTTGATACTGTTTTATGAAAAATAATTTTTTTTGATGATACAATACTAAAATAAAAAACAGTTAATAACATGACAAATCTTCAAGTTTTCGAGATTTTGATATTCAATTTTAGAATTTTAAAACAAAATAAAAACGTAAAAAATATGAAAGCTGGATAAACGAATATGAATTATTGAAAATCAGGTTTTTTATAAAATAAAAAAAATGAGTAATAGAAAAATAACTGAAATAAAATCAAATAAACGAGCTGCATCTCTTTTGAGTAACAGATTTTGGTAAAAACCCAAATCTCTTACGTAACAGAAATTGGCAATTACAAATAAATGCAAAATTTGCTGACTTATTATTACTTTTGTAGATGTTTTATAAAATTAACCATCTATTACTATGGCCAATAATTGTAAAAAATACTATGCCAATCATTAAAAAAACTGGCCAATCATTATGCTTTTAAGAGATATTTTCTATTTTATGCTGGTTTTCGTTTCTCCTTAAACTTATAGTTGTAATACATATACCAATAATAAAGGACTAAATAATGAACATATTACTGTATTTATATTCCATTTATCACTAATATTAAAGAAATAACGTTTTTTTCTTTCGAGTTTTTTGTAAACTGGCCAATAATTATACCGTTTCCCCTATTAGTGATACAAAATATTATCAATTAGTACCTAATTCTGGGACATATCACATTAAATATGTCTATTGGTTTAAAGTTTAAAGGATTGTTGGTTTAAATTATTATATTTTCTGCTAAACTGCTACACTGGACCACGGTCATACTGTTTGTAAAACCTACCCTGAGCGGCCCAGTGGTGCAATCACATTTCCATTTTGTGTTCATGTGTTTAAATGTTAAATGTTAAAAAAAATCGAACTGGCTAAATCAGTAATGAAAGGCAAAAAAAATTAAAAAAATAAAAATATCTACACGAAATATATTAATAGTAAAGTGATTTCTGAAAAATGGAAAGTAAAACTATAAGTATTTACTTTCTTATACAACCAGGTATGTATGGGATACAGATGGTAAGTACACCTAATTCTGTCTTTACACGGTAGATACGTTCCAGAAAAAAACGTTTAAAAAAACTTTGTGAAAAAAGACATGAAGTACATAGAAAAAAGGGGATTAGTTCTATATCCTTCAACCCAGTAAAAAATAGGTAAAATGAAATGATTCATAACTATAAATTAAATAACTATAAATTAAATTTTTATGTGCATCCATGCACAGTTCAATTCTTAAAGTAAAAGTAACATAAATATAAAATTATCGCAAGTTTAGGAACGGAAAACTCGTAAAAGACTAAAATATATATGAAAATAAATTAGAAAGGGAATTCCCTAACTACATATTTTATAAATAACAGATAGAAAAAAAATCCTAAAAGATTACGGTTAATAAAAATATTTTTCTTTAAAATTTATATCAAATAGCTTTTTTAATCGTGCTCAATCGAATGAAATCGTGTAAAAACGGAATCAATTTTTTTCTAGACCATGTTAAATCAAAACCGTGTAAAAAAGACCGTGTAAAATCAGAATTGGGTGTACTTATTGTTTTGATATTGATGAAAATATCTATTTTGACTTTCCTTGAATCCATTTTCAACATGACGTCTATATCTGCCTGTCTATAGACGCTGTAACTCAAAAATGACCAAACACTGATAAAAGAATCAACAACGTTATAATTGGGAATGGACGTAAGAAAAATAAATAATTAAAAATAGTATTTTTCACAAGCTGCAAGATTTGACAATTTTCTAATTGCAAGCATAATCTTGCAAGCTGTGGGACTTTGGCGGTGATCTTAAAATAAATCTTTTAGGGATGTGTTTTTCTTTGAAGTTCAATCAATCACTTCATTAAATGAAGCAATTACTTAATTGATATTCGTTGCTGTACTTAAAAGGAAAAACATGCGTACAAAATCTATATATATCTATAAAAGAGTTTGTCCTTAACCACTCACTCACTCACTCACTCACACTTATAACAACGTGCAGCCCAATCCCCTGGACCTAGAAACATGAAATTTCGTAGGTGCCTTCCTTTTATGATGTAGGTAAGCACCCTCTAAATTTTTTTTTTGAAATTCAACCCTTACGGGATTAAAACAGGGTGTCATTCACCGAATGAAACATGGTACAAGTAGGTACTCTACAAAACAAATTTCAGTTACGAAAATTCAACCGCTATGAGAATGGGGGGGGGGGGTACATTTTGATATATTTATCTTCATAATTGTTCATGATATTAAAGTAAATTCGGACAAATTAATATTAAATTAAAAATTAAAGTTCGACATTCAAGCTCTAATAGCATGGAACGGGGACTAGGATGAATTTAGATATGTATATCTGCATACCTGTTTTACATATAAAGGGAAATTCGGGTTAAATAGTCATCTATTAAAATAGAAAATTCGACATTCCACCCATAATGGTGGGGGTAGACAGGTTGTGTTGTTAATATGTTTATCTGTATAGCTGCTTAAGTTATAATCTACAATAAAAAAAATTCAACATTCAACCCTTAATGGCGCGGGTAGACACGGGGTTAATTTTTACAATTTTTATCTAAGATCCGAGATATTAACGTTGTCTTATAGGTAATGAACAAAAATCAATATAAAAAAATGTAAAATGTCATTCCCTATCACGGATGGAGGGTTCTAATTGGTTTCGAAGTTTACGCGAGCGAAGCCGCGGGATTCCGCTAGTACAAAATAATTCTTAAAAACTTAGATTTTTATTGAAAATGGCTCATAACGAGCATGTCACTTATTCTACTTAAAAAAATTATAAAATATTATTGCAGTAATATTTTTAAAGAACGTCTATAAATTCTACTTTTACTGGGGATGGCTTAAGAATATTACAGTTATTTTTCTAATAAAGGTAAAAAGGGATGTGATCTCACCAAATTTACTACGAAATGTCTTACTTTATTGCTATCATGTAGCGCACACACACATATGCGCAGGTTTCTATACGTATGTAGGTATATAGAAAACACACGTCTTCTGTATAGATATAAGTATCTACAACATACCTACATGCTGTAAACTGTATTTACTGCTCTTTATTAGAAGACATTTTTCTTTATATGGTATAAGGGACTCATTCAAAACTATTATGAAAAATATCATACTTATTTTTTTATTACTAAATATTTTGATACATAAAAACATGCTTGATAAGCCGTTCGATTTTTATGTGGTTTCTAAAGATAAATCAAATATTATTCAGTGTTAACAGTATAAGTATCAAGAGCTCAAGATTGACTGATACAATGTAAAAAAAAAACTTTTGGAGCATTAAATTGCTTGGAAAACACTACCAAGTTTCGGAATTAAAATGAAAATCAAATGTCCTACTATTAACACTAGAAAGACGGGAAAATCTACCTACCTACAAAGACGGCGACCGGTCAAATGGCTACAAATTTACTAAATATCTTTTTTTATGAGTAATTAATAAATGTCAAGTAAAGAAATAAAAGTAGATGTAATGTATGTTTAATTTTAATATTTATACACAATTTTTACATGTTACAAGAGCCGCAAAGCGGTTTTTTACAAGTATAAGTATAAGTACTTTATTAGTTTTATTTTTACATTTCTGAATAAGACATTCTCGCCTTCTTCGAATTTCCTGGGCTTTTTTCACAAATTACTCACAATAATATCGATACACAATTACAGGCGAATTTTCTGACAATTAATATACGTATTTATTGTTGTACCCTCTCATACAACAATTAAAAACATATTTATCAGATCATAGCCGTCAAAAGACCGCCGCCGTCTTTGTCGGTATATCAACATTTCAAACAATAAAGAAAATAGATGTGAATTATTTTGATACATAGTTTCATTTAACTACTAGTATTAATAAAAGTCACAAAATCTCATTACGGTAAGTCAAATAGTTTTTGAATTATTCAATATTGAAATTGAAATTACCGTCAAATGACTGCTCCCGTCTTTCTAGTGTTAAGCTCAATAATAGATATATTATATTAACATTTCTACACATACACATATACACAGTAATACACACATATAGACACATGGGCAGGGTAAAACCGCGCTTGGCAATATTATCACCGCATTGCGTAACCCCTGTCGCCCCCTTCCGTCGGTTTAACGGCTTCATTTTATTATCACACTTCGAGCAAGATCCTTGGGGAATAACACCCTCCAAATGCACACCTACCACCCACCACCCCCAACATCAATGTGTATAGTATGTATGCACAGTACGCCGATGTCAATCGCCCTTCAATCCATTCATTGATTCCCTTTTAACGGTATTGCATTTCTGAAGACGGTTTTAAAGACACTTTTTTGGCGATATACAATTTATTATTTTAAGCTCTTTGGTGAATTCATCGTGTCAAGGGGTATTTTGGAAAACCCATTAAAATAATATTTTATTATTATAGATATCTAGTGATATTTATGGTTAAAATAATCTAAGTATTATATTTTTTATACAATATACTGCCATGGTTTACGCTTTAGGTATAAATTATGTTAATTGTATCAAATTCTAATTTTGTTTACAAAATTAAAGTCTATACCTACTGTTATATACACCTACTAATAAGTCTACTGTTATTAAAAAATTTATAATTTCTATAATAATCTTCAAACATATTTTGGAGAATTTATTTGTTTACAAAATCTCAAAAATGTATCAATGTTTGTTATTAATCTTCTTCTTTTTGAAGGGTGTAGACCTTTTTACAATATTAATCTTGTTCTTTTACCCGGCATTCCTTGGGGATGTTACGCAAATCGTTAGAATTATTAAGGTTACGTGGAAAGAAGCTGCCAAATAATAATGTTTTGTCAATTCTTACATTGTGTGTGCATGAAAATTGATCTCAAGGAATTTTTTCTCCTCTTTGCATTACTTTGTTTTTATTATATACTCCATCTGACACACGTTGGAGAAAGTTTTATCCAAATCGGTTTAGCACTTTCTGAGATTTTTAGTAAATTTTCTCGGACGTTTTTATAATATCTATTTAAAATATATTAGTCCAAGAGGTGAGCGCCAAAATTTGCAACTACTTTCTAAAAGCTGATTTTTTTATATTACGTCACATTTGTGGTGAAGATATACAGTCTGCAGTTAGCCAGCTAGTTTCGTTAGCGTTTGGCGCGGAGGTGGTTTGAAAAAAAAAACTATACACGTTGCAACTACTTTCTAAAATCTGAAAATTAATTTGTAAACAGTATACTAAGTAAAAACACCTTTTATCATAGTCAGTCATCAAAATCTTGCAAATAGGCGCATCAGCAGCGCGTTTAACTCGTAAAAAATCTATAGATCGTGAAAGTACTTTCTAAAATATGAAATTCGGTGTAAGAGTTAGGAATTTTATTATTATTAAAAAAATAGTCAGTCCGAATTTTACCTTAACAATTGCCGTCAGCAGCTGATTTACCACCCCCGCGCCAAACGCTAACGAAACTAGCTGACTGACGGCAGACTGTATATCTACACCACAAATGTGACGTAATATCAAAAAATCAGCTTTTAGACCTCCCTGACTATATCTATTTAACATTTCAAATTCTATAATATGCCTATTTGTATAATAATAAATGGTTAAATACTTAATCCATTCCAGCCCTGGTTATACAAGTATGCATGTATGTGTACATTAGTTTACGTTACAATAGCTGAATGCAGTTGGCGCCTCCCGTCGCGTCGTATGCCGGTTTAAAAGCTCATTAGGTGGGCGCGCGCGAGTAGAGTCCGCTTGAGAAAAAGTTACCATCGTAAGAACAACGCTATTAGAGTTCTCACACTTACCAGCTGTTTAGCATGGCCAAGTTCCCTGTCTATACTTGCTTTATTTTTTATCGCTATCCCCCTAATACATAGGTACTTTGTATAGTACGTAGCAAAAGTTTTGTTGATTACAGGGAATATTTAATTTTGCATGCGTACTTCTTCTTTGTTATAAGTTAATAACACACTTAACACTAGCGTTGTAGCAGATATTGCCTAGTGGTAACAGAAAATTATTTTTAACCGAGATAAAAAAAGAAAGAAGATTATCAATTTTTCTGGTATATATTTTTTATGTACCTGTGTTCGGGGTTAACTTCAACAATCATGAATCGATTTGGTAAATTTTAGATTATTTGAAAGGGTAGGTATACTCCCGATTTAACTCCCATATATATATTTTTTAAATCTGACCAAGGATGGGGTTTTCAATTTTCCTGTATATATTTTTTTTCGTGTATATTCGGGTATAACAAATATGCACCTTTTCGGTGAAACTTTTTTTTGTTTGAAATAGTTATACTTCCGAGATGATCACATATAAAACTCATCAGAATCTGCCCATGTACTTATTAGATACGCCACTCAAACAGACAGACAAACACTTTTTGTTCCGTGTCTGTCTGTCTGTGTGTGTGTCTGTCCCCCAATCCTTGTCACACGCTTAACTCATGAACCACTGAACCGATATTGATGAAACTTGGTTGGTTGGTTGGGTCTGGCTTGAGGACGTTCCTATTTCAAAATAATTAAAATTGTGTGTAAGGGGGAGGGGTGACATCCAAAAAGATTTATTTTTTGAAGATATCTCAAGAAAGACACATGTTACGTGAAAATTTTATAGAATCTTTTTTGTAGAGCATTCAATTCTCTATAATATAGGTCACCTACTTTTGTTGTATAATATTCCCTTACAAAGATCTATCTCAATTTGACTTAAGAAAATCGTCATTTGTTTTTTTAAAACTGCTATTTACTTTGACATATTAAATGTCACTTTGACATTTTAAATGTCATTTTGACATTCGTATAGCAGAAAAATAATGATGTTGATTGAAATTATCAAAAAATTAAAAATATACGACATAATAACCAGGCGCGTATTAAGAAAAATGTCAAATTAATTTTTTTTATTAAAATCGTATGAAAATTAAATGGTTAACCAATGACAGGCAGTTCATCTGAATACTTTATCGGTTTTTATTTAAATTGTTTAATAAATAACTACCTTTGATGAATTTAGCACGAGGAAGCACCGTGCATTTACAAGGCAGAGTATTTTTTTAAGTCGATTTAATTTATTTTTTAAAGTTTTTTATTGCACTTATTATTAAAGAACTTTACTTATTAAGCTAATAAGATTAGAAATAAATCCGAAGAAATTAAGCTGTATTGAAAAACGTATATAGGTAAGGTTGTATAAGTCTTTATTACGAAGTTATTTTTTAAATCATGTATTGGAACTTTTGTTTGGAACTGTACATGAATGTGTTCGTGTTTGTATGTATTTGTGTGTGGATGTGTAGAATATTCATTTGATGCTTAAATTTGCATCAGCTAGTGATTTATAGTCCACTCGAACGTGGTTATGTCGCAGTTTCCGTTGCACAATTCTGGAAAAAATTTATTGTAGCACTTAAGCAATTTGGTAAGTGTCGGTATGACAACTTCTTTAATTATTTATATGAATTATATTGAATGTTTTCTTATCAGAAATTGTTATTTGAATAGCATTGATAACAAATATAAAATAGTATGCATACTTGCATACAGATGATAAAATACCGTGGTAATATACAATGGTAAAAACAATTTCGAGTAGGTGATAAAGGTTCCAAGTCTTTAAATAAAATTGAATAATTATTGACAATAGTGCATTACATAAACAATGGACCCGATTCTCAAGCGTATTTTTTTTTTTTTTAGAGGGTAATGTGGGAAAAATCTATTTTTTCCAAATATCTCAAAAATGATAAATTTTTTGAGGACATTAGTAATGAAGAAAATTGTAGCTTATAAAATTCTTAAAGTACCTATCTATACTTTTTTCGTATAATGAATACTTTTCAAGTAAAAAGTTTGGAAACGGGGTTTTCATCCTTCAACCCCCTTTTATGGGTGTTGCATAACTTTTCGCCAGTCCGGGTTATTTTTTTTTCGAATTTTATACCTAAAAATCTATAATAATCAACCATAAAATTGATTGCCCCAAAAGTTCGGATTTTGGTACTTTTCACGGCGCTTTTGACTGGGCACTTAAAAAGTTTAAGTTTACTTAAAAAGTATTGATTATACGAAAAAAGTATAAATAACTTTTTTGTGTAGAATTTTATTAGCTAAAATTTTTTTCATGAGTATTGTCCTCGAAAAATTGATAATTTTTGAGATATTTGCAAAAAAATAGAATTTGCCCCCCTTTATCCCCTTAAAACTAAAACCCATCGTTCAAACTAAGGGTACTTTTTAGAGTATGCTTAGAAAATCAAAATAAAAGTTTCTACCAAAATTCAGCTTGGTGAGAATTTTTTCTTAGTTTAACCTCTTTGAATTCAAGGGACTCAAATTAAAAATTTTCAATCAAAAATGCGGCGAACTTCAGTGTAGAGATATAGTTCCATGGACATTTTTTCTTAGAATTAAGTACTTTAGAATTGAGTACTTTCACATAGCCGAGGTCGGTTAAATTTTGTCCATACAATTTGGCCCACCATAATGCTCATATAAAGTTTTTCCTTAAAATAATTTTCTCAATTTAAAGCTTAAGTTTGACATGCCAGTACTAAAACATTCTATATATTTTAAGTAACTACTTGTATTTTATAAAAGTAGGTAATAAAATACAAATTTTTCAGTGATTTATTATTTTTTTAAAGTCAACATAATCTTATTAATACATATTTATTTTCTACTGTATTTATGTTATAATACTTGCAAATAATACTGTATTTCATGACATGAGCTGTACAAATGGAACAAAAAGCCATAATCAGTTTTTTGTAAGTATGCTATTGTACATTGTAAACATTTAAATACAAATACCATGGTACCAGCAACAAAAAAGGTAAACAAAGTAAGAATTTCATTAACGCCTACGAAAACGTGCAAACAGAATGAAGAACAACTAATTGTTGATTAACTCTTGTTGCTTAATTGTGACATTTAGGAAAGACTTTTTAATTGTTTTATCCGTTTTTGTAACTAATTCAAAGATCCATATCTACGTAGACTTTACATTTTATAATAAACTCCTTGTTATTAATTAAATTAAATGTTTCACAACTCAATAAAAGTTGTGAAATTACATCGACGATATTACATCAATTAAAAAGATAAACTTTAGTTAACCTATAAGTATATCAAAAAGCGTAACTTCATTTTAAATTAATTAAAAGTGTTTCTTGTCTTATTAAACGAAGACATATAATACAGTGAAGTTAGCAGACAAGGCCTTTCATCAGTTAATTTAATTATCAATCTTAATTACTTTGTGTAATGTTCTTTTTGAAATTATAAGAATTAGTATAAATCAATATTAAAATAGGATTATGTTTCAGGTACTGGATCTAAGTAATTAATGTTTTATTACTTTAATTAACAACACCAAGTCATCTCTAAAATTAAAAAAAAATATAGTTAAAGAGATATGTACATTAGGGTGATTCATTTCCGCAAAACATTTTTTTTTCAAGGTGCTCAAGCAAAATTTTAATCTACATATAGAAAAAAAATTCTCACCAAGATTGAGCTCCTAATTCCTATTTTAAGTACTTGCAATTTAAATATGAAGTTTTCCCATTTAAAATGCGTGCAAAAATTTTTTTTTTTTCAAATTTCTAATGCTTAGACACCTTTTATCATATTGGGAATCGGTTTGATGGACCTTACGGGAAATTTCACGCTCTTTAAAATTGCCTTAGTGTTTTTTTCTGTAACTCACACTGGTTTGCCAGTAGGAGTCATCATAAAAGGAGTCACATAAAAGGTGTCTAAGCATTAGAAATTTGAAAAAAAAATACATGCATTTTAAATGGGAAAACTTCATATTTAAATTGCAAGTACTCCAAAATAGGAATTAAGAGCTCAATCGTGGTGAGAATTTTTTTTTCTATATGTAGATTAAAATTTTGCTTGAGCACCTTGAAAAAAAAATGTTTTGCGGAAATGAATCACTAATGTACATATGTAAATACTAAAAATGAAAGCTGTTATAAATAATTACTTATATAATATATTTATTTAGTTAGGTGTAAATCATTTTATTATTTTATACGAGATAATATTATAGTTTGCAATTTATGAAAGTAAATATTTAATTATTACTAAAAAAAATAACGGTTAGCCATTTTTGCATAGTAGAATGTTAGACAAGCATTTTTAATGTAAAAAAGGTTTTTTTTAAATATATGTAAAATAAGTATGTAAATAACTAGCAGAAAGATATATGATGTAGCTAGCGTTGCTCCTAAGAGAAATACTTACAAACATTTAGTGTCGGGAATGCTTTGTTTATGCTTGTAGTTATTTATGTAATGCAAAAACACCATAACAAATAAGTATGTGTACATAACTTATATAAAAGTTCTTCAATTTATAAATATTATGATTACTTACGTTTTTATTATGTAAAAGAGTATATGTGTTTTATTTTCTAATGAATATTTTATTTTGTAAAATTACGTACCTTTATCTCTAAAAACCTTAGCAATCTTAAAAATTTATGAAAATCAGAACATAATAAATCTTTATATCCATACTGAAAATTTTAAGTTCGATAAGCATGCATTTTAGAAAAGACGTTTATTAGTATGTAAATGTTATAATAAATGTTTCGAGAGGTAAAAAATATGGTATAGTTTATTTTTGATTTGGTGAACGATTTTAAAGTTAATTTAATGTTAATATTTGTATTACAGAATCGTATTCTATGAAAAAAAGAATAAGTATTATCTGAAACATTTGAAATAAATTTAGAGAAACAGTGAAAACAAAAAAGTGCTCAATTTTGAAATTTTTTGTAATCAATTAGTAAGTACTTTTAAAAAATAACTAAAAAAATTTAAGTTGCTAAATGACAAAAAAAAAACAGAAGTTGTTAGTTTTTATTTATAAAATCTGACAGTGCTATAAATATTATACGATCGTAATTGAAAAAAAAGTTCCCCTCGAAACATTACATCTTTTACAAATAATGTTTTTAAATGCATGATTCTCGGAATATTTCCTTAAAATTGTTTTTTTTTTTTCGATTTGCATCGTATATGTGTACCTACCTATGTATATTCAGGAGGATAGCTAAATTAATCAATAAATAAGCAAATTTTTAGTTAACATCTGTTACATTTTGTATTTTTGATTTAAGTAGTTTTGTTACAAACTCTATAAACATCTTATTCATACAAACATGTATTGAGATTTTGTTATTGGATAGTTAAAAAAGAAATATTCTGGATAAATTTGAGCGTGAACATATTACCTTACTTCACAAAAGTTGGAAGAATAATCAGTTATTGACAGTCTAATGTAATTGAATAAACAAATATCCAATTTTAGTTCATAATTGATTACCAAAAATCCATAACAGCATAAAAACTCTTTGATGCCGATATAATAGAACATGATTGGGTTCAATTTAAAAGCTTTTCCATCAGCCCACGCACACATACATACATATCTGTGTGTATAGTGTCGGATTAATGGTTTTGTAGCCTCCAATTCTATTATTATTTCAAATTATAAGCAAATTTATTTCTATTATTTCAATACCTATCTGCTTTATATGTATAGGTAACGTCCCGAGTAATGTACCTGATAATAAGTCTACGTTATTTAAAAATGATTATTTATTTTCTTCACAGAGAGATCACAGCTAAAGTTTTTTCTTTCATGTGTCACTTGTACATCCCATTTCATCACTATAGCAAGATTAGGGATTTGGATGACTCTTCTATCTATCCCTTTCTATATGTCGGAGTTCTTTCAGTATTGCTGTTACAAAAGAGTTTAATGTGTTTCATCCTTCTATAGACGCTAACATGCAACCCCTTAGTCTCTCCAGAGTTAGATGTTCGAGAAGTATCACTTAGAGCCTCCCGCGGGGCTCATCAAAACGAAGGTACCTCAAGAACTCCATGACTAACAGTGTGGACAATCATGTTCTTCACCTATCTTAAATTTGTACAGACATATGTACAATGTACAATAAAACATCCGTAGCCTGATAATAACTTGGTTATGTAATAACCTACTTCTCAATAACTTCGTTTAACTCAATTCTCAAAGCAAGCTCTGTTTTTTCTTCGTGGCGACTTGCTCTCTTGTCTGATCTATTTCTCTCACGATCTAGTACAGTTTATACAGGTCACTCTATTGCGGGTCTACGACAAAAGGTAGACATGGACAAAAGGCTGACAAAGACAAAAGGCCGACAAGGACAAAAAGCAGAATCCCGAAAGGCAGACGTGGACAAAATGCAAACATGGATAAAAGACAGAAATTTTTTTTATAAAATTAATAATAACTTTGAGAGGTGAGGGGCAATACAATACAATCTTACCTCTCCCCCTCAAATATATTATTAATTTAAATAAAAATGTTGTCTGTCGTTTGTCCTTGTCTGCCTTTTATCTATATCTGCTTTTGGAAGTCTGCCTTTTGTCCATGTCGGCCTTTTGGGAGACTGCCTTTTGTCTTTTTTTTCAAATTAACCAATCCTGTGACCAACTGTCTGCCGTGGGACACCATTTTTTTGAGGCCTCGACTTTGGCGCCTACTGAATAGTTGTTAAAAAATGAAATTAAAAAAAATCAAGTATTTTGGTATTCTATAAGCTTCAAATAAAAGTTTAAAATAAATCATTGTAATATCTTATACAGGGCCTGAAAAAAAATTATTGAAAATGTTGTGTTTTTTAGCTTTCCAAGTTGGTCAAGTACCTTAACTATTTTTGTGAACTTTGCTTAGCAGCGATGTGCAATGCTGATATTGCATGTGCAGTGTCGATTCTGCACACCTCACGGACTTTGTCCGTAACATAATAGGTATATAATAAAAAAAAACGGAACAGAACAAAAAACAACTGTCGTAACAGTTCAATAAACAAAATCAATGTTAATTAAAAAAAAACTGAAGAACTATAGTATAAATGCGCCCCTGTACAAACATACACATATAACAACTACAGAGCCACGTATTTCAGTTTACAGTTCAGTAGTATCCTTTTTTTGGTCAAAATGCATTCCGCTATACTGACCGTCCCGCTTGTGTGAGTATGTTTTTTTGTTGATGCCGTGAAAGAATTTCATAATAAATGGAAAAATACGCACTTTACAAGAACGCCGGCTGAATCGGGAATGTTCGGCGCTATGCGTGTGCTGCTGGTTTAGTAATGAAATTTTTGCGGACATTTGATTTGTTGTTCGGTGGCTTTTTTTTAGCAAATCTCGACATGCGAGTAATTTAATTTTTAACATTTATTTTATTCATAGTTTTATTAATATTCTTAATTAAATCAAATAAATTAAATTCTGTTTGTTAATAATAGATTTATATTAACACACTACTGCCTTGTATTGTTTTATAACAACAATATTCCAAAAATAAGATTAATTATAGATAGCTATTTAATTAATAATTGCATTTTACTGTTATTTTTAAATAAATACGATTCGAACTCGTATAGTCAGTCTTGAGTATTTAAGCTTACTAATTATCTACTTTATTTCATATTTATACAGGATGTCCGATATTAAAAACAGCCAAAACATTTTCGGTACCGACGACTATTAAAAACTTCTTTATTTTTAATGAAATTATCGTTCTGGACACTTACGTAATACTCTTATAAATTGAAGATAATAAGATATTTTTTCACTTTTTACTGAAAATTATTATATATTTTTCATAAACCTTCTGATGAAAAAAAATCTACTATATCATTTCAGAAAAATACATATTATATGATGTACCTATAAAATACACATAAATATTCATTATAAAATACATACAAACCATATCGTAGCTCATGGTCAGCTACTATTATATTAACGTAAACATATTTCATTTAAATGTATTTCAGCAGCCTTAGTTATATGTCATGTATTTTCTATTTAAAATCAGTATTATAGCTTTACAACATTCATGTTACTTCATAAGATTGCTTTATGTTTTATTTTAGCAAATAAATAACATTTAAGAAAACATAGTACCTTCTAAAAGATACACCATGTATAAAATGAAGGCGTTATGGTACACGATCAGACTGTAGACAGTGTATGTAGTAGTTGTGTTTCGCACCGCTCGGGGGCGCTGACACTAACAGCACGGGTCAAACTCTCTACATCGCTGAACCGATCCGAGAACTTGTGTAAGGATTAACTTGTACTTGACCGCAAACGGACCGTTGAATTCAACCCCTGCAATAACATCCTACCCTCCTTTTAAATTTGGTATCAAGTGGATATTTTTCCAAATTCTTTAATATTTTTTTATCGTTTTCAAGATATTATGTTAAAGGAAGCACCAACAGCATGTGAAGTAATTTTAATAATTCACAAACCATTTTATATGAAAAAAAATATTTCAGTGAAAAAATTAATGAACTAAAAAACTATTTACTAAATAATTTTTAGAGTTTCGTCAAAATGAAAACCCTACAAGCGATGTCCTTTGATCATAATATGTCCGTCCGTCCATCCTGTCAATTCAAAAGCTACTGACCCAGTTGAGCTGAAATTTTGAAAACTGCACCATACTCGATATGATTCATGATTTTAGTTATAGAATATATGTATTATCGACTCACCATGTACATATGTATAAGTCAAGGTCATCATCTTACTCTCCGCTTGAAACCATATAACTTTGCTATTGGACATTTTCTCCAAAATGCATTCTAAATGAAGATATTAAGGGGGTCAGTTATTTTTCGATGACCCTGTATGTTAAATTGCCAGCTTGTGGTAGAAACTATGCAATTTTGAAGAAATGTATTCCACGCCTGTAATTTCGAAACGAAGTACTGAAAAAAATGTAAACGTAGAGGATATACATTAGGGTGGGTCAAATTGTATGGGGCCGAAAAAATCTCTATGGGCACTTCGCGATTCTGTTACTATGGGCCATAACAAGTATTTTTGCAAATGGAACCATACCTCTAAAATCATTTTCGAGCCTGCCGAAATTTGTCTGAAGATATTTTCCAAAATACTCAAAAATCGATCTATTTAGTGCATTTCGAATGTACAAAAAAATTATTGAAAATGTGTATACGGGGGTTTTTTGGGTCGGGAAATCCATTTTTTACATTTATTTTTATTTTTGACTGCCGCCAGGGGGCGTTTTCGTGCATTTTTGTGGATTTTTTCACCTTTTTGGGGGAAAATTGACGAAATTATTGCACAAATCGACGAATCTTTGACATTCCCATATTTAAAAGAGCCCAAAATGTTCAGCACTGATAATTAGGTGGGGTACCTATACACGACCTACATCTATTTCATTCAATTTAAGTCGACAAATTCGTAAATAAAAAAATATATCGAATTTGTTGACTTAAATTGAATGAAATCGATATAAGTCGTGTATGGGTACCCCACCTAATTATCAGTGCTGAACATTTTGGGCTATTTTAACCCTCGGAGCCTATTATGGGTCAATTTGACCCATACACCGACTTTGATCGTGAATAACGCTCAGGTATTTTAAAAAGGGGGGTACCACAGTCTTACAGGTATAGTTCGAACTCTTGACTATATGTTTCGACAGTTTCTGTAGGCTGCGGAACCATTAGTCGTCGTTGAGAAGCTATCAAAGACGGAGCAGGGTCTGGATGACCCATGTGTGTACTAGTTGTCGTATCAAAGAAAATAAATAATGGCTTATAATTTACGTTTGCGTATCTGCGACGCTTAATTACGAGACAAATATTGGTGAGAAAGATAAACCCGAAGTAATCTAGTACTATAACAAGACAAAAAGAGGTACCGGTTTGTAAGCATGACACAGTTTATCAAACACATCGGTACCTCTTTTTGTCTTGTTATAGTACTAGATTACTTTGGGTTTATCTTTCTCACCAATATTTGTCTCGTAATTAAGCGTCGCAGACACGCGAACGTAAATTATAAGCCATTATTTATTTTCTTTGATACGACAACTAGTACACACATGGGTCATCCAGACCCTGCTCCGTCTTTGATAGCTTCTCAACGACGACTAATGGTTCCGCAGCCTACAGAAACTGTCGAAACATGTAGTCAAGAGTTCGAACTATACCTGTAAGACTGTGGTATCCCCCTTTTTAAAATACCTGAGCGTTATTCACGATCAAAGTCGGTGTATGGGTCAAATTGACCCATAATAGGCTCCGAGGGTTAAAATAGCCCAAAATGTTCAGCACTGATAATTAGGTGGGGTACCCATACACGATTTATATCGATTTCATTCAATTTAAGTCAACAAATTCGATATATTTTTTTATTTACGAATTTGTCAAAGATTCGTCGATTTATGCAATAATTTCGTCAATTTTCCCCCAAAAAGGTGAAAAAATCCACAAAAATGCACGAAAACGCCCCCTGGCGGCAGTCAAAAATAAAAATAAATGTGAAAAATGGATTTCCCGACCCAAAAAACCCCCGTATACACATTTTCAATAATTTTTTTGTACATTCGAAATGCACTAAATAGATCGATTTTTGAGTATTTTAGAAAATATCTTCAGACGAATTTCGGCAGGCTCGAAAATGATTTTAGAGGTATGGTTCCATTGGCAAAAATACTTGTTATGGCCCATAGTACCAGAATCGCGAAGTGCCCATGGAGTGAAAATAATTGACCCACCCTAATATACATATATATGTATCATTCCAGGAAAAATAGCTTCATCCATATCGGTCAACATTGACGAATAGTATACGATGTACACTTTGCTGACTTTTATGTAATATTTTTATTTATGTTCATTGATCCAATAAACGTCAATATTTCAAATCCACATCAAAAGATTTTTTTATGATTGTCAAACAGAAATACACAAATGCATGTACCTATACATATTATACCGTCCTCTGTAAGGCAAAGTATCGTAAGCGCTATTAATGTAATGGCGCTTACGTTTTACTTACTTTGTAGTGGACGATATATATTTGTATACATACATACATATGTATAGAGTATAGCTATAGATATTTATACATTTAGCAGGCAATCAGTTATACTAAAAGGGAGTGTTTTTTGTAGAAATATTAAATTTAAAAAAGCATGAGTGGTTTCATTAAATGATATAATCGTCTGAGGAAGGGGTTGTGTAAAAGGATTGATTGATTTCACTGCATTTGAATCATACTTTGGAGGAAAATAATACAAATACTATATACAAATTTTGCTAGATATTTGTTAATTATATTATTATAGGTAGAGTAAAGTCGGTATATATGGAACACCATTGATGTTTTCGGTAAGAAAACTATAATAATATTATTTAAAATCAGCACTTATTATTTCATTAGACAGAGAATTTGATCTTTTAACGAAATTGAGCAGTCAACAATTCTTAAATTTAAACAAAATAAAAATAAAAAAAACTAAAACAATCGAAAATCAACCTCAAAAAAAATGTGCGTGGTCCATATTACACTCTTCTTACCATAATACAGGATTATCTATATTAGGTGGTTAAAACATTTGTATTTTAAATTTATTTTGTTATTTTTATTTCAAACTTATATGTTGTCACTGTAAAAAAGGAGTGGCGTAGCAAAGAGTACGCGGGTAGAACCTCCTTATTAGTACCCCATTTAGTGGGCACCATTATGAAGATTTATAATAAAAAAAAGGATTTTTGCGGAAGTGAATAGTTGTGAAGTGCTGGATGATTAATATACTTTTCATACTATTTGTCTTACCACGATTCTAGTTAATTATTACACTTCGTAGCCATATAATACCTCATAGTCCATAATACCCGCAACCACGTGTATTCAAAAAAAAATTGCTATCGCCGAGGCAATAAATATTATGAGGATTAAAACCACTGATCATACGGTCAACCCTTGTACCTACATGTTTAAACAGCAATATAATTAATTTAAACATTTTAATACAATAAATTTTTTTTTCTAACTTAATTAACAAAAATAATCAAAAATGACAAATTTCATTAAGTTGCCTTCAATGACATACCGGTACTCCAAACACTGTCGTGTCAACTGTAGCAGTTATTTAGAAGTGTAAGCTTAGATACATATTAATGTTGTCTTTATAAAATGTAAAATGGAGCAAAAAAGGAGGTGTCCATATTACCCGCCTGGTCCATATATACCGACTTTACTCTAATAATAATATAATGTATTAGTTTATATTAAATTGAGTTAAGTAAATAAAACAAGAACATATAATACAAGCATTGTAAATGTATTGAATTATTGCATCGTATATAAAATCTCTAGAGAAATATTTGCTCTTTATACATGGAACTGTTCTATGTACGTAGCAAGGATGGAAAATATTCATACAGACATATATCACTGTTTTCAAACAAATATATTATTTTTCTAACCATTTAGTGTTACAATCACGTACTGCACCATAGATTGTGAGCTTGAATACCATTATTGTACATTTGTACACTGTTTATCGACATTTTTGAAATCGTAATTTGTTTATTTAATGTATTTCAATACGTGTATATTTATAATATGAAAACATGCTACTTACAATTTTTCATCTTAAAAAAAAATCAGCAGTTTTTTTAGTCATATTGAGTACTCTGATAAGAAATATTGATTTTTATATTACTATTAGGTAGGTAGGATGAGGGAGACTCATTTACTAACGTATATTTCTACTTTCTAATTAAATCATTTAAAATACGTTAATTAAAAACATTTGTCTGTTAACATTACATTAACAGATACAGTAGAAACCGGTTATAACGACATCGAAGGGACCGGAATTTTAGGTCGTTATAACCGATTGTCGTAATATCCGATAGTTCGATTTTCTTAAGGTAATTTATCGGAAAAACTAAAAATTTCACGAGTATGCTGAAATTTTGTAAAATTCATCATCTGTGAGTGAAGATATCGTCAAAATAAAACAAGAGAATAAAAAAATATAAAACATTTACGAATACCCGAATACTATATTATGATATTCAGAATAGATTAGAATAGAGACACTTTAATAACGTTATTTTACGGAATCATAGTTACGAGTTGCGTTCTGATTGGTTACTCTCCACCAATCATGTACGTATACGATTTGAAATCTACATCTGTTTTCTGTTTATTAGAATTAAACCTAACCTACAAAACATTATGTATTATGTCAAACAATATTTTTTTTTGTACAAAAAATTAAATGCACAAATTATGTCAGACACAATAAAACATCACGGATTATTAAAGGATAAACATAATATTCTTACGTTAAGATTAATGACATAAAAACACAAAATTGTTTTAATTAACGTTAAATAATACATGTGCAAAGAGTATTGCCTATATAAAAATACTACACTCATCTCTCGATTTCGAAACCTTCGATTTCGTAACCGCTTGATTTCGAAACGGGCCAAACGCGCGATATGCCAACCTTCTCCAATCCCCTCCATAATACTACCGTGATTGCTATCTCCGCGCGTAATTTAAATTCACCAATCAACGTTAAGGTCGGCACGGTGGTGGGGACCCCTCTCGACGTTGTCAATTCAAGCGGTTCAATTACCAACAACGTTGTGAAATCGAGCGATGAGTGTATGTTTAAAAAAAAATTGAAACAAATGTCGGTCCGTCGTACAAACCGATAAAATTCTCCGAAAATATTGTAAACAGATAGTTCGTTAAAACCGGTATTTCGTTATAAGCGATGTCGTTATAAACGGTATATTATAACAGGCAATCATATGGGATTCAGCCGGGACTTTTATTCTGCGTCGTTATAACCGGTACGTCGTTATAACCGATATCGTTATAACCGGTTTCTACTGTATTTATAATTTCTATTTAAAAATACTATGTATTAAAAATTTAAACTTTTTCGTGTATTTGAGATACTAGAAATTCGACATTTTTAGCAAAAAGTATTTAAGTATTTGAAGTTTATTTTTTATTATTAAATTCCATATTTCCATTTTTTCATTTTTCACACCCCTTACGTATGAAATTGAAAATACATATTTTAATAAAAACAAACCAGTTAATTCTTCAAACTGACATTTCAACAAGAAACCATGTTGAATGTTCTCTATGATAGAACTTTTTTATCATACAAAACAATTTACGAGTTGTGTTGTGCAGTGAAAGATACATACACTGTGATGAGCGGCTAGGTCAGTCATGATAAGGGTGGGGTCACTAGAGGTACGTTTGGCTGAAGTCCAATATTCAATGGTCAGAGATAAGATTTGCAACCATGTTGACCGTATTTTGATATTTTTAGCTCTAAACTACAAGATTTCTATTCGTAAAAAATATACTCTAGGTACCAAGTATATGTTGAAATGGTACTTCGGTTCCAAAAGTGTTTTTAATATATTATTATTTTAACTAAAGAAATTTCATATTTTACATTTGTATTAAATAAATTACATTCTTCAGCCTACAGCAGTGCCTCAGACTTAATTTATTTTTATGTTTAAATAAATAAAGTGGTAGAGTGGGCTACCCAATACATACATATATAAATATATATGTTCCTCTAAGTAGCTGTTTATTTTTAAAGCGTTATTAATAAATGTCAACTATCAAATAGTTATTCTAGCGTCAGTTTTGCAACAAAAAAAAATCGGCCACAATTGTTCTATCTCAAAATTAAAGATTATTATTAAAAAAATTGACTTACAATAAGTAAGAATTGTAGTCTAATTTTCTACATCTGAAATAATGAAAAATCACTAATTCATAATGAATATTCACTATTTGACATAGTTAAAAAAATTAGTGACTATACACAACTTGAATTTGTAAACAGTCACTTCATTAGCTATGACAGAATCTAAGGTTTTTATTTTATTTATTTTTGAGTTCAAAAACTGGATCAATTTAAAAGATTATTATTTACTAAGCATAAAAATTACCACACGTAACAATAATATCTTTATTATCCATAACCTAACTTCAAAGTCAGTTATGAATATGTCAATTAACATAGGCTTATTTATGAATGAATGAAAAATGATCAAAATTAATTAAAAACGTTTATTGAAAACACACTAAAAATTAACTGTGAATATATTTTTCAATATATGTATAAATAAACTTACCAGATTTATTGTTAATAACTCACTCAAAGCTGTAGCGTAAATGCGCCATTTTCGATTCTAAATCACTATTATTTTAGTGAAATTTGAAACGATTAATTCAATTAGTGAAATAACTATGTTTAGAGTGCATAGAAAAATTTGAACATTTTTTGATTTGTTCCTCACGTTTGTTGTAGGTATAGTCAAATTTAGCACAAAGCATTTTATATAATTTGTGTATGATTATAAATAATAAATTATTTAAAATAGAAACCTACATTTAGAATGGTTTTATAAACCACTGTACAATGTATATGTACTCGTAAATAAATCCGACACCGATTGTCGTGTCTGCCCATTGAACGTTATTGCAAAGTGTACATGACAGGAACTATCGTAGATGCTCGAGCTTTTTCTTTGACACTGTACTTGTTTGGATTTTTCAATAAAATACAAAATCTTCGCAACAATTGAAGTCCTCAGATAGTTTACATTGCTCTTCGTCTTGTGTGTCACTTTTTACCAAACTGGTAAAATTTTATTGCTTCTAACATTGATTTCTGTTATATGTCAAATATAACATTGGCATGATATTTGCCAACAAAATTAATTGTTTTATATCGTACTTATTTGTAACGTAAATAAGAATACTACTACTTTTTTACAAGAAATTGTAAATATAATAATTTTGGACATATAAATTACATTTAATTATGTTTATTTTAAAATCTTGCGAATATTTGAACATTTGCAAAATTTAAAATTAATAATTTAGAAAAACATATTAAGATCTCTTTGTTGCCTGCCTTCAAATCTTAAAAACTAATAATATTAATCTATATCTATAAAAGAGTTTGTCCTTAACCACTCACTCACTCATATATCAACCTACAGCCCAAACCCCTGGACCTAGAAAAGTGAAATTTCGTAGGTGCCCTCCTTTTATAATGTAAGCACCCACTAAGAAAGAATTTTTCGAAATACGGGGTTAAAACAGAGTAACAAAGTTCATATAAAAAAATATTTTTTTGTTCGCATTTAATTGAAACATATCGAACATACCCTACACTCGACAATATAAATATTGAAACAATTATTTCAGCATTTTCCAAAATTTAACCCCTAAGATGTTAGGGACGGTGGAAAAATTTGTAAAATATTTTTTTGTATTCACCGAATGAAACATGGCACAAGTAGGTACTTTACAGGATAAATATCAGTTACGAAAATTCAACCCCTATGAGAATGGGGGTGGGGGTGGGGGTAAAATTTTGATAAATTTATCTTCATAATTGTTCATGATATTAAAGGGAACGAGGATGGCTTGAGATATCTTTATCTGCATACCTGCTTTACTTATAAAGGCAAATTCGGGCAAAACAGTTATCTATTAAAATAAAAATTTCGACATTCAACCCCTAATGGCGGTGGTAGATAGGGTCTGTGTTTTTGATATGTTTATCTACATAGCTGTTTACGTTATAATGGTGGAGTCGGGCAAAAATAATCTTCATTAAAAAAAATCGATATTCAACTCCTAATGGCGAGGGTAGACAGGGGGTTAGTTTTTACAATTTTTAACTAAGATTCGAGATATTTACGTTTTTTTATAGGTAATGAATAAAAATCAATTTAAAAAAATGTAATATGTCATGCCCTATCACGTATGGAGGGTTCTAATTAGTTTCAAAGTTTACATTAGCGAAGCCGCGGGATTCCGCTAGTATGGAAATATTTTAATAATTTTATCTTATCTAACAATTTATTTTCAGAACTTAAAATGCAACGAAAATGCGTACATTTATCTTAATTTCTCTAATTTTAGAATTAAGAGTGTTCTGCATAAAAGAGATGGGACACATGAAATATAATGTTAATTTACATTTTTAGACACAATAAATTTGTAATAATTTGACATAATAGGGAGCCTTTCTTGTATTCATTGTTTAATTTTATATATATGTAAATATATTTACAGTATTAATTGTGTAAACACCTCCCATTCCTCATAATCGTTAGCGTGCCCACATTTCCTCTACTCTGTTTCGTTGTCCATTGAGATACATTATATAAAGTTTCCAATGGTTTACAACTCCCAGCACAATATTGACATTATCAACTTGTTTCCTACTAATTGCTTATTTAAACGATATCGCTTGAAAACAGATGGCGACATCTAGCACAGTTCTGTCAAG
Organism: Sialis lutaria; assembly: GCA_949319165.1. Classification (NCBI taxonomy): domain Eukaryota; kingdom Metazoa; phylum Arthropoda; class Insecta; order Megaloptera; family Sialidae; genus Sialis; species Sialis lutaria. Next base: position 5,044,523 of record OX439231.1, on the reverse strand, counting down.
TTAATGAACCAGTTTGTTGTTCAAAATAATGTGTGTATATTTGCGATAAAACTATTTTTATTTTGTATATAAAACGTATTAAATGAAATTAATTAACGAAGCTCTTTCTAGATTGGATGAGAAATACAAATGATGCATCAATAATTTATCGGTTACTTGTGTCTACATAATTGTAGTTATGAAACATTCAATATTAAAATTTAGAAAGTGGCTATTTGCACTTTAAATTAGATTAGGTTGTTAAGTTAGGGTAGGTTAGTATACGATAGGTTAGTGGTATGTCCAAATAGCCGATTTCATGCCCTACGGCATTTGAAAATAGCCAAATGCATGCTTATACGGTATGTTCAATAGCCAATTGCATGAACATACTGTATGTGCAAATAGCTTCATCCATTTTAAAATTGTAAAATACATTTTGGACTAATAACTTCCATATAAAAAATGTCACTGGCTCTATTTCTACGGTTCAAATAACATTAGCTAAAACTCTTAAAAACAAAAGCCTATTAAATCGAATTCAGTAGACATACATATAAACTTTAGTTGTGTGCTTCCAGAAGCCATTATGTCCTATTGTACTTAGTCCTGGCAGCGAAAGCCGAGCACAACATGACCAAGTGTGCTTGACAGTTACACAACCATCATATCTAATTAATGTTAAGACTAGACAATGTACACCCGCGTACACACACTCACACACACTCACACACATACACACACACGCACACGCACACACGCACACACTCACACACATACACACACACGCACACACACACACGCACACACACACACACACCGCATTACGGTTCACCGGCGCGCACTAGTAAAGTTGATGCCATTGTCGGGTTTGAACGAACTCGAGTTAAATGATCCATGTGTTAAATAGACGTCGCAAAATCAGAGGTTGGTATTTATTCAATGAAATGGGTCGGTGTGTGATCGATATAGGACTCGCCATTCCTATGGAATTATCTTAAATATATTCAACCTTAAATTTAGTCAATTTACCTGATTTCAAAAGACAGCAATGTGTTTTTTTTTTGTAAATCAAACATTTTATTAAGAAAAATTTCATTAAGATCTGTTGAGTGGCTTAGCCATGAAAATGTAAAAGTATGAGACATACTTTCGAATTTATAATATTAGTATGGACGTAAATCGTTATCATTATTTTTATGTTAGAAAAACAGTTTCTTAATAAATTAAAAACTTTACCTTAATTGCATTAGTTCATATTATAGAGTGCACGCTTGTAATTCAATGCATAATGTTGCACTTCGTCTACAGTATTCTACAGTATAAGCGCGGTATCCTTATTTCATAATCATGAAAACCTTTGGGAACGTTGCGCCGACCTAAGTACATTAATATTGAAAATAACTGAATGAGTGCGCGTACCATCTTCCAATGTATAGGCAGTTTCGTTTTACATGTTCGCCAATATATGTATGTAGATGCACTGTGCAACTATGAAAGTGGAACCTTTTATAACTACTCCATTATTATCATTGTTGATGCGACAAATATTCATGCTTATGTACTAACAAGGAAATATTAAAAATAATATATGAATATTAAGGATTTGCAATAGAAAAAATTGTTTAATTGTAAGTAAAATTCATATACCCATACATAAGTGCAATGCATAGTATGTAGGTATAGTTTTTATTTTTCCAAAAAAATACTTTAAGTTAGCTATAACGTTATAAGATGTAATCATGAAATTAATATTTGTGTCAACTTTTAAATGGTAGTTTCTACCTCTAAAGCTCTATGGATTTTCTTAAAGGACAGTTTTTGTTTATAACTACATGAATATCTATTTATGTTTGCTTCTAACAAGAACACCACTGAAGCGCTTTGAATAAGATTTTTGAAGTTATACTTCTTTAGGCGCGTTGAGAGTAAAAATTTAGTAAAGTAACGGAAATGAAATTTAGTAATGTAACGAAAATGAAAAGCTATGTAACGAAAATGTAACGAGCGTTACGCGCTGGACCTAGGTAGGCATGGTATATTATACAGAAAATTCATATGATGATGTCATGACATCCATAGACATAATTAAAATTTTACACATTACCACAGAATAAAGATACAGAAGCGACACTTTGTCTTAAAAAAACTGGCAACCGTTTTTACATACATTCTATGGATACGTCATCTGACATTTGATTGGTCAAACAGTATCTGCCTTCTGATCTGATTGGTTGATTATTACAAAATAAAATTCAAATTTCATGATTTATAAATACGGACTTTGAAACAATACACAATTAAATTTTAACTTGATTAAATAGTATAGTGAAATAATGTTATGAATTATTAAATAAAATATTAGTGTTCCTTATAAATTTATATGCATTACATTATTTTATTCATTTAATCAAGATAAAATTGAGATTATTCGTAATCGTTTTTCAATCACGCCAAGTAAGTATAACTTCTGACGCGTGTACATAACTACACACACTCAATGTTTTTTAAAATAATATTTGGTATTTTCCCGATAAGGCTTACAGGTATGAACCTCTAAGATACATCATCAAGATGAAAAGGAGTTACGTTAAATACAGTTAAAATTAAAATAAATCGATAGGATATACTTTATTAAATTAAATAAAAGAAACAAAATTGTTAAGACATACGAGTAAGTAATAAAAGAAAAACAAAATACTTGCTTTTTAACAAATTCACAAGAAATTATATAAAGCTCCTTAATTGATTAGTATATAAATAAAATGTTGAGTAACGTTATCACAAGTGTAGATTTACTGGCAATAGACAAGTGACAAACATTGACATAATAATGTAACAAATATTTGTTAAGTACGCCAGTCGTGGAAACGAGCCTTTAGTGAAAATTGTAACAAAAACATAATAATATGTTAAACTGGATAGTAACAGAAAATGTTAAATTAATGTTTTCCTTAGTACATATCTCTTTCTGTTGCAATGTAAGTGTAGTTTATTTGCAAGTACAGACTGTAAGGAAGATGATGACGGTAAATAAAATTATGTTAAGAGTTTATATAAAATGAATAATAAATTTAAAGTTGTAATGGTTTTTGATGTTAAGTTGGTTTATTTATTTTATACAGTGAATATTTGTTTTTATTCAAGCAGTCTTAAAATCTTTCTAATGAGATTTTCTTGTAATATAAATAAATATAAGATAATGATATATAGAACTCAATATTATTTATAAAAATACATTTATAACTCTAAAATGTGTATTATATATTGAAAATAGTTATAATATTGAATCTTCCTTAGTTTACAGATAGGGTGCTATGTAAAGATACGAATCCACGATGAGGTATTGCGTGATATTTTTGATCCACGAGACAAAAATTTCAGCAACAATTATTACTCATAATGGAATCAGTCGGAAGAGATAAGATTCGGGAAAATATATCAGGAAACATGACTCGTGTGGGATAGTATCATGGAACTAATGACTCACCGTGGAAACGTTAAAAGTCTCTCATGTAATTTTTCTTCTTATCTCATAATATATTTTTGTTATAATTATTTATGCGTATATTTATTTTTTGAAAAATAAAATACTGGTTACTATATATTAATACATTTTTATTGTTGACAGTATTTCAGGTAACTTTAAAGACATGAATTCTTTAATATTTATTTATAAAGAAAAATTTAAATGAATTATTTCTTGCGATAAACGAAAACATTCAAAATCTTTATTGAATATAAGATATATTTAAGTCATCGTGGAAACAACAAAACATTTAAAACCTGTTTATCGAGACAAAAGTTTCACATCAGCTTTATGATACACTAGCTGGGCACGTGCGGCTTCGCTCGCGTGGACTACGGAATTATTGTTTAGGATTTAAATAAAATTATATAAAAAAATACTTTTTAAAAACAAGCTTTTATTAAAAATGCACTAAAAAGTAAAAAATAAATTTTCAGCTATCACAAAAAATTCAGGTTTTTATGACTAAAACCAATAAAAGCGCGGGGTGCTCATGAAGGTAAATGTATAATTTTTAATTAATTACTTATTTCATTATAGTGAAGTATTATTATAGTTTATCAAAAATTCTACTGTATTTTTTTGATATAATATGCAAATTTTCTACTTCTCTTATATCAATTTATATTTCATTTCTTATTCTGCATAAGAATTTTTATTCATTCATTTGTCTTTATAGCGCCCCGCGCTTTTATTGGTTTTAGTCATAAAAACCTGAATTTTTTGTGATAGCTGAAAATTTATTTTTTACTTTTTAGTGCATTTTTAATAAAAGCTTGTTTTTAAAAAGTATTTTTTTATATAATTTTATTTTTAAATTTTTAGTTACTGATTGACTAACTAACTAACATACAAACCCCCTTTTTATAAAAAAAAAATTGATCTTAACAAACTAACAAACAAACAAGTTAAATAAAAGCTTTTAAAAATATATAGTTAAATTAAGTATAAACACGATTAGTTATTTTTCTAATAAACAACACTTAAATTACCTACCTAACAAAAGCGAATCAGAACAAAAAGTAAAAATAATTTTTCTTCTATTTAAATTTAAATAGATATTTGTGTATCTAGGGCGTAAAGTGGCTGTTTTTCGCACGAGTGGGAATGTTTGTTAATCGAGGCATGAAAATAAATAAATTGCTATTTTTTAAAAGTGACATAGACAAAATAATTTTGATTAAAATTGAACAAAAATTAAAAACTTCAGGAATAGATAAAAATTTAAAAGTTAACAATTTAAAAAATAACAGTACATTTTAGGTTTTAATTGTTGAAATTATTGATTTAAATCAGGGACGGCGTTTCAAATATTTTTTCATTTGTGTTTTTTAATGAAGTTGTTGAGTTTTGTTGATGCAATTTATTCAAAATTTCACATTTAAAAATAATAAAGTCAGGAGCTGGTATCGTTTTAAATATGTGAATTTTTTCGTAACGTTTGTAAAAACTTAAAAAAAAAATTTATTGTTCAAAATTTAGAAATTTCAGAAAAATATGAAAATTATAATATAAATCAGTAGCGCCGAAAAAAAATTATTTATGGATTTTTTTTTAAGTTTTGAGATTGATATATTCATACATTTTTAAAAATTATAATTAAGTCAGGGGCGTCGCATGAAACTAATTAAAATTGCTATTTTTTAAAAGTGACGTAGACTAATTAATTTTGATTAAAATTGAATAAAAATTAAAAACATCAGGAATATGTCAAAATAAAAAGTTAACCATTTAATAAATAACTACATTTTAGGTTGGGTAATTTATACATGTAATATTACTGAAAATTGTAAAAATGATAAGTGATTATCCCCGCCAATTTAAGAAAAAATGAGTATCAGCAGAAAGAATGGAAAATTATTATAATATACACATACGAGGGTCGCAGACCTGAGTAAATTTTTGATTAGGTAATTTGTACATGTAAGATTACTGAAAATTTTAATATTGATTATCTCCGCTAAATTCAAAAATTAACTATTAAAATAATAGTGGAACGAGTATGGTATATACACATACGAGGGTCGCAGACCCGAGTAAATTTGTGTAAAAAATATGACGTGAAAGGGGGTTGGGGCGCGAAGCGCCCAGGGGCACAGCCCCTAGTCACACTATAATATAAACGTGTATGAATATATATATATTTATTTATATATCCGCACGAAACTATAGCTTTATAGACTCTGGAATTACCCGGCCGATTTTGATAATTTTTTTTTCGTCATGTAGCTTCACTCTTTTTCCAGTCAATAGGCTAGATTTCATTTCTTAGCTATGAAAGGTCTCTGAGCTGTGATTTTTTTCCGTAAAAGTACATCGAATTTTACTAAAAAAACGTTGAATTAGCTGGTTCGAGTGTCGGCTTTTGTTTTGTCAGACAGTGTGATGGTCGTCTGAAAAATGCTATTTTTACGATAATTTACTAAATTACAAGATATCACTGTTGTCTTTTGTTTATATCTGTCAAAATATGACATTTATAAAGAAGAAAACACATGGATTTTTATTGACATTTTCATAAAAAACACACTGATAAATTACTTGATTAATTTTAAAATGTTAGTTTTGTGAATCTATTACAATTTCTACGTAAAATAGATTTCGATTGAAATTGTTAAACGATGAAATTATAAACAGCTGTTTTTTATCTTATATACACGTCAGGAGCGTGTAAAGAAATGTTATTTTGTACATTTTGATGAAATTGCTTATAAATTAAATTTTAACCAAAATTGATTGGTAATTTGATGTAATTAGTATAATTATCTATAGATAATATTAAAAAGTTTTTGTTAACTATAATGTCAGGAGCGGCGAATTAAAAAATATTTAAAATCTTTTTTTCTAATTAGTTTAAATTTGACAGATGACAGAGAATGTTCTAGAAGGTTTTCTATCCATTTATTATAAATTCCATTATCCTTAGAGTTCCATTAATCGAGGCGTTAGCCGAGATTAACAATCACACGAGTGCGAAAAACGCACTTTACACCCGAGGTGCACACAATATTTTTTCTAAAACCTTATTATAATATTAAAAATAATGTTATATGATTTTTTAATTAAATAATAATAACTTGTCATATTAATTATTAATATTGAAATTTAAATCAAGTACTTAAATTTTGAAAAAACAAATGAATATTGTTATTGTTTGACATTTATATTCAGATTATTTATGGATTATTTTCACTCACGTATTTTATTCTGTGATTTTATTATTGTAATTTTATAATAATATGGATAATATGGAAAGTGATAATGAAAATTGCATGCCGCCAGAAATAATGGGAAGCTGCAAAATCGGTAATTTCAAATCTACTACCGACAAAATCCAAATTAATATATGAAAATGTATGTGTTACTGTTACTATAGAAACACTTTTACGCTCGCCGTGCGTAAAAGTAACTTTGTCGCACAGCGAGCGCAAAAGTACTACTTTACGCACTGAAATGACAAAGAAAAAGCCTACTTTGTAACACGGTTGTAGAAAAAGTTAATTATTGAAAAAATGAAAACAAAATAAATAACTGCTGACCGAATGAAGTATCTCCCCTCTCCCCGCGACACTATCAGAGTTCGCGCGAATTGACAGACAGACACAGAGACGTTGAGCTTTATATATATTAAGGATTAAGGATGACATTTCTATCTCATAGTGAACTGGCATCTTTAGAAGAGCAAAAATATAATAGAATATAATTTTTGCTAAATCAATTTTTTATAAAAGATAAATAAAGTATTATTACTCCAAAAAGTGCTGCTTTTCCGTAATGTCTCTGGATATACAATATTTTTACATAGGTATACTAAAACTATATGTATCTATATAAAAATTATATACAGTTCTCATAATATAACAACAAAAGCAAAATAAAAGCTCGCATTACAAAAGGAGCTACAATGCAGCTATTAAAATCAATGATGCCAGATAATACCTGGGAACTAACGTATGGCGTAGAATAATTTCTGGTCAATTTAAGCTGTAAATAAGAATAAATGAGGACGTGGTTAAATGTGTGTCATTTCGAACGAATGAACTAATGTTTAAATGATTTAACGAGTGCAATAAAGATTGTTTCGTTTCAAAATAACGGCCGAAAAGAATAACTTCAACAGTGCGAATATAATCGTTTGCAATATTGAAAACAAGTGTATTTTTATACTGAAACCTATACAGGTATAAAATAGGTACCTACCTATATAATAATAACATGAGGTTTTTCGTTATCATATAATTTTTGATGTGTTTTATTTCGACCTCAAATAGTTTTGTTATTGAGGCACATCTTAGATATTTTATTAGTGACAATATGCAACAAATACGTATATGTTTTTTTGTGCGAAATATATTTTTTTATTTTGAAATATGATAAAAAATAATATAATAATAAATTTTAAAAAAATATTATAAGTATGTGGCCTATTTTTTAAAACATACACGTACATTTTATATTATGAAAAGTTCACACATGTAATATTACAATGCCACCTTAATAAACAGGACGAACATATTAAATCACTCATACGACACTAGCAACATCTGAATTTACAACTTTTCGGGTTAATGTTGGAAACTTCCTGGTAATATTTCACAATGACCATTACACATACATACACACTAGCTAGTAGACAAGTACGTAAATACAGCGGCACTATACCAGTGGCTGAACAACTTTAAATACATAGGTATCTATTTTATTTTAAAAATAATACTTAAAATACTATATGTATATTATGTTTTTTTTTGGTAGTTATATCTTCATGATTTTTCCATTTAATGAATATAGAATTCACAACTTACTTTATAAGTGTGTCTTTATTATAT